>LPNX010856815.1:1423-78409 GCA_001517045.1 Pseudotsuga menziesii
TATCCACAGAGCACACACTAAAAAGATCCTAGAGTCTCAAGCAATCAAAACAGGCTATAAAGATATGCTTTCCCGGAGAAAGATGATGAACAGTTACTTGGCGTCCTTGAGGGGTTCTTAGGCACAAGCAGAGGAATCATCCAACCGCCCTCCTACACTTTCCACAAGGGCTACCTTCCAAGTCTGTTCAAGGTGAACCAGAAATAACCTTCTGGTTTACCTAGTTATGAGCCCTAAAAAGACAAGAGACTAAGGCTACCTTGACAATACCTACTGTCTGGGGGGATAGTCGCAAGCCAAACTCGTACGCATGGGCAGGGTAGCTAAGCCCGAAACTCTGTCTAGGACAGAATCCCCATATGTGTAAAATTCCTGGGTTACATTTTGACAAGGATTCGGGGGGTTATCCCCTCTGTCCAAGCCTCCACACTGCCTAGTGCTTAACTCCCGTTTGAGAGGAGCTTCCCAGATACAGCGGTAGAACCAAGGATTTACCTAATGAATGGTCCACTACATTTGAGTTTATAATTTGTGGGAAGTTTACACTCCCTAGCTCACAAATCTAGCCTAAGCTAGTAGGTGAAAGGCCCTAAAAATAAAAACTTACTAATAAATTTTAAATTTATGCGTTAATTTTAAGGGCTGTTCTTTACTCAAAGGAAGTGGAAGTGATGGACTGTATGGTGTTTTGACGCAGCAGAAAATAAATGAAAGTAAAAGTGCATCTAAATCAAACTAACACTATAAAATAAACTTCTTTTCATATTTTCAAATATGTATTGATGAATTAACAACACTTAATAAGAGAAACTAGCCTATGTTTTTGTATTTTTCTGAGATAATATTTTTTAAACTGAAACAAACACTACTTTATGCAAAATTTACAATGCAAAAGATTAACTATGTTTTGTTTTTCACTTTAAAAAATGCTCAAAAAAAGTACTATGCATCTACAATGCACTACTTGAGTGAACTTGACACTTATGGAATGTATAAAAAACACAAACTGAAACTAACAGGCAAACAGAACCTAAAAACCAGCAAGAAAAGCAGGCTAGGACCTCAACTTGGGTGCAGACAATGACCGAGAGATCACTGTAGACTTTTAAACAGGCAAGTGCAAACCAATAACTGTCAGACAACAGACTGGACAGACAGAGTCTAAGACCCTGATCATTGATCTAGACTCAGGCACTCAAACCAACAACCCAAACAGACCAGAAAGTTTCAAGATGCATACAGTAAATAAAACAAGTAAAGAGAACCCAAGGGCTTCGAAAAGCACTAAGATGTGATCACCTGATACACTCAGACAACTCTGCAACACTCTTAAAGAAAGTCTTAACAGAAAACATGACTTATAACAGGCTAGAGAACAAGCAAACTTTGACACAAAAATCACAGTTTTCAGGAGTATACGCGACTGTGTAGTAGTGCAGGTCGCGAATGATGTGCGACTGTACATTGGAACAACCCGCGTATGAACTCAGTATTCACGACTGTCCAGTGGGACAACCCACGAATGGGTATAAAAAGAATTCTCAAAAACAGAGAAAGACCCAAGACTTTCAAATGCTACGGTAAGTAAGAAAGCAGGACAAAAAATCACAAACAAAACTTCGAGCAATGACTGGTCAGGACAACAGAAAAAGACCTAAAGCAGACTTGGCTTCCCCAGTGGAGTCGCCAGTTCTGTTGTACAGGATAATTCACCTAATAACGTAGGTATAGGGGGTTACCAACATACTCATAACTTGTAGATAGTTTGACTCTAAAATCACAGAATAGGAAATAGGAAAGTAGAAGGACTTACTTGTATTAAACGAAGGTTGATCCTTGCAATCTTCTCCCTCTCTGATCCACTTCCAAAGTCTCCAGGATAGTTCCTCCTTCACCTGTTAATAAGCACTCTTCCAGATACAAAGCAATTCATATATATAGATGCAGGTTAGGCAAATCATATATCATATTGAAATGTAAACATTTACCAATCCACAAGATATGAAACACATATGGAAGAAGTAATATCTTTATTAACAATAATAGAAAGAGTTTAGGTTACAACCCAATGTCTGAACAAGGACTCCTCTGTCACCAAAGGACTCTGAGTTTCTTTGCTCCAAATATTTCTGTAGACAATCCACCAGCATAGCTTTGCTCTCCAAGTATTATTCCCCAACACCCTCCCCAAGGCCTCTATTTATATGGATGAAATGAGGCAGTTCTCGAAGGTTAGGGAGGTTGTGGAAGTTAGGAAGATTAAGTTAAATGAATGAACTAATCTTCCATAATCGAGTGTTTTTAAATGTTAATTTTGAGGAAACCATACGCGGGTCTGTAGTAGAGAAACCTGTGTATGATACGCGACCCTATACAAGTGTAACCCGCGTATACAGGTATGCGCGATCTGCTGAACATGATACTCGCGTATGATGCGCGAGTTGCCAATATAAGGAGTCGCGAATACAACTCAACAAAGGTAAAATGGCAAAGTCTAGGTATATAAGTAATGTACTTCATCATAAGCCAAGGTATAGTGAATATGGGCAACCTCAATCCATAAGTGTCCTTTTGTGTGCCGACATGAGGGATATCAGCACTCGGACGGAGAGGTGCCATTCAGGTGTATAACACCTGGTTTCTATCATTTACTTGTGCATTATCAAATATCTAAAGCATAGGGGTTCCAAAAAGGGAGGTTTCTTCGTCATCCAAGAGGACAGTCATATGGTTCTACTTCATGGGTCTACTAATAGTGTTAATATCTGATTTAGTTACCTAATTATATTATGTTGTTACAACTGGTTAAAAGTAGAACCACCTTCATTTATTTCTATGGTATGTCTTTGGTAATAAATATCATCTATGGTCTATGATTATAACATTTTGGGAATATTCTTATTAAATGCTTGAAATGTAATGTCATTTTGTGGTGTTGAGATCAATAAATTTCCATTGTGTGCCAAACATTGTGAATATGATGCAAATTGTTTGACAATCCTTGACCAAAAATAAACTTTTCAGCACATGAATTGTTTGGAAAAAATCCTCTACCAAATAACATACACAACACCTAAATATATAATTATTATGGTGAGGGGACTTTATAGTGATGATATTCAATGGTTCAAAGAATGTCCTTACAGATTTGCAAATCTTTTTTTGTTGGGAGGCGATTGAGATTGCCACATCAAGCCTATTTAAATTTCCAATTTTCAAAGCCTAGTTTTAGGTTGAGGAAAGCACTCATATATAAGAACAATAAGGAGCATGGGTCCCTTGCTCTCCTTGAGCGACAATGCTTTTGAAACCACTTACAAGGCACATCATTCAAGATCGATTTCAAATATTCTATTATTTGGCCCACAATCCTTAATGGTTTTGAGGTGTGGGGGTATAGCTTGTTTGAGTTTGATTGGGACAAGATGGAGAGTGTATAAATATTGATGCTCTATCATATCATCAAGACTAAGAGGACAATTCCTTGTGCCATTATTCAAGCATAGTTTTGGGTTTGATATACTAAACAATGGCCATAAATCTCAGTATTGTTGATTACTTAGACCCTGTAACTACATGGGTTAAGGCTGATATGTAAGCATACTTGATGAAAGAGTACAAGGAGTCTATGATTTCTACTATGGTTTTATTCTTCTAAATTCTATGATTGTTTTTCCTATGTTGAATGCTCTTCTATGATGGAATGTATCAACAATAGAAGTGTGTTACTGCTGGAATCCTCCATCAAACCTCCAAGTGTTAAGCAACTCTTAAACATTCCCACATGGTATGTAAAGAAGGTGGAAAGAGTTGATGAAGAAGCCTTGAGTTTGTTCTAGATGCATAAAACCATCCACAAAATCGATGATGAAACCATCAATTCACTAAGATAGTGGGTCTCTACCTTAATTAGGCCTTAAACTTCTCCAAATTGCTAGTTATCTCACCAAAAATTTGAACCGAAGTACTCCTATGTTGAACATTGGTCCAAAAGGATGGAAAGAGGTGAAAATGTCTCAGTGTAATCAATATCTTGTACTCGTGAGAAATATTTTTCCATGATCCTTGCTTTGTACTTAATCACAAGACCATGGACTGCTAACTTTGAGAAATCCACTTACACCTAACAAGTTTCCTTCCAAGGAAGGGGAAACAAATACCAAGTTTGGTTATTCATTAGAAAATGATACTCCTCATCCATGGCAACATCCCAATCGGGATTGCCTATAGCTTCTGTAAAAGAATGTGGATCTGTAGCAAAGGCCATGTAACAGTGTATGGGCACTAGAGGTTCTGTAACAACTAGTGATTGCGGAGTACTTTTAACTTGAGAGCATGTTTTGCTCATATCTGTTGGATCTCCAATCAGATCACTTGCAACTTGGAGAGTTTGTTGTCCCTCAATGTGGTTTGTATATTGGATCTCCAATAACCTATACATAAATATCAACAACATATTCCTCTTCATTAGCATCTTCAATATCATCTAAGGAAACAGAGGTAGAATCAGTGAGATTTGTAGCATCAAGTATTGGGTTTGCTATATATGTAGGGGTATCTATAGGCCCTTACAGGCAACATGTTTAATCTCTATCAGGTTCATCTTCAACAATGATTAAGAATCCCTCATCGAATTTGGCACTACTTCCACTTAATAACTTTTTAGTTAGAGGATTGATATGCTTGGCACTCCTTAAATCCATTAGGATATCCTACAAATATGCACTCTTTACTTTGGGGTTCCAAGGCCTTCATTTTATCTGTAGGAATGTGGTCACATGCACAAGATCCAAACACTTTAAAGTTCTTGACTTTTGGTTTCCAACTGATCCAATCTTGAATGGAGTAACTCCTTTCAAGGATTTATGAGGAAATTTATTTTGGATGCAGCAAGTACAATTGACAATTTTTTCCCAAAGCTTTGGAGTAAGGTACTTCGACTTTAGCATGAAAGTGGCCATATCCTTCAGGATTTTTTGCATTTTTCAACCCCATTATGCTATGGAGTATAAGGAATTATATGCTGCAATTCAATGCCTTCGGATGCCAAAGTTTTCTAAAAAATGTGCTTACATACTCCCCCACATTATTTGTACACATGATTATGATAGCCCTTCCTCACTGCTTCTTTGAAAGATTTTTTAAGTCACCGGAGTACTCAAAACCTATAATTTCTACTTGAGAAATTATACCCAGGTGTACCTTGACTATTAATCAATGAATGTCAAAACATACTTGGCTCTCCTCATGGTAGGAGGAGGAAATGAACCCATTACATCATTGTGAACAAGCTCAAGGGAAGTTGAGGCTCTCCATGCCTTTCCCTTGTTAAAGTGAAATTTTTGTTATGTTTTCCAAGTATGCATCCTTGGTAGACACCATCAGAATATCAAACATCTGGCACACATGTCATCATACTCTACTTGTTGAATTGCTGCAAATAGTGGTAGTTTAGGTTACCAAACCATCCATTCCATAATCTACTTACTTCATTAGAATGCATGAGAAGCATTGTAGAGGGAGATTAAGGAATGAAGTTGGGAACTATGTACAACTTAAAGTGGTGATTAACTTTACTAAAAACAACAATTGCTCCATTAATCATCTCTGTAATGACAATAGAGTTTAGGGTTAAATCTACTTGCTTTCTGGCATCGAGATTGGTTATATTGTACATGGAAAGAATATTGACAAATAAGGAGAAACACATAGCACATTTTGGAATTGCTTATCATCCAAGTCAATAGTTCCTTTCTTGTAGAACTGAACAGGTGTATTTCCCCCCATCAAGATGGTAGGGCTGGTGCATTGCTCCAAAGAAGAAAATTCATCATGTGATGATGACATATGGTGTGAATATTTTGAATCTAGTACCCATACAAAAGGTATAGAAGCAACAACAAGAGCTTGATTTGTATCCTTTCCTCTGCCTTTACCTTCTTGTGATTTTGGAGACTGTTGAACAAATGTATTCATTTTATATAGTCAGACACCTTGAGGTTATTCTGCTCACACATATGGACCATCTGATAGAACATATTCTACTTGCATGTTTTTTTATCATGAAAGGGCTTCTTGCAATATGCACATAGGACCTGTTGATGCACAATTTGGCAGCTTAACAGTGCAAGGAAAACTAGCAACTAGAATTGCACAAATTCAAGATCCTTCTCCAAATGTGTCACTACCAGGAAGAATCCTCTCTCTTTCGATCTCCTAGCTCTAAGGGAAGAACTATACTAACCAAGGGAAGTGTCCCCAACCAAAGGTTCCTAAGTAATAATCGGAGTTTCTAAGAGCAATCCTAGAAGGGCAATACTAACGGGCCAACTTTCCAAAGTATTTGTTTGAGTGATTTGTGAGAAGGTTAAGTGCACTTAGAGTAATTAGGTGGAGTTTAAATTGGTACACTCAAACTTTTGGGCTAAGGACACTTAGAAAAATTAATGAGTTGAAACTAAGGTCCCTAGCTGGGCTAGGATAAAGGATGAGAAAGGCTTCTAGCAAAATCTATATTGATCTAGACAAGATTAAGTAAGTGAAACATGAACTCAATGAGATAGATTCCTAAATATTTCTTTAAGTGATGAATCATTTAACATATTGAATTATGAGGTAGTACAATAAGCTTAAAATATCATAAAATACATCCAAATGAATTAGCTTAAGCTTTAGTTGTAAGGAAGATAGCGCTCAAACGTTATAAGTAAAACATGTCAAGAGAAATAGCATCAACACACTAATACATAGAAGCAAAATTGCGACAGTTTTTCGTTGCTATGCCCACGTTTTGTCGTCTCAATTGCGACAATAACAGTTGTAGCATTTCGTGGCACTTATTGCGTGGATATATCGACAAACTTTATAAGCCGTCGATATAGAGACGAAAACTAGACGCCACATGTCTTCTATACGGTGGCCTTGAAATTGATTTTTTAGAATTCATTTTCTACATTTCATCGCTCTATCGACACAGTTTTCGTCCCTATAACGTTGAAAATATGGCCAAAAACTGCTAAACAAAATCTAGTTTCCACGAAAAATCGTGGAACAAGTTCAATGAACATGTGTCTCTCTATTGACAAATTTTGGAATTTGAATAGAAAATTCTTCCACGCATTTTTCGCTCTATCGACAAATTTGTTGTTCCTATAACGACAAAATTATGGCCAAAAACTGCTAGACATTTTTTTGTTTCCACGCAAAATCCTGGATCATCTTCAATGAAAGTTTGTCTCTCGATCAACGGATTATGGAACTTGAACATAACTTTCTTCCATTCATTCGTCACTCTATCAACCAATTTTGCGTCCCTAGAACGATGAAAATATGGCCAAAAACTGCTAGAAAAAATTTAGTTTCCACATAAAACTATGGAACACATTTGACAAAAGCTGGTCACTTTATCGACGAATTCTGGAATTTGAACAGAAATTTCTTCCACGCAAAACCGTGGAAAACCAAATACTTTTGACGAAATCTACAAGTTGAATGGTAATTGTTCCACAAAACTGCGTCTCTATAGCGACGGTATTCCTGGAAATTCACCCCAGGTTTCAATAGTTTTGTAGTACTTGCGAGGAAAGCTGGTTGATATTGAGACGAAACTTGGAGGTTTCAAAAAAAAAATTAAAAACCGTGGAAATGCACCTTCCTTTCCACGGTTTTGGATCTTCAATAAGTGCTTGTGAAAAAATACATACTATATTTTAAAGACAAAGAAATGGATCAAATATAACACAGGAAAGGTGATTTATAGAAAATAAATATATCAGGAAAGTAAGAAACGGGTAGAAACATATTGAAGTAAAAGGAAAAAAAATAAATGCGAAGTTCAGGGGGGAGGTCAAAAAGTGTTAACTGACTCTAAAAAATAAGTCATAATGATTTAAAAAGTGCCCAAAAGTGACCAAAGTGCCCATAATCACCCTAATTATTGCCTCAAAAACTGTTTTCCGATTAGGATGCACAAATTCATAATAATTGGCTAAAATACATAATTAGAGGCTAAAGTGGCACCTCGTAGAACGGATTCTATGACAAGGTAGGAGGGTATGTCTATAAAAATACCATCGATAAATTATGTTGTAACCACCATAGGGATCGTATAAACATTAATAATGATATTCTAGGCACCACTGAGAGCTGATTTCTATGATAAGGTAGGGGGGTACATCTACAAAAATACCATCGATAAAAGACGTAGGCACCATGGGGCTCAGATCAACTTATTGTGATCCGAAATCAGGTTAAGTACACTGAGGTCTAAAAATCACACAAGGGCTTGGAAGGATTCCTACAGAGCTTGGAAGAAGCCCGCAGAGGTTTGTAGATACTTGCAGAAGCTTAAAGAAGCCCACAAGTCAGAAGTAAAGGAAGCCCATGTTCTGAAGATGAAGGGAGCCCGAGATTTCAAGACGGAGGAAGCCTGCATGTGTAAATGAATCCAGAGAAGGTCAAGCCCGCAATTTTTGGAAGAGAAGAAAATGAAAAAATGATCCTTCTTATGCAACCACCCCAAGCATGGCCAAAATCGATCAAAGTTAGTACCAAATATGCCTGAAAGAAGAAAACAAAAGTCCCTTGAGCACATGATAGAAAAGAGACATGTTAATCAAAAAAACATTGACAACTTATTTCTATTCTTTTACATTGATGATCTCATATAACAAAAAATTCATCATATATCACCTTTTGGCATTGATCAGAAGCAGGTTGCACAGTTGAGCATGAAATTTGTATTTTAGAAACCATATCGAAATTTCCTTGGAGACACTCCTCATAAAATATCATCACTTTCTCTACTATGTGTGAAGAGGTACTAGTGATAATTCATCATACTACAAAAAAAATATGGTGCATTGAATTTGTCTTTATTGAAAAATAAAAAAATAATAAAAAAATAACTCAACCCCTAGGGAAAAAGAGTAGTTGTTCACCTGGAAAGTGTGTGTAGGATCTTTGTAGTGCCAATTGGTGGTAAGTTGTTTTGATGTTGCTCAATATTGGAAGAGGTGAATATGAAAATTTTATCTTTCTTATGCAACCACGTCAAGCATGGCCAAAATTGGTCAAGTTAGTATCAAATATGCCCATAAGATAAAAATATCCCCCTAAGCACATGATGGGAAAGATACATGTTAGTCAACAAAGAATTGAAAACTTATTTCTATTATATTACTAGGATTGATCTCATGTAGCAAAAAAATCATCATAAATTACCTTTTGGCACTGATAAGTAGGTTGCACAGTTGAGCATGCAATTTGTAGTTTAGAAACCATAGCATAATTTCCTTGGAGACACTCCTCATGTAATAACATCAATTTATCTGCTACCTTTGAATATCTAGACATATGAATTTATGGTCCACATATGTGCCAAGCAACCACTAAATGTTACAAAAACACATAAAAATTAATTCTAAAACCTGAGAGAAACAAAAATAACCTAAGAATAACATTTACAAGTATACAAATCAGAAAATTTAGTTTTGAAAGATAGATGAACAATTATGGTTTGAAAAATTAAAATTTCTTAACCTAGGGTTTCATCATGCCGAAATTATAGGAAGAAGGGCCGAAAAAAGCCTAATTTCTTCTACGTGATTTTTCTTCTATTTTTCTACGTTGCTAAGAAGCATTTGTGTTTTATGTAGAAGTTTGTCTCCTAGTTTGGATGATAGTCTAAAAGTATTTATTTACTATTGGTTGTATCTCTTGTATCTTAATAGAATGAAATAGAAATTAAGGATAAAGAACACATCAAAACCCTTACCTTATCATTGTCCTTTCGCCAAATCCATTCACCCATACAAATTGATATGAGTTGTCCACGAGATGCAGTTCCATCACCAAGACCTGCATAAATCATCAAAGACAAAATTTTTATATGAGTAAATAATATATAAGAAAATAAACAGTCATTTAAATCCTACTACAAAGTCCTGTAGAAATCAATGAACCGTGAAATGTTAAATTTATTAACATTTTTTTAAGAAATAGACATGCATTTAAAAATTTACAACCATCGTAATAAAATAGTATTTATACCTTATTGAGCTCCTCTCTGTTTCGAGAATAGTTTTATATTCCCTACTGAACAGGGCCAACCACGTGAAGGTGGAAGCTCATATGGCCCCTCCCTCCCCTCACATCGCTCTCAATTCCCCATACCCAATAAATGATGTTGTTTACATAGAAACCATTTAATCATTCATGCATAAATAGGCTATTCATGAAAACATATAAACATAAAAACATTGAATCATAATGAGGTAATTCATATAAACATTATTTTAGACTAACAACATTGATATACATCCAAATACAAGTCATGAATTTATACATCTACTTTTTCTTTGATTTCTGTTTTTTTGCATTGAAATAATTGACGATAATTGGGATGTTATCATCATCATTTGGTGGATTATCTACAAAGCCATGTCCTACTAGTGTTTTTGTTTCCATGCCCTCATGTATCATACTTCTTATACGTCATTGACTAGGGCGTGGAGGCGGTTCTGAAGGAGCGTGAACTGCAACAACGAAAATGTGCATATCAATATGTTGAAATATTATTGAAATTAATAGTTCATAATTTTGATTAAAAATACAATATTGATATTTACCTGTCTGTGTAGATGTGACAACTAGTGTGTTAATTGTTTCTCTACTTTCTAATTCCTCTTGCGATTCACCCTCCCGAGCTTCATGGTCTTTGATCGAAAGAAGAAAATTTAAAAGTATACGTCAGGAAATAAATATCTCTAATCACAGTAGATATTTCTATTTCCAAAGCACTACACATACCAGAATGGTCACTCTTCTCCCCACTATCATGGGACATGCACACCCCAACATCAGTTGGTACGTGCGGAGTACCTATGGATTCAGTGTTGCGGTCTCACTGTTGCTTAAAAGAAAACATAAATATTTAGTTATGGGTGATATAATAAAAACTAAATAGACTTTAATAGTATACTGCAATGATGTCCTTATTCATTTTATTTACCTGCATCTGCGTCATTGGGGAGATTGGAGTCTGCCCCAAGCTTTTTTGATATTCAATGACACTTTTAAAACCATACTTGAAACCAAGCTTTAGGTCTTCCTCGGTGGCATCATCTTGGAACGTATTTCCCTGCAATGCATAACACATATAAAATTCCCTCTATCAAAAACAGATATTTGTTCGCTACTTTGAAATAAATATTCCCCACAGTTAATCATTTAATTCTTACGATTCAGGTTCTTAGTTTTCTATAGCCACCCTAGCCCAGTATATGTTTCCTGTTCTTTTCGACTCTAGCCTTGGTTGCTTTGGAGGTGTCCGGTAGCCTATATATGAAAATTTTGAAAAATGTTAAATATCAGAATTCTTGCTTAAAACAAAAAAGAAAAAAAAAATGAGCATATTTCACTAAAAAGATGATATGTGTTGTACCTTGCTTTTCTAGGCCGTGGTTGTTTTCCTTGTCTTTTTAGTAAGTTCTCCTTTGTATCCTCTATGAGTTCCTTCCACTCTTTCTCCAGAACCATGGGAGGGTGCTCATGCTTGAGTTGAAGTTGCAATTTATCCCTATATTGGGCCCTGGTATATTTTAAATTCTCGTTGGCTAACTTTGCAACCACTTTCTTGTTGAATGTATTGCCGAACAAGTTTACCATGTGGTCTATCAATACATCTCTCTTTGCGCTATATTGGCTATTCCACTGTGCGTGAATGGTGGGGCCAAAAATCCCCAATGCTTTTTCATTCAAATTCCTGTAGAAAACATTGTTTCCTGCAGAAACGTGTAATCCATTAATTTAGAATAATTTCAGCGTATGTCCATTTCAATTTCATGATTGAAATGAATAAATTAATTAATAAATACCTGCAATCTTTTGAATCTTGATCGAAACACAAGCGTCATCCACCAGAAAGGTTAGATCTAGTGATCGGGTGCTTTTAACTCGTGCTACTCCAGGAATCATGGTCATCTATAGTAGGTTCATCTTTGGAGTCATGTGGAGTCCTAGTCTCCATCTCATCATGCACTGACATGTCATGATGATCAAATTCGGTGCCCTCATCAATGGATTCAAGGCCAACCGGAGGAGTGTCAAAAATCATCATTGGTACATTGCTTTGTCGTCGTTGTTGCTGCATTGGAGCATGACTTCTACCTATACCTGTCTCGACAATTTCTCTAGTCATGGGTTGTAAAAACTCCTACAAATGAAAAAATTTAGTTTATTAGATCAGTTGGAAAAATAGAAAACATAATATCAGATATGAAATCATGTCATAGCTTAAAAAAATATGTGAAGATGCCACTTACCCCATAAGATTTTATTTGTTCTTTCAACTCTTCAATCCTTGCCCTGATCTCCTGTGTCATTGGCCTTATGCAATCCAAGGAGATCATTTCTATGTTTTCCTTTTTCAGGGCCTTCTTTATAGTATCCATAGGGTCTATGGAATAGTAAATTTCATCCTCAAGCTCCTCATCACACAGATGAAGTGTACTGGACTAAATTCATTAAACAATAAAATTAAGAAAAATAATTTTAACATCATTCTAACATTGTTATTGTAATGAAATTTAGTTACTATTAAGAAATAACACTTACTTGATGCACTGTTGTGGATGGTGACTTCCCATGGTCACCCCCTACTGATCTACTTCTAGTGGGTGATTTTCCATAGTCACCTGGACCATGGAAGCAGTAGGTGCCTTTCCACGGTCCCCACCCTGACACGATAAATCAATCAATAATTCACCATAAGCACAGAAAAATGTGAATGTCAACAATGGAAATCGAATGCTAACAAAAAAATTGAAACATTTAGTTATTATATTTAACACTTAATTGACGTGGCATAAAGCGTGACCTTCCACGGTCATCCTAGACCATGGAAGCAGTAGGTGCCTTTCCATCGGCGCCACCCTGACACCATAAATCAATAAATAAATGTTATGAAAATAATTGTAACATAATAAAAAAATAAGATATTAAAATACTATTTATTTTTACCTCAAAAGTAGAGGACACGCGTTCTGTTCCATGATGAACATGGGCATGAGACCCCTGCCACATTGTAATAAGCATGTTGTCACATGGAAATCTTTTGGGGTTGGAGTTTCTAGTTATTGTAGTCATATTTAGTTACTATATTTAGTTGAGTCAATAATTGTTACATAAAATAAAATGAGATATTGCAATAATATTTACTTTTACCTCTGATGGAGAAGATACATGTTCTGCTCCATGGCGATGAGTAGACCCCTACCACAATGTAATAAGCATGTTATCATATGGAAATATTCACAATAAGCACGAAAAAAGTGAATGGTAACAGTGGAAATTGAATGTTAACATAAAAAATCTCAACATTTAGTTATTATATTTAATACTTACTTGATGGGGCATAGAGTGTGACCTTTCATGGTCACCTTGGACCATGGAAGTAGAGGCCACGCATTCTGTTGCATGACGACCATGGGAAGACCCCTGCCACAGTGCAATAAGCATGTTGTCACATGGAAATCTTCTAGGGTTGGAGTTTCTAGTTATTGTAGTCATATTTAATTACTATATTTAGTTGAGTCAATAATTATAACATGAACAAAAATGAGATACTCCAATAATATTTACTTTTACCTCTGAAGGAGGAGATACATGTTCTGCTCCATGGGGATGAGAAGACCCCTATCACAATGTAATAAGCATGTTATCATATGGAAATATTCACAATAAGCACGACAAAAGCGAATGGTAACAGTGAAAATCGAATGTTAAATGAAAACATCGAAACATTTTGTTATTGGCGTAATATTTATTTACTATATTTAACATTTACCTCACGAGGCATAGATTGTGACCTTCCATGGTCACCTTTGACCGTGGAAGAAGCACAGTGTCTTTCCACTGCTGCAACCCTGACAAAATAAATAAATCAATAAAATTTGAGTCAATAATTGTAACATAAAAAAATTGAGATAAGCATAACAGTATAATAAGCATGTTATCACATGGAAATATTCATAATATGCACGAAAAAAGCAAATGTCAACAGTGGAAATGGAATGTTAACAAAAAAAATCGAAACATTTAGTTATTGTAGTCATGTTTAGTTACTATATTTAGCATTTACCTGATGAGGCATAGTGTGTGACCTTCCACGGTTACCCTGGACCATGGAAGCCACATCTATTCAATTTAAGTTGTAATCGATCAATAACTCTTCACCTGGAAGTATTGTTTTTGTTGCACATGCAAATATATGATGTTCTTTGCGTCCCTCAAATTCACAATTTGGTTGCTTAGTTTTTGTCACTGGCTGTGTACTATTTACAAAGCTAGCAACGTTTCTGGACGCTTTTGGTCTCCCATCAATATACATAGTCTCCCCTTCGTTTTTATTGTGTTCTGCTAGTTGTATATAATTTGCGGCAACTCCATATCTCCTCATACTTCTAGTATATTGGACTAAGATCAACTAGTTATTGTATTTGTATAATGGTCCGACATACTCCATCAATTCAATTACAGTGCCATAGCCGACCTTTATTCCATCCATGGAAAATAGCCCCAATCCATGTAAGGGCGAAGGAGCAATGCGATACATCCTCCCATTGATGAATAAATCTATGTACACTTGAGGTAGCTTATTAGGTACCCATTGTTGCACTGGATGTCTATACCTCAAGGGAAAATCAATGTCACCTATGCTCTCAGCATCATAATTACATGACCCTCCATTGGAAATAAAATATTGCATGCATCTACGAAATCTTTTCCTTACCTTTTCAGATCTAGTTGATATAGAACTGGTTGATCTAGTGCAACACGTATCACTTTCAACCTCTCCTAGTATATCTTCACCATCTCTCGAGGAAGATAGATTTGATAGATACCTGTTTGGTGGTACCTACACTCGATAAAACAAGAATATAAGCTACCAAGCGGATATAATTTAGCTTGCAAATATATTTACTTGCAATGTTTTAATATCAAAAGTTTTTTCTTCCCAAAAACTTTACCAAAATCTATTTTTCTCTCAAAGGTGTAATTTATTTTAGAGTTATTTATATTTGAATTGTTTTTAAGTATAAGACACGATTTGATTTGGTTTGGAATTTGTTCACAACACAGATATAGAAGTGTGTTTCTTAGGCCACCTGACTGGTTAAAGCATGCAAAGAGGTATCGGGTTCCCCCTCATATAGATCATGTTGGGGATTCAATTTGGAACGGGCGGTGGTCATATAGCTTCATTCATGGATTTCCCACAAAAACTTGATGACTTTAGTCTAACACTCCCTCTTCCACAGTAGTTTGATATGCAAGTTTCCTCGTGCAAGGTGCTCCTTCTCTAACTATGTGCCTGATTTTTTTTAAATAGGATAACATTGTGAAATGTCACCAAATTTAAACCAATTATAGGTAGTCTTGAGAATTGGTGAAATTTGTTGAACTGATGATTGTGCACAGACATATCCTAAAGATGTTCATTAATGACAAAAGAACTTTTGATGGGCATAGGCATGTATGATAAAGTTGGAAAAAGACTAAGTGGTGAAAAATTGTCCCAAAGCAGTAGTCTTATGAAAATTCCCACCATATTTCATAAGAAGGACAAAATGCATGCCATGGCCTATCATCCCATAGTTGGTTAAAGTATCTATCCGACCATGGCACTAGTTCTCAGAACAACTCTTTGAGGAAGAAGATACAAGCCTCCCAAAGTTCTTTTTGGTCAAATTAGACAAGTTGCTCTAGAAGAATGCTCGCCATAATTTGTGGGTTGAAATAAATGCCCGCACCATATGGGCATCCTATAGGTGGTTGTTTTTTCTACCTGACCATGTTCTTACTTTGACCTGAAAGTACTTGAGGCAGAAATTATGGATCTGCCAAAATAGTGTCTTAAGCAACTTTTACATCATACTTCAGTAAAATGGCCGTTGAGGTGAGAGAATGTAGTTCCAGAGGATGAAACTGGTCTTAATGGATTCATCTGGTTGTCCTCCATCCATTGGATGTCTTACACTCCAATTTTGATGAAAAGTTGAAATCACCTTTGAGACATATGGTTTAAAGAAATTGACCAAGTGTCAAATCACAAGGTTGAAGAGGCATTTGGAAATGCTTGCCAAAGCCTATTTGAGTGATGATAAATTCATTAGAAGGTGCATGTTCTTTAATGAACTGGCTATCCATCCATGTTCTTAGTTTTTCTTATGGTCACCACATGAGAAAAATGTCATCCTGCCAAAAGAGGTAAAAACATTAGCTTGCATATCCAAAAATATGAAAAATTGACTGAGTGCTGAAAACAGGAGGTTGAGAACCCACTTGGAAATGCACATTAGAGTCATCTCTTTAACTAATAAATTCATCAGATGTTATGGGTCCATTATTTGATGATCTAGGCATCCACTCATGATCTCAGTTTCCATCTAGGTGTTCACATGTGTGAGATATGAGTCTACCAAAATGCCTCTTGGCCTAGTAATGACTAGGGCTTGACAAAATTCACTAAGTGTTAAATTGAGTAGTTTGAAAGACCATTTTAAAGTGACTGCTAGAGACGGTGTGTTTGTCAGTAAGATTTTAAGGTGACATGGTCTTGTTCCTAGTTGAGGTGGATACCTTGCCATACCCTCCGTTTGTTTAAAGATGGTCAAGATGTGAAAAATATAAGTTTGCCAAAAGTTAGAATATTATGCCTGTATAGTCTTGGTGAAATAAAAGAGTAAGCTACAGGAAATTAATAAACATAAATTTATAAAGGGAATTCTGCATATGTTGAGAAGTATTTTAGGATAGTATTTTGGAAGATATGATGTGATTGAAATTACACAGCATATATTTAAAAAAGAAATGCTCGCAGAGGGTTTAATGAAGACACATGCAGGCTACAATATTCTTGATAACCTTCGGACTCTTTGAGATATGCCAAACAGAGGTGACCACACTAACTACCATGGTATATGCCAAATAGAGGCAAAAAGATATAAGTGTCATTGAAAAACAATACTTGTATCAAATGTGTCTTTAAAGAAGAAACAGGTATGAGGTTCAACTTACTAGAGTCAATTCAAATTATAGCCCATGAGTCCCAAGGAACTATACATTGTTCCAAAATCCAAACCAGTAAATGGGAAAAGCTTGCAAAGTGTGTTGTATTTCAGGTAAAAGTGAGCATAAAAATAAAATAAAATGCTTCTTTAAAGGAGAAATAGGTCTTAGGTTGAATTTTACACAGTCATTTAAATTGCAGCTCCTATGGCACTCTACAAAATGTTTTAGACCCATAATAGAAAAAAATCACAAAAGCTTGAAAAGTGTGCCATAATCCATGTAAAACTGACAATGAAAGAAAAATTAAATGCATCTTTAAAGGAGAAAGAGGTCTCATGTTCAAGTTTCGACAGAATCAGTTCAAATTATAGCTCATAGAGGACTCTGTTCTAGACCATTAAATAGAGTAAGATTACACAAGCTTGCACTCTATAGAATGTTTCAGACATATAATAGAATAAGATTACACAAGCTTGCACTCTATAGAATGTTTCAGACATATGATAGAATAAAATAACAAAAGATTGTAATTTGTGCCATAATCGAGGTAAAACTAATTATTAAAGAAAAAATAAATACTTAGAAGAAACACGTCTCAGGTTCAAAGTTTCGACAGAATTGATTGGACCAATTCAGATTATAGCTCCTACAGGACTCTGCACACTGTTCTAGACCATTAAATAGAATAAAATTACAAAATCTTGCAAATTGTGCCATAATTCAGAAAATTATACAAGAGCATGACTGGCTTATAGTGCTCAACCCATATGTCTTTTCCCTGAATTTAAGGAGGAGCTTCATACGCTCCAATAATAGAAAACCCTTACTAGATCCACAAAAAATAGAAGCGATGGTAGCACAGCAAAAAAATTATAATTTCAGTATGACTATACCGAATCCATATTGGTTCAGAAATTTGACGTATTTTTCCCAAATTCCTACACTGCTAGGGTTAATGGGCTTACATAATTCATTGGGCCCATTTTTATCCTTTGGACTGCAGCCATATTGCCTCCCCTGGGAACGTCGGTATCCTCTGGAATGCAGCCAAATTGTTTTGTTATCCTCTGGACTATGGTCGGATTGCCTCCACTGGGAACATTGGTATCCCCTGCTCCTCGATTTACTACTGCTATGTTCATCAAATTACCAGTGCTATGGATGCTACTAAAGAACTAGTGCGTGGGAGTGAACTTGTTCGTTGTTGTTTTGCTAATGAACTAGTGCACGGGTGTTTTCGAATTCTACGTTTTTTGTTTGTTTATTTGCATATTTTATATTTTGTGTTTTGTTTTATTTTTTTGTTTTGAATATTTACCTTTTGTTTAATTTATTTTGGGTTTTTTTTATTTGCATATTTTATATTTTGTTGCATTTTAAATTAATTATAGCAAAACAACTTTATGTTTTTAATTTACTGTAGTTTAATTTAATTTAATTTAACTAGGATTTTGTCATAATTTGTATTGGTTGCATTGCTTATAGTGAGATCCTATACATAATTCCCTTCAAAGACAAACATGATGATGATGACAAGGATCATGATGACAATGAATATGATGAATATGATGGTGATGACGACAACAATGATGATGATGATGATCATCATCATCCTTGTCATCGTCATCACCATTGTCTAATTTGTCGTCTTCATCATTATCATCATCATCATCTTCATAATCATCATCATCATCGTCGCCATCATCGTCATGATGATATTCTTCATCATCCTCATCTTCCTTATCGTCATCATCATAATCATCATCTTCATGATCAATGTCTTCATTATCACTGTCATCATCTTGATCATCATCATCATATTCGTCGCCATCATCATCAACATCTTCATCTTCATCATCATATCCATCATCAACATCATCGTCATCCAATTCATCAGCATCTCCATTATCATTATCATCATCTTCATCATCATCATCATCATCATTTTCATTATCATCATCATCATCTTCATCATATCCATCATCATCATCATCATCATCATCATCGCAATTTTAGGGGGATCTCAATGAATGAAGACATCTACATGATAGGGGAGTAGCCAGTTGAGTGAAAAATTAAGAATTGCTCCTAACACCCATTCCAAGGACTAATCTGACAATTCAATATGATCCGAGGAAGTAGTTAAAAAAAATACAACTTATTGGGCCCTGTGAAGCCTCATGTTCTTAGATTTGTGCACATGAAGAATAAAGACTTATGGACCTAGTCTGGTGTCTTAAAAGAGGAAGATCCAAATTGAGCAGTTTGGTAGTTCCATAAAGTGCATCCTTTATAGGAGTGAATAATCACTCATAACCATTCTATTATAGTGTTGGCGAAGATCAGAACAATTTAGTGAAGACCAAGGTAAATATCTTGTCATCACATCTTCATCATCAACTTCATCTTCATCAGCATATTCATCATCATCACCATCACCATCATGATCATCTTCATCGTCATCATCGTCGTCATCATCATCATCATCATCATCCTAATCATCATCATGATAATCAAGATAATCATGATCATCATCTTCATCATCCTCATCCTCCTCCTCCTCATCCTCATCCTCACCCTCATCAGCATCATCATTGTTGTTGTCTTCGTCATCACCACCACCATCATTGATCATCATCATCATCTTCATCAGCATCATCATCATCGTCATCAGCATCATCGTCATCTCCCTCTTCCTAATCAACATCTTCATCATCATCATCATCATCATTTTCATCATCGCCCTCATCATCATCTTCATCACCACCAACATCATCACATCATCTTCATCATCATCATCATCATTAACATCAACATCATCATCATCATCATCATCATCATCATCATCATCATCCTTGTCATGCTCATCCCCATCCTCCTCCTCCTCCTCCTCCTCCTCATCATCATCTTCATCATCATCATCATTTTCGTCATCATCATCCTCATCCTAGTCATCGTCGTAATCATCATCATCAGCATCATCGTCGTCATCATCATCGTCGTCATCATCATCATCATCATTGTCATCGTCGTCATCATCGTCGTCTTCATCATCATCATCATCATCGTCATCATCATCGTCGTCTTCTTCATCATCATCATCATCGTCGTCGTCGTCATCGTCGTCATTGTGATCATCATCATCATCATTATCACCATCATCATCATCGTCGTCGTCATCGTAGTCATCATCTCCCTCTTCCTAATCAACATCTTCATCATCGTCATCATCATCATTAAATGTTGATTTATGTTCATCTATGTCTCCTTCCCAAAGGTTTGAAAATGATCTTATTTGAGGAATTTTGCGAGAGCGCCTTTCAGGTTAACTGGTTAGCAAGTTTTGCCACCATGGAGCCGTCGGATGGAGAGTGGGTTTTGATATACGGTGATAGGTCTTTCTGTATATTGAAACATGCAGTAGTGGAATAAGGGTAAAGTGTGTTAAAATTCAATGGTTCATATTCATGATGGTGAAGATCGACGACGAAAAGCGATTTCATGGAGTGGAGATGCAAGAAAGGATTTATTTTTGAGATTTGTGGAGTTCGTTAAATGGGTGTAATGTTGGAGGGTCGAGATCGGCACAAGGTGAGATCAATAGCCCCAAATCATTTCGCGCGATGAACCTGCTCGGAGGGAGAAACTTTTTCAAATCGCAAAAAGGGTTAATCAACGAGAAAATCAGATAGTTGAGATGAAAGCAGAGATAGATCTGTGGTCTCAAACAATTCCGTGGATTGAACTAGCACGGAGAAAGTTACGAATTCGATCCGCGGAAAGTGGTAGGGGCTGCGAAGATCTACGGTCAGAACAAGACGTTGGGTAGATCAATGGGTGAGAAGCATTCCGTGATCAGAATTTTCTCACTCGTTTAGATGAAAAAGGGTTAGCAGAATGTTAAAGTTCTCAAGGTTGAACGGTCCCGATGAAGGTAGTTTAGAGATCGACGGTTGATATTGATCTCCCCAAATCAAGTTGTGTAGGCTGATAGTGTTGAGCTTTTGGGTATGAATATTTGGTGTATTGAGGGCTTAGATCGCAAATATGAACAGATCTAGGGTACTGAGTGCACGGAGAAACACGAGGGTTATGCAACATAAAAAAAACTATAAAAAAAAAGTGGAGAAGATGCCCTCACATACGATCTGCCTTCCTGACAATTAATTGATTTCCACGACACCATTTTTGATACACCCACAGGAAAAATCATCCCCACGGCAGTGCCATCTCAGCCAAAACCAGATACTTGTCATATGGCTTGCGTGTGAAATCAGAAAGATATCATGAAAATCTAAGAAGTGGAACAACGAATCTGATCACCACACGTAGCAGGGGAAACACAGTGAAAGAATGGTTCTGGTATAGTTGTCACAGGAGAAAAAGGGTCGTCATGGGAGTGAAAGGGCCAGAACACATCCAATCCATATGCCCTGAAGTGTATGGTCGACCAGGCTACTTGACGATGAAATGTGCGAATATGCTGACGAGTCATCCCCTTGTCCAGTTTTCCAATCCTATATAATCACCACCTTTCAGAGCCATTAAGGTGCATAGGATAAGCTAGTGTAGTAGAAAACTCATGGTATCATTCTGCCAAGAGTTTCTAAGGATTCTGATATGTTTGCAATGGAAATCTGGTTCAAGAATCTTATTAGTCTGGGTGTGTTGTTGGTTGGTGAGCTTGATTCCAAGCTCATCTATCGCCTTGGTTTTTCACACCAGGGAAGCACCAACCATCGAGGAGCAGACATCATACACCACTTTGAGAGATGCACATATTTTATGTGGGAGCAAATGCTCATACTGGAGCATCAAGGGCCCAAGGTCTTCTTCGTATCTTTCATGCACCCCATCCACCAACCTTTTCTAAGGTGGTGAGGAGTACTTGAATGACAAGCCACTGTAGAAGCTTGTTTCTGCTAGAAGCAAGGGGGAAGTTGTGAAGAAAGATGAGCATGGAAAGGATATATATAAACTCCTTTTACAACTTTTATCCCATGGAGAAAGGTGCCTTCGAGCATGGAATGAACACAAAGGGAAAGGACACGTTGTTGACTCGACAGATGAACAAGTGGTCGAGCCCAGTCAGAAATGAGCCACCAGAAGCATATTGAGACGTCGTTTTCACTTCCCGTGAGTTCACAACCAGAAATGTCGTGCTACCATCCAAAATGAGCATGCACATTTTCTCCATGATGTTTGTTTAAAGATATGTAAACCGTGGCAAAAGTACCATGATCTAGTTGTTAATGTTTGATTATGACTGTAAACAGTTTCAGATCATATTTCGAGGATTAGCCTTAGGGCATCAGACATTATAAAAAGGCTCCCCTGCAGGGATCAAATTTGAATGGCAGGGTCCCATTTCCTTTTGAATCTTAAGTTTCAGTGAATTAGCCACCAATTAGTTTACTGCCTATTGAGTTACAAGTGGTTTCCATTTTCATACATTGAGTTTCCCTAATCTTTATCAAGATAATGGGGTTTGTGGTTGTTGTTGATATGTATATATTCAATTAGAATTAATCATTGTATATCACATGGATGTAAGGATGAAAAATAGAACTTGGGTATGCATAACAACAACCCTCATTTTCATAGATAAATTCATAAAAGCCAAAAGCCAAAGAAAATATTTCAGGGTTACACATTACAATTTACAATTCTCATAAGAAAAAGAAAATCACTTACTTGAGCAAAATGTAGTTGTGGAAGCAAGATAGCTAAGACACCGCCCTATGAACAAGAATGAATCGTCACTCTAGGAGCAACCATACCTGCAAATTCCCAAGTTAGACCAAACCCTAAAATATCTAAGGTAAAAAACTCTTGAAGAAAAACTACAACAATAGAGTTTACCTTGAGTTGCCATGCTGAAATTGCCAAGGTTTCCATGCAAAAAAAAATGAGACCACCCAACTATACAAAATCCACCCTTCCATGAGGAAAATTTTCAAAAAAGTGGTTAAAATTGGTCCCACCAACCTTAAGAGAATTGGTACCAACAACCTTAGTCAAAATTGGTCCCAACAACCTTAAGAGAATGCCTACCACAATTAATGGTTTGAGAAGAATGCCCGCACCATGGTACCGTCCTATAGCTAGTTGGTTTGGATACCTTTTCATGATTTTATTTTTATTTAATATTTCTTGAGGAGAAAGATACAGGTGTGCCAAAACACGGTTTTTCACTACTGGATGCAAAAATGGCTAAGTAGCCTCAGAAAGATTCCTGCCCTAAATTATGGTTTAGAGTAAATGCCCGCAGCACATGGGGGTCTTGTAGATTGGTATTCAGCCTACCTGAACATGTATTCAAATTTTCTTGGAAGTGAATGAAGAAAAATTTATGGACCTTCCAAAAGGGCGTTTTAGGCAAATTATACCAAATTGAGAAATTTGTCTAAGTATGGACTTGGTGTCAAATCTGCCCCAAGTGGCCTTAAGGAAAGGCCCGCCATGCCTCATAGGATGATGTGAAAAATGTATTGAGAATGTGAGTCTCTAGAGTGTTGTATGGAGCATACAACCATGTCACTTGCCTCACCAAACTACAACATATATTTAAGGAAGAATTGGTCCCAGCATCCTTAAGAGAATGCTCGCCATAATTCATGGTTTGAGAAGAATTCCCACACCATGGTACCATCCTATAGCTAGTTGGTTTGGCTACCTATTCATTATTTGAGTTTTCTTTAATATTTCTTGAGGAGAAAGATATAGGCCTGCCAAAACAGAGTTTTTAGTGGTGAAAAACAAGAAATTCAAGGGGTAGTAGTTGATATCCAAAAGATGGATGCTCATGGGAATCCTATGAAACCTGATGTCATTATAAGAATTGTGAGACAAGCCAAAAAAGAAAAAAAGTCCTAGATGATCGAAATGCAACATTGTATGCAAAATGGTGAAAGAAACTTATGTTGCAATAAGCATTTCTAGTGATCTTTCTGTACTGAAAATTTATTCTATTGTGCTAACATTTATGTTACCAAATTTTGGAAATGTAACAAATGATGGAAGGCATATAAAATATTTAATTTTTGTTTTTAGTAATAAAATTACAGTGGTTTTCTGTGTTTGCTTATATTTTGTAAATTTTTGTCTTTTTTAGGCCAATTCTATAGGCATTACAGCTTTGGGTTATTCGCTGAAATTTGGTTGCATGAGTAGAATTCTCATAAAGAACTTAAGAGCTCTCACTCCATCATCCCCATAATATCCCTATAATATCAACAGTTCCAAGCAAACAGCTAGGATCTACCTATGTCACCAAATCTACTGACATCTCATATCCACTAATCACTATCACTCTTTTAATTTATTACAAATTCAAATATATATAACTACAGTACACAAGTTAAGTTTTTAATTTTGATAGTGTTAAATTTCTGGCCTGTTATGTACACTTATTGAAAAGTTAAATTCAAAATTACCATTCACATTAAATGCATCAAAAACATATACATTGCCGAGAAATACACACACACACACATATAAATTTATGTATTAAAACTTTAAATGTATTTACATACACAACATATATAAATAATGTTATTCCATAGTTCTAGTCTGCTTGGGAGGTTTAGGCTGCAAGTCCTCCTTTTCTAGAGAAGATAAATTTGTACATTCTAGTCTCTTGGGTTGTCTAGAAGCTTCTGGTTCTTCAGAAGCTGCAGCAGGTGCATGTTCTGATTTTCGTTCTAATTCTTTCACTTTTGTTGCACATTTGTGCAAAATTTCTCTCAATCTATCGTTATGTTGGATGTACTTCTTCATCAATTCCACATTCTTCTTATTTTTCTCTTTGTGTTCCTTTTCCTTTTGCTGAAGACGATCATTTGCACATTTCACCTTAGACTGAACTTGGATCAATTTTTTCCTAAGCTACTTTGTCTATGTCTCAAACTCTTTTTCCCTCAATTCTGTATTATCTGGAGTATACACAATTGCTACTCGCTGAAGCATGTTGTTCTTTTGCAGAGTGGCAATTTGGGAATTCAGATATTCTATCTCGAACTTAAATCCCAAATGTTGTGATTCTCTACCCTCCAGTATTTTCAAACTGATCTCTTTAATCTCATCATCCCTCTCGGCTAGCTTGTTTTCCATTGTTTCTTTTATGGTTGACCACACAGAGAGATCAGCTCCAGCATTCATTGCTGCACTAGCATCCATCAAGGACTTCTCTCGAATTCTTAAGAAGTCATGATAGCTTTGTAACCCCTTTTTGACTTGTGCATGAGCTTGTATTGCATTAAAAGCTATGTCATGTGCCTTCTCTCTGTTTTGTAGGGAACTCTCATACCTTATTAAATCCTGTTGGTGTGCTGACATATCATAAATTTCACCAGAAATTAGATGCCTACTCTGTCCCTTACCAATTTCATATTCTTTTAACTTTTCAACTCCTCTATTCTGTAGTTCTGCAGTAATCTTTTCAAGTTCAACTATTTTCCCTTTCAACTCTTCATCTTTCTTAGCAATTATTTTTTTCATGTTTTCCTCTTTTTTTCCATATTCATTTATCTCAAGTTGATGTTTATTGTAGTCTTTAGCAAAGTTGTTTTCAAATTCAACCTTCATTATTTCAATTATTATGTTTAACTTACTAACTTCAGCGGTAAGTATTGCTTCCTAGCTAATAACAGTCCTTAGAGGGGGAATGTCCAACACCTCCGGTCGATGTTTCAACTCATCTTCCAGTCTCTTTATGGTTTCTTCATCTTTGTTCCGAACAACCATATATTCTTCTCTGCATTTCTCATTTTCCTTTCTAAATTTATCCTGAATTTTCTCTAATTCCTTATTCAAATACTGAAGAATAGATTCTTTTCCTGTTATTATCCTTCTCGAATTGTCCACAGTGTTCACAAGGGATCCTTGTAATCTTGCAATTTCCTGTAAATAGGGAAAAATTTTAGGAGGCTTCAAAAAATGGAATTTGGCAACTTTTGTGTTTGGAAAAAAGCATTGAAAAATGCTTCCTACCTTAAAGAGGTCCACCATTGCAAATTTTTAATAGAAGATTCCATAGTATCCACGTGTTCTGTTTCTAACCTTGCAATTACATGTAAATAGTGAAAATTTTAACAAGGCTTCAAAAAAAGGAATTTGGCAACTGTTTCTTTTTTAAAAATAGCATTGAAAAATAGCTCCTACCTTTAAGAGGACCTGAATTTGCATTTGCTTAATCCTACAGAGTTCTACACTCTGTACTGCAGTAAGATACCAATAGGAAGAAAATTTTCTATGAAATTCAACTTCTTCTTTGAAATGCAACATTTTATCGAACAGTAGCTTAAAAACAGTTTTACCATCAAAAAAGAGATTTTGGAGAGGAAGTTTTCTCAACTCCGAACTGTGGAGGTGTATATACCAGCGTAGATCCAAATCCTAGGCTCTATCAAGAGCCGAGAGGGATCAAATCTCCTGTGGTGTAAACCTCCTTGAGTGCAATACCTGAGAATAGGTTTGCACCCCCGGAGATTTGATCCCTCCGGGCGCTTGATAGAGCCTAGGATTTGGATCTACGCTGGTTTAAATATTGAACATTGTGTTCTGAGTTATTTGAAAAATGAGTTCGCTTGTATTTTAGCGCTAAATAAAAGTAATGGTAGCAGGAGAGAGAGTATAGATTCTGATTCACTGCTGCTGTTTTGACTCCATTGCAGACTGACCACTGATCCAATTTTCTGAGTTACTGAAAGCGATGAAAACTGATTTTACGATAAAGCTAACGGGACGAATACCAAGCTTGCATTTCAGCTTTTTACTGTTTCGTTGACATGACACGAGACGCAGTAAAAAATCCGATTCATCATAGCCATCATGATGAGTATGACTGTCAGTCATCCTTACGTGCATGGTCATCCATCATGACGATGACGACATTATTCAGATTATGTCATTTTTATTTTCTTTTTTCATAGAGTTTCTCATAGTGATGGCTCTCCACCTTATGGAAATGGATCTCAAAAGCAGCACCGCCCTGAGAATGGAGGTATAAGTCTTGGAATAAGCTTCCCAAGCTGTTACACAGCTATAATGGACCCTGTAGAAAGGGCTTCCAAGGTCCTGGGTTCGAGTACCGGGCACAAGAATACAATAGCATCTTCTTCTTCTTCATCAGGCCTGAAGGTGGATTCTGATATTAACGGGCTTCTGGAAAACACTGGATATACTATAAAAGCCTCCGATTTAGCTCATGTTGCACAATGGCTGGAGCAGTTGGAGAGCGTTATGGGGGCGGTTCAAGACCAGGGAATAAATATTTATTTGTATTAAAGTGTATCTAGAACATGATCCTTATGTTAGTCGAGATCGAATGGTCTGCATTAATCACAGAATTCACAAGTTAAATCACATCTAAGTGACATGAAATTCACAATTATTGGAGTGTGATTTCCAGTTATAGAGTGGTTAACCTCGCAATGAACCTAGTGTATCATGAAATCCTAAAACTAGCAACGGTTTCCCTCCAACTCGAATAGATCTGCAGGATCAAGAAACCTTGGATTATGGTGCAAAGTCATCACATATTTATGCATGGTATTGTCTGAAATATACCATGGAATGATTTAGCTCATGTTGCACAACGGCTGGAGCAGTTGGAGAGCGTTATGGGGGGCAGTTTAAGACCAATATTGGATCCTTCTGTTAGATCCAATATTTTCCAGGGATTGTCTCTATGTTCTGGGGATTCTTCCACACTCACGAACTTTCACGCGCAGAGCTTCGGTGCCCAGTCCAGTGACGAGGGTTCGAGCCTCTCTACTACTCGCCGTGGAACAGCACAGCAGGCCGTGGATAACGGGGCGCAAGAATCCGGAATTCGTGTGGTGCACTTGTTTATGGGATGCGCGGAGGCTATACAGAGAAACGATTTGAAGGTTGCCAGCGATTTGGTCAGAGAGATTATAATGACGGTGAATTCTGCCCCTTGTGGAGCAATGGGCAAAGTGGCTTCGCACTTCGTTGAAGCTTTGACACGGCGGATTCACGGATTGAATGGCGCAGAATCCATTCTGTCACAGGCAGATGCACAATCCGAGATTCTCAGCCACATAATGCAAATTTAAAATTCTGAATTGATTGTGCATTAGAAAATTTAAAATTCTTACCTGGGTTTATTGTTGCTGTGGTAGTGGTTGTTGCTTTTGCAGGATCAAGTTAGCTAGGATTTGGATGTAGTTTGTGATACTTCTTGCTATTTGTATAGTTGTTGTTTTTTTTTCTTCTAATTTTCTATTTTTTTAGCCTACATAACATTGTAACTTTACTTCTAATTTTTTTTTCTATTTTTTTTTAATAGCCGACATAACATTATGTAACGTTACGTAACGTGACAACGTTACGTAACGTTACAAGATCTACCCCATACTGGGCTGTAGAGAGCCTCTCGGCTCAATAACAAGTGGCATTTATGCACGAGCATAAATATCATCATCGCTATGCTCCTCCTGTTCATTAAAATCAACATCATGCATCTCGTTTACATGTATTTCTCTGCCTTCATGTAATCCGGCCAGAATTGAGACACCATCAAATTATTCAAGGTCACTTCCCATACCTTCCATACGGTACTCAAAAGGATCTTCAGGGACTTGTACATTGTCCTTTGGAGATTGTTGAGGAACTTCCTGGTTAATTTTGTCCAATTTCGGCCTCTTAATGTATGTATTTTTAAATCTGCTTCCTTTTACACTGTTGGGTCGATATAAGTCAATAATTTTTTGTATTCTTCCAAGGTAACTGAACTTCACTCTCTTCATTTTGCTCTCCTACAGTGAAAAATGCAATTTTTTTTCCAATAGATGAGCGACATCTATGGCCAGGTCTTCAACCCAATGAATCACCAACTTCATACAATCACCTAAAATATCTTGCTTGTGGTGATTCATAATTGTCCTAAGTACAATTTGAATTAAGGTTTTGTACAGTCCTGGTGGAACATCTTGCATATTTAAACCATTCTGGGCAACCTTAATCATTTTTCCACATATTTTGTTTTCCATCTCACCCTTTTCTACTTTGAGGGTTTTCTTGGTGGTCAACATTACTCCATCGCTGCGTGGAATTTTCGTTGCATCTAACAACAAATTAGGGTCCAGACAAACCCTCCTCCAAAAAATAATCAATTCCTTGGACTCATCATCATAACTAGAAAAGGAATTATCTATCTCTTCATACTTGAAATTGAACTGACCAAAAAGAAAACAATGCACTCCTGCTCTGACCAAGACATTTATCATACCTTTTGGCCAGTTGGTTATGTCACTCCATGCCTCAACGCTCTCTCCAAATTTTCTGATAGTGAACCTCTCAGCAACTTCAGAACCCCCTGTTTCAGTTGATGGAATGGAAGATGAGGCTACTGTTTCCATTTTGCAGGATGATGGCATGCTCAGAAAGGAAGAAGGGGATGCACGCATAGGATACTAGCACGCTGACTTTTCCAAACTAAAAAAAAATTACAAATGTGTTCAGACGTTTCTAGACTATAATAAAAGTTACAAATGTGTTCTGACTTTTGCAAACTATACTAAAAATTGCAAATGTGTTCTGACTTTTCCAAACTATAATAAAAATTACAAAATGTGTTTCAAGTCAACTATACACAACTTACATTTTCAATATCAATATAGTTAACTTTCTAGCATGTTAAGTATACTTATTTTTCTATCATGTTAAGTATACTTATTGAAAATAAGAAAGTAAGAGTAAATAATAGAGTAAAAATTTGGCATTCTAACTATTCTAGAAAAATAAGAGTAATAGAGTGAGTAATATAATAATAGAGTAATATTCTTCTCTACATGTTTTGATGTACTCTCAAACCAAACCCTCCCATGAAATGTTTATAGTAAATGCTTTTGGAAATTAGATGGCTAGATATATTGAGAAGACTATCCTTGTGTTAATTTTATATAACCTAACCTTGTATGCTCACAGTCGACCTATGAAAGGTGCAATTTTAACCTTTTTTTACTGTTATGGACGCTTGGTGTAAAATGAAAGCCATAAGCATAAAAATGCAAGCTAGGAATGCATATAAGTTAAATTGAACATAAATGACTAAAATTCCAAGTATCTTGGCCAAATTAAAAAAAAATGACTGAAATTCTAAGTTTCGTAAAAAATAGTGTAAATATTCAAAAATGGGCTTAGGAAAATGCACTCCGTACAATTGTCAGAACTTGAGACTAACACCATGGGGTTGAATATAGATATACTTTTGACAAAATCATCTATCCGTTTTTTAAATTATGTTTCATTTGTCCAGAGTTAAATTGACAAAATGACAACTTTTGTGTTTTCAACCCAGTTTTACCCAGATCACAAAAATGTCTGCCCAAACCTAAGTATTGGGTATATTTTAGTGATTTTAGTTGGAAATGGTATGTTTTACTATTTTCCACATTATTATACATTTATTTTTTCAATTTTAGTTCAAAAAGTGCATGTTGTGCAAAAACACTACATGGCTATCTTGTATTTATGAAATATCCACCTACATTAATAAAAATGGAAGCCAAACCCTCTTATTAAATGTTTATAGTAAATGGTTTTGGAAATTGGATGGCTAGATATATTTAGAATACTATCCTTGTGCTAATTTTATATAACCTAACCTCGTATGCTCACAGTCGACCTACAAAAGGTGCAATTTTAACCTTTTTTTACTGTTATGGACACTTGGTGTAAAATACAAGCCATAAGCATAAAAATGCAAGCTAGGAATGCATAGTAGTAAACTTGAACATGAATGACTAAAATTGCAAGTATCTTGGACAAATTCAAAATTAATGACTGAAATTCTAAGTTGTTACGTAAAAAACAGTGTGTAAATATTCAAAACTGGGCTTAGGAAAATGCACGCCACAGTCCGTACAATTGTCATAAGTTAAGAATAACACCATGGGGTTGAAGCTAGATATATTTACATTTATTAATAAAATTTTATACTGTTAGGTGTAATCTATATGGTGAATTATACTATTTAATGCATATGAATTATGCATTTGTTCCATTCAATTATGTCTGGTATATTATTGTTCTGTTATAATTGGTTTTTCTTTTCGATTAATGTTTTCATTATATATGAAATTTGTACGTTTGAAACGATAATATACATTTCCTAGCATGTGCGTTATTGTAAAGATGATTTTATACTATCTTCAAACTGTCCGAAAAACCTCTTATTATAGCCTTCTAGATATGGTTGGATACACCATACAACACTCTAGAGATCCATACTCTCAGAATATTTTTATCATCATCCTATGAGCTGTGGCGGGCATTTCCCTAAGGCCAGTTATGAATATTTTACCAATAATTCCATACTTGGACAATTTTTTATCTTCTCCTAGGCTCGGTCTAATTTCCCTAAACCACATTTTTCAGGCTACTTGGACCAATATTCCCAAACTTAGCCAATTTCCTGATTTTCACTAATTTGTCATATTTCTCCAGAACGATGGAATAATGCAACAATGATTTCAACTTCATTTCACATCATCATCTATGCCATGCCATGCCATGCAGGCATCATCCTTAGTGCAGGAATCAACCTTAATACGGGCATCACTTATCCCCTTTAAAACACTTAGCCATTTTTTCTTTGTCTTTAGTATGCAAATTAGCATTTTTCTTCTATTTTCGCAGGTTGATATTTTCCTTATCTGGTCACCATAAGAAAAACCAAGAGTGTGGATAGATATCCATTTCAGCAATGAACATTACCATATCATCTGATGAATTTTATCATCAAAGGAACACCCCCTTTCGGTCATTTCGAAGTGGTCTCTCAAACTTTTTGTCTAACACTTGAGTAGTTCTATCCTAGGTCACCAAGGTAATTTCATTTTTCCTTCAAATTTGGAAAGTGATATTCCCAATGGGTATAGTTCAACAAGGTGAGTCCAGAAAAACCACTTTCATCTTCTGTAACTTTTTTCTCTCTCCTAGGCAGGAATTTTTCTGGAGCAGTGAAAATATGGATGAGAGGCACTTTTGGCAGATTGATATCTTCTTCCTGAAATACTTTTTGGTTAGGCTAATTATATGGTTGGATGCACCATACAAGTTTCTAGAGATCTACACTCTCATAATATTTTTATCATAAACCCATGAGATATGGCGGGCATTTCCCTAAGGCATGTTAGGCATATTTTACCAATAATTCATACTTGGACAATTTTTTATCTTCTCCTAGGCTTGGTCTAATTTCCCTAAACCATAGTTTTGGCAGGTCCATAAATTCTTCTTCAGTGTCTCTTTGGACAAACTGAGACCATGGTTGAGTATCCAAAACAACACCCTACAATATCCCCATGTGGTGCGGGTATTTTCTTCAACAAACCATTTGTGGCGGGCATCTTCTTAAGGCTACTTGGACCAATATTCCCACACTTGGCCAATTTCCTGATTTTCACTAATTTGTCGTATTTCTCTAGAACGACGTCATAATGCAACAATGATTTCAACTTCATGCCACATAGTCATCTATTCCATTCCATGCCATGCAAACATCATCCTTAGTGCGGGCATCAACCTTAATACGGGCATCACTTAGCCCCTTTACAACACTTAGCCATTTTTCTGTCTTTAGTGTGCAAAATAAGATTTTTCTTCTATTTTTCCAGGTTGATATTTTCCTTGTCTGATCACCATAAGAAAAACCAACATCATGGCTAGATATCCATTTCAACAATGAGCAGGACCATATCATCTGATGATTTTTATCATCAATGGAACACCCCCTTACGAGCATTTCCAAGTGGTCTCTCAAACACTTTGTCTAACACTTAACCAATTCTCTTCAAACCCTAGGTCACCAAGGTCATTTCATGTTTCCTTCAAACTTGGAAAGTGAGATTCCCAATGGGTATAGTTCAACAAGGTGAGTCCAGAAAAAACACTTTCCTCTTCTGTAGCTTCTTTCTCTCTCCTTGGTGGGCATTTTTATGGAGCGGTGCAAATATGGATGAGAGGCACTTTTGGCAGATTGATATCTTCTTCCTAAAAGAATTTTTGGTCAGGATAATTATATGGTTGGATGTGCCATACACGTTTCTAGATATATACACTCTCATAATATTTTTATCATCAACCCATGAGCTATGGCGGGCATTTCCCTAAGGCCTGTTAGGCATATTTTACCAATAATTCATACTTGGAAAATTTTTTATCTTCTCCTAGGCTTGGTATAATTTCCCTAAACCACAGTTTTGGCAGGTCCATAAATTATTCTTTAGTGTCTCTTTCGACAAATTGATACCATGGTTGAGTAGACAAAAAAAACGCCTACAATATCCCCATGTGGTGCGGGTATTTTCTTCAACAAACCATTTGTGGCGGACATCCTCTTAAGGCTACTTGGAACAATATTCCCACACTTGGCCAATTTCCTGATTTTCACTAATTTGTTGTATTTCTCCAGAACGATGTCATTATGCAACAATGATTTCAAATTCATGCCACATAGTCATATATTCCATGCCATGCCATGCGGGCATCATCCTTAGTGCAGGCATCAACCTTAATGCAGGAATCACTTAGCCCCTTTACAACACTTAACCATTTTTTCTGTCTTTAGTATGCAAAATAAGATTTTTCTTCTATTTTGCGAGGTTGTTATTTTCCTTATCTGGTCACCATAAGAAAAACCAAGAGCATGGATAGATATCCATTTTAACAATGAACAAGACCATATCATTTGATGTTTTTTATCATCAATGGAACACCCCCTTGCGAGCATTTCCAAGTGGTCTCTCAAACACTTCATCTAACATTAACCAGTTCTCTTCAAACCCTAGGTCACCAAGGTCATTTCATTTTTCCTTCAAACTTGGAAAGTGAGATTCCCAATGGGTATAGGCCAACAAGGTGAATCCATCAAGACCACTTTCATCTTTTGGAGCTTCTTTCTCTCTGCTCGGTGGGAATTTTTCTGGAGCAATGCAAATATGGTTGACAGGCACTTTTGGCAGATTGATATCTTCGTACTGAAAGACATTTTGGTCAGGATAATTATATGATTGGATGCGCCATACAAGAATCTAGATATCTACACTCTCATAATATTTTTATCATCGTCCTATGATCTGTGGCGGGCATTTCCCTAAGGCCAGTTAGGCATATTTTACCAATAATTCCATACTTGGACAATTTTTTATCTTGTCCCAGTCTTGGTCTAATTTCCCTAAACAATAGTTATTGCATTTTTTGCAGGTCTAATTTCCCTAAACCACAGTTTTTTCATGTTGGGCATGCATTTGATTAAAGCAATCCAAAATTGACTTGCTTCATTAAAATCCACGCACATGCCTGATTTCATTTTCTCATACCTCAACCTGTCATACACGTGTTGAATGTATTGAGTGTAAAATATGTCATATAATCGTATAAACCTGTAAATGGCAGTTTTTTCTTTTCCCTACCTGTCATATTATGAACTCTCAACCGATTGTCAAATACGTCACTTAACAAACCATCAAGTTCTATGATTCGATGAAGTTGAATTGAGTCGGATTCTAACGCAATTGAGAATGATTGCATCACCCAAACATGAACTAAGAATTTCAGCGTGATTAACCTTTTTTCCCACCTTTCAATTATTCCAAGGGCCGACACAATTCACATATCCAGATTTGGTCTGACCCCATGGATTCCTTCCTAGCAGTTGCATTCAATTACCAATCATGTTGCTTCTTATGTAATATTGACAAATAGGGGCCACTGTTATCAGTAGGCTATGCAGTATTCAATCCATTCTCTATGTTCGTTAATTTTTGTCTAGTATGGCCACAGATGTGCACAAATTTGAGTCCATTGATAATATGAGTGAAATGGGTAGAATTGGAGACAGTCTCACCCAGGTTTGATGGATTTCATTGGCAGTTCCATTCCATCTTATTGTTTTTATGTTCATTTGACATTCCTTTCCCATCACTCAGTGAAGTCTTTCCTGTACTGAGTCAGCACCATGTCCATATTCAACAACCCAAGCATTCCCTCTTGGTGGCATAGTAGGATTGGTTTCTTCAATTCTAGCTTTTAATTTGTCCACATCAAATGGCTATTGCATTTTGTTTTCATCTAAGCTATATTTGTCTCTAGCATTTCTCTCTTCCTTACCATTTTCTTCTTTCATTGGTATTTCTGTTTTCTCCTTAGATACCTCTCGCGGATTGTGCATCTCTGTTATAATTCTTCTCTACTCTCATCTCCCATCCAGATAATTGGAATGCAACTTCCTCTTCTACTCCCTTTCTACCCCTGGTGTTGAAACATGTCCACTTCAGCCCTATATTTCCTTGGGTGTTGCACTCTCATGTTTTCCTTGTTCCACAGTAGTTGGTATCTTCATTTGAAGCCAGGAAAGTACAGCAGAGGACAGGTTGGATCGTGGGTGAATCCACATTTCAGTTTCACTCAAATGAAATCCACTTGTAACATGGTCAATTTGACCCTTGAGGTCTATAAATTTTTTTTAATAGGTAGTAGGGACAATTATTATTGAAGGAGTTGTTTGATGTAACTGATTCAACTATAAACTATCCCTCTGCTCTGTAATGAAAGCATAATATAATAAAAAATGGTATTGGGCCCCTTTTAAAACTTTCTTGAGTATCGATCTGGTTATATTTTTGCATTATCTCTATTTTTTTCCTTGGAATGTATTATATATGTTATGTTCTCATTTATTAATTCCTGCAAGGAATGTTGATGATTTATATTATAATAAAAAAGAAACAGACGATACAAACTTGCAGAGCCATGAGATTGGTTTCCAAACTATGATGCTCGTCAACAAGAAACCAACATTTACAGTTGTTCTGTTCTCATTTCAAATGTTGGATGCATTCTTATTTCACAATAGAAGTTTAATTTATGTCTGAAATTAAAACTATACTAGTCTAATTAGGTTTTTGTATGCAAACTTTCAAATTTCATACCTACAGTGTACTTTGATTGGAATTGGTGTGCATTTTTAGTTCTAGCCATGAAAAAATGGAAAATACTATCAATTGTTGTTTTGGATGACTTGGATTTTACTGTAGATCTTACAATTTACATAAATGAGTACAAGAGTTTGTAGAAAAGGTTGGTATGTATATGTTATAGTGCAATTTATTCAATATAGCATGAAATGATGATCTGTCAATTCATTTGTAGAATATATTTCAAGAATATTTCACATGTCAATTCATTTTTCGAGTATATTTCAAGAATATTTCATATGTAAATTCATTTTTAGAATATATTACGAAGAATATATTTCATCATTTGTACTTTCATACACACTTCTTAGTATGGGTTGCACATTAAACTCTCTTAGATATAGGAAAAATGCACATATGGATTACACATTACACTTGTATTACACATTAGAAACACATTAACTATATCAAAATATATGCATTGCCAAGAAATACTGACAATTTATATTACAACAATATTAGTATGTACATAGACATCAAATGTACACCATATTATTTTAGAAATCTAGGCTGCTTGGGACTCGCAGTGATCAAATTTGAAGGGTGGGACTTAATTTCAGTTGGAAGGGCATTTATTCTCTCAGCCCTTCAGAGATGAAGGGAAATATAAATAATTGTCCTTTAGTTGACAAGTCTAAATTAGCCAAACCTTTTCACCAAAAAAAATGAAAAAAAAAATATTGTTTTTCAGCGCTTGTTGTGAAAGCATACATGTATGTGATGGAGGGGCCTAAGTCAACTGAATCCTTGCAACTCATTGTATTTCTAAGTCTCAACACTCCTTTTAAATTGAACCAGAATACCAAAATAAGTTTATTAATGGCTAGATTTGAGAAAGTTATAGGTGTGTGTAATTAAGTGCTTGGGGCTCTAAAATTTGTTGTGTTTTGTACCAGTCCACGGTTCACTAAATTGATAGTCATCAGTAGGAATTTAAATTATTTAATGAAAACAATTCATGTGTATAATCTCTATTCCTTAAACATTTTCCATGCTGATGCAGGCCACTACCCTCTTTATTGTCTTACCAAAAGGCATGATAATGAGGAAGAAGACCCACAATTATGGACTTCACCTTCAAAGAATGCCATGCAATCACATTGGTAAGGACTCATGATAAGAAGATCAGAACCATCCAATGTGTCAAATCTCAGTTGATACTATTAATTAAAGACTTATACGATAAATTTAATATAAGACTTATAGTTGTATCTTACTCTTTGCATCATTTAATATTTTATGGTTGTCTTTGGGCCTTGACCCAATTCGTATTATAAGGTGAGGATGTGCAGGCATAATAATCCTTAGTTATGACTATGAGATGAGGATTTAAAGAGAAGAGGATGTAAAGAGAAGATAAATTTATATGGATGGATAATTTCAAAAGTTGCACTTCTTTTGAAATGTTGATATAAATTATGCCCTTCTTTATTGGGAGGGTAAAATTCAAATTTTAAATTTTTTTTGAAGGACAATTTTAACTTTACACATCTGGGAAGGGCTATAACCCTTTGGAAGGCCTGTGAAGGGTTCAATTTTGAATGCTACTTGGGAGGTTTTTGCAATTCCTCCTTTTTAGAATAAGAAAATTCACTATAGCTTCTCTTTCCTTTTCCAAAACCCTCCAGTTCTATAGAAGCTTCATCGACCATATGTTTTAATTGTTTTTCTTGCTCTTTCACTTTGCTTGTAAGATTTATCACTTTTGTATGCAATCTATCTTTTTCTTCTAGGCATTTCTTCAACATCTCTACATTATTATTTTTCTTATTTGAGTGCTCATCTTCCTTTCTTTTAAGATCGTCATTTGTCCACTTCAGGTCATATTGAACTGCACTTAATTTTCTCTTGACCTATTGTACCTCCTTCTCGAGCTCTTGTGCCCTCAAATCATTATCAAAAGGAGTATACAAAATTGCTTCAGCCACAGGTCTATTCTGCAAAGCTTTAATTTTGGATTTCAAATCTTGTATCTCACTATCACATCCCAAATGTAGTGCTTTTCCCTTCTCCAATAGTTTTTGGTGAAGGTCTCTAATTTCAGCCTCCTTCTCCTCTATCTTCTTCTTCTATGTTGGATGTGATGAGCCAATTGTAAACTCTACAACATTAATTGTTGAAGCAACTTCATTCAAGGTCTTCTCTCGTTTTTGCAAGGACTTCTGAAGTAAGCTCTCCATAGTTACATCACCTAGTTTTGTACTGCCAAAATGTTTTGGTCTGATGGGATTTTTAACCTCCACATTTGATTCTTTTTTGTGCTGACATTTTTACCCTTGACTATTTATTCTTCTAGTGTGCATACCTGTTTACCCTTGACTGTTGATTCTTCTAGTATGCAGACATGTTTACCCTTGACTGTTGATTTTTTTGGTGTGCAGACTTGTTTACCCTTGATTGTTGATTCTTCTGGTGTGCAGACCTTTTTACCCTTGACTGTTGATTCTTTTGGTGTGCAGACTTGTTTACCCTTGATTGTTGATTGTTTTCCTCTTCCAGCACTTTTATCCTCGAGAGTTGCTTAAATCCTTTCAATTCTCTTTTTTTGTAGCAACTCATTTTTGTTTTTAATTGTTTTATTCAATTTTTCCAATCTTGCTTCATATTCTACAGTCTCCTTTTGTTGTTTAATGATCATTTCTCTCAATGCCCTTTTAAACTCAACCTTCAAACCTGCAATAAATGTTTCTTTCTGCTTCAATTCTTGCTGAAGCTATGCTTCCTTACCAAATACAGTTTTCAGTGGTGGCATGTTCAAAACATTAGGCCTGTTTTTCAGCTCATTTTCAAGTCTCCCTATAGTTTCCTCATCTTTTTTCTTTTGAGCCTGATACATGTCTTTCAGTCTGTCAAGGTCAGAAATCGATTCTCCTAGAACTACAATAAATTTAGAACATTGATCCTTAATAAGTTGATCCTTCTGGCCAATTATTTTTTCAGTTTCCACAATTCTTTTCTCTAAACCTGTGACACGATGTACCAAATCAAGAATTTGGACATCCTTAGTTCTACACAACTTGTCGCTAGATTTGAAGGAATCCTCCCACAAGGTAGATTGTTCTTTGAAATGTACCATTTTATCAAATAAAGAAAAAACAAATCTACCATCAAAAGAATATTTGGCATGAATTAGGTCTTCATCACTCATTGGTGAACGGTCCATATCATTGTTCACAAATTCCTCCCATTGATCTGCATTTTCATTACCATTCATTCCAACCAAAGTTGTGATAGCAACATCTTCTTCAAGGGAAAGTGAAGGCATGTTGTTTCCCATAGGTTCCATATTGTCCTCTAAAGGTTGGTCGATCTTCTTTTTCCAGTTGAGTCACCCATTGAAGAAGCAGAGTATGACTGATCTCTCTAGTTTTGGATATGGTTGATAAATAAATATGGCCTGAATCTGTGCTCAATCAATCACCAATAACTTTGTCGCAACTATAGCAAATGTGCCGAAAATGCATGAGTTGACCCGCGCATTGAAAGCTAGCATTGGTTTGGTGGGTGTGCAAAGATAGCCATATATCGTCGATATAAAGACAAAAGTTCGTCTAAAATTAAAAACATTGATATTGCCACGGTTTTTCCGCCATGATAAAAGAAAATGAAGTATTAATCCACGAATGTTCAAAACGTGGAAATATTTCATGGAAAAATCCAACCAAATGTATTAGTGACATTCAAATATTTCACATGGACTTTAAGTGTGAATAATGTTTATACAAGTGTAAGAGTGAAAATAGTTGAGTGCTAATTACCAAAATGAATATGACAATTAAAGAAACACAAGTATGAAGGTGCTCCCTTGGGATTTGCCCAAGGTACTTAAGATTTTACTTATCCCAAATAACGTATGGAGTTTCCAACTCGCCAACGGGCTTGCTATACTAGCAACGAAATTTTCATCGCTAGTATAGCAAGCCCATCTTTGAGTTGCACAAACAGGTGTCACTATAACGACGGCACCTCGTCGCTTATACATCGACAACACCTTGTCGTTGTAGCGACAACACCTCGTCTCTATAGCGATGGCACCTCGTCGCTATAGCGATGATGCATCGCTGGCATAAACATGTTTTAAACATGTGCCACCATCGCTATAACAAAAGCAAAGTGTTGCTATAGCAACGATGGAAGTGTTTCTATAGCGACGACAACTCGTTGCTACAACGACGGCGCATCGTTGTATAAACATATTTTAAACATGTGCCTATGTTGCTATAGCAACACTATAGCGACGATGGAAGTGTTGTTATAGTGATGGGGAAGTGTCGCTTTAGCGACACAGTTTGATTTTTAAACAACCCATGTTTCATGTCTTTTGTGTCACTATAGAGACAAACTATGAAAATTGTTGCTATAGCGACGAAAGTTTTGCCACGAAAAAAAGGGGTCATGTTCGTCGCTATAGCAATGCACAAGTGTTGCAATAGCAATGATTTTCTGTGGGAAAAATGTGTATGTGTACTAGTGGTGGTGGCTTAGTCCGAAGCCACACCTTCATATGCATTTCCTGCACCCGTTCCTCATGTTCACAATCAAATTTCCTAGTACCTGTGTGTAATGGCCAGACGATAGGCTTTGAAGCCCCTCCAGCTGCTCTTGCCTACGACCCGTCAAATGTGCAACCTACACTTGGTTTGGCCCAGAATCGTCCTATTCCTCAAGGACATGTCTACGCTCAGCAGAACCTCCTTAATCAACCCACCCCTAATAACTAACAAGGGTAGGGAAGACGACAAAGAGGTAGTAATCGAGGAAGCCACGATCAAGGAGGTGGCCAACAACCCAACCCTATGAATAAAAACATATCCAATCCCCCTGCACAGAACTCTTAGCATCCACCTTGACCTAGGAAGAAAGCTCAGTTGCATACTAACCATCTGTGTACCATTTGTGATACTTACGACCATTATACACATCAGTTCCCCATATGAATCATGTCTTCCAATTGTTACAAACCGACAATCAACGTGACCCTAATGTTGTCGCTCTGGCACATCCAAACCTCGCACCAAAAGGTCCCCTGCCTATGGTGCTGTATAACCCATTACCAAATCAAGGGATGGTTGCAACCCAACCCTTGGTACCACAAAATACCGCAACCACTTATGCAGGTTAACCCATTGATCTTGATGTCCATCATCTTATGACATTGTCATCTGATGTCAACTTACAGACTTGACGAAACTAGTATGGATCCACCACGAAAACCTTTGATCCCTCCACAACATTTACCTCCACCTCTCTCGATATGTTCTTACATTTTTCAGGACCCCCATGGACAATGCTTCCAAAGTCTCCCGGTTCCCTTTATGTCGTGCCATGAACAACCTTACCGCTAGAGCTGCTCTTAATTACAATATCATTAACAATTTATCCCATTTTTCCTTGGCCATGTCCGCTCTGGAAGTCTTCAAAACTTTTCAATCGCAACGCAAAGCTTTGTTATCCACTTTATGTGCCATCGACCCCTCTAATTCCATGTTAATCACTTTCGACTTGGATAAAGGAGAACCCTAGATGCAATCATCTGTAGTCTTCCAAGTTCTGATCACTATTCAGAATTTGGTCATTCATTGATGCATCATCAACGAGGGAGCATCCACTTGTGTTACGTCAACCTTTGTTTGGAAGAAATTTGGATCCCCAAACCTTCAACCATCGCCCTTCGTGCTTACGATGGACGTGCTGCTCAACCCCGTTGGCTGGATTTCCTGAATAAGGCCAACTAAGGAAAATTAGACCATACAAGGCGCTTAATGCAGCCCTCGGTATGTTTGGTATGGCTAATTCTCGCGGGAACAAAGACCCCGCTGACTTTGTTGGTTTTCTCTCTAGAATAGAGAGTCTCACAATCATATTTTAATACTTTCCTAAAAATAAACTATTCTAAAATGAAAACGAAATTTAACTAAAATGCAAATTTCAAAAAAAACACAAAACACAGATTTAACAGATGTTAAAACACACATATTTAATAGCTGCTCAACTATAGCTTTCCATTCATTAAATAAAACTAAAATTTAACTAATCTATTTATATCCTATCATGCACAGGAGCATGACTAAAACTAACATTGACTTAGTTTGTAAACATGTAATAATTTGAATTGAGAGAAAAATCTACAATCAAACATTCACATATTTAAATAGCTTAAAAGCGTCTACAAATTAATAGAATAAAGTTCTAAGAAATCGTTAGAGGCTTTTCATTATTCAAACTAAATCAATTTCGGTTAATAGATCCAAATATAAAACCATCATTATCTTTCGAAATAAAATTAAAAAAATTATAATGATAAGAAAATTAAATGCAATTAAAATTTAAGTTAAAAAATCTACTTAATTTTATTTAAAATAATGATAATAATAATGAAAACAAAGAGTCAATTTGCAATACTCAACAAAGAAAATTTATGCAGAGCTTACACAAACAAATCTCCAAATCCATTCATAATAGTGATGCTGCAAACAATTTCGATCTAATAACACAGGCAATATCTCTATACTATTCCTCCCATGAAAACAAAGTTTTACAAAAAGTATGCGTGCAGAAGAAGATATACTTCTTCTCCATTTACAGAGATTTTCTAGCCCCTGGAAACATTTGACTTCCTTTTCCTTTTTGCATTCTTTATTCTGCATTTACTTTCCAACATCTGTAATTCAAAATAAACTATTTTGTGTTAAAAGCCAAACAATTTTTAAAATAAAATGAAAACAAAATTGAAAAACTAAACTAATCCATAATCTAAATAAAACAAGAAAGTGGATAATCAATTCGAGGGTTCTTTATGTATGAATGGTAAAAAAGCAAATAGAAATCCTTCAACGAGTTCAAGCATAGCGATGATTTTAAGCATAGTAATTTAGTTAAACTTGATAGAATGATTTTATTTATGGAACCATATCGATGATTTGGCATTCATTTAAATCTATGGTGACTGAAGTGTCTTCCTCTTCATTAACTTGGTGATGACTTAGCCAGCGCATTTTATGAAGCATTTAAATGATCCGAAAATGGAACTAGCATGAATGGAAGTTTAAATAACGGCCATGATATGTGGTATTTAATGCGGCTGTTGGATCTCAAACAGGTTGAGATCCAATGGTCCATAGTGTCACGGAGGCTGTATTAAATACAGCATAGCATGTAAAATATTAATTGCCTTAAATAACAGTTTAAAATTCGTGCTTTAGTTTTTTTTGTTGTGATTTTGAGTGCTTAAAACTTATGGGATTTATTTGCTTATCCAATAATAGATTGTGTAATAAAGAGATGATTTTTCTTTTATTTTCTGCTGGTTTTTACCTGTTTTTGGTTATGAATTTTCAAAACATGCATAAACATTGCTAGATCTTACAGAGTATGGTGTTCCGGGTTTTTGTGTCACCTGATTTCATTTTTACACTTAAAATCGCCCAACAAACAATAAAAATTACAAAATTTTATGAGTTAAATTCACCGAATTGGAACTGAAAATCAACCCTGAAAAATCAAAATTGCCCTAGTTAGACCGCTCCTGCTAGAATCGTTGATGTGATTGCAAAACTCAGCAATATCAATTTTGGAAATATCGTGGCAGGCTTATGAAAATCTGATTGCTATTTGTTGGGCTCCATGAGGTGGCGAGTTAAATGCTTTTGTTGAGATTGCGCTTTAATTCGTGCCAGTTTCTATATGGCAGAGCGTGATTTCTGGCGTGACTAAGATGTGGCGGATTTTATCGAAATCTTGGCTGCAATCAATTCGACGGCCTTGGCATCATTCCAGGATAAAAATCTCCTTCGTTAAATGCACTTAAATGATATCGCATTCTTTGCATATATCATGCAATAATATTCTCTAGTATGCAATTTGGCGAAGTAGCCGGGAGAATAGCACATGATTAGAAAAAAAAAAAATCTGCAAGAATGAATGAGACAAAAAAGTTAATTATTATGATAATGTATAAACACATATTGTTTATTAAAGTGTATATGAATCAAAAGAATATCTTTAATCTATATTTATAGGTGGTTAAAGTTACATAAGATTAGCACATTCGTATAGTTTGTGGTTGGATCACGTCGATAGGGATCAAATGGTTGAAAGATAGTTATGGAATGGAAGACATATTCTTTTAGTTAAAGAGGTTCAAATGTGAGTTATCCATACCTAGCTACATGTTATTATCGACATTCTTCAAATTATCTATTTATCAAATATTAGTTATTTTTTATATTCTTTTTCTTTTTATCTCACATTCTTTTAGTTATCTCCCATGAATTGTTGCATATCCAATTATCATCTATGAGTTATCCATGCATTGATACCACTTATCCATTCATAGGTAACTACCAGTTATTTTTTATATTCCTTTTTTTATAATTGTTTATTTCGAATTTTGAACCATTGCCACAAAATCAATCTTTCTCGTCTGTAGATGAAAAAGCATAGGTCTTAGTCCACCTCAAATCTCAAATAAAAACGTTTATCCACATAATATCAAAGTGCACACGAAACAAGGATTAAAAGAATATCCCTAATCCATATTCTTAGGTGTTTAAAGTTACATCAAACTCATTAATATTATAAAACATTTTTTTTTATAAAAATCTTTTATAAACATTAAATTTTAAGTTAATTACAATGTGAATCTAAGTTGTTTTGTTTTAATGAAATTGATGTATAAGAAATACAAGTTGAATTTTTCATCGAATATCTATTTAAAATTGTGTATGATCATTATTTTCATTAACTTTTTTGCACATCAATTAATAGGGAAAATTAAATAACAATGTGAATTCAAAATGTTTGAAATATTCTAATGCACAATGCACATTAAATTGAAGAAAAAGCTTTTGTTTGAGGAATAATGAAAAATATCAATTAAATATTGAAAAGTATTTTTAACTTTTGATTTAACGTGTTGGTTTTAGTGACCAACCAAAATTTAATTGGAAATCATCAATTATAATAGCGTATTTATTAATGTTTTCTTATGTGCAATATGTTTATTCAACTTTTAGAAAGAAATTATATTATATTTTAAGAAGCCTTAATTAAAATATTAAATTTGTTGGAAATTATGAAAATACTTAAAAAATATTTTTTTTTAATTAAAGATTAAAAACTTAGAGAACTTGATAGATTGCTTAATATCACAACTAAATATATATTTTTGTTCTTTGATATGCATCTTTTCAATACTAAGTGATCTAACTTTGGTAAGTAATTAACTATTTTTATTGATCTGCCAAAATGCTCATTAATCATTGTTAAAGAGAAAGCCAAATTTCAAAAGATGTCGAAAGATGTGTTTAATTGAATTCAACCAAACCGAAACATGTGATCAACTTTAATGAGCTCGGATAAGAGTATGCAATTATCATTTAAGCCACCAAGAAGCCAGAAGACCAATGTGGTAAGGATAAAACAAATCATGAAATCTCAATTTCATAAATGGTAAGAATTTTAATCAAATATTAAAGGCTTACGAAAGTCAATCTATAATTCAAATTCAAAAGGAAGAGTATAGTCCCATTATTTGAGATAAAATATTTTAAGATGTAGAAAGAATTCAATAAAGATAAATGTCTTCTCAAATCATTTTGATCCGCCAAATTGCTCATTAAATCATTAATAATGTAAAGGCTGAAATTTGGCAAGGCTATCATAAGGCCCAGATAATTGAATTCTTTCAAAGTAAGGTGCATAATCAAATCATCCAAGGTAAAATAAGAGCATTCAAGTGTTCTCTTACCAGTAGGAGTCACAAAGATTCAAACGATAAAAGATAACTTATCGAAAAAAACAATAAGTGGATGTGATGAAAATAAATGATCATAAAGTCGCAAAGTCATCATATCATAACCAACAAGCAGAAATACCAACATTTTCATCAAAGAAAGGTAACCAGAAATACTAACCCAAAGCGCTCAAGGAAAAATACTCGTGAGAGTAAATGACCACCTCATCGTTTGTCATGAAAACCAAGTAAAAAATACAAGCAACCCAAAAAGTAAAGGTCAATGAAATCACCCTCTCAAACCAAGCAAGCAAACCACAAGATAAGTATTTATAAAATTACAATGGGGACCCCTTTATTTACAAAATGAAAGGGAAGTTGTTGGGGTGGCCAACAAACCCCAAGGCATTCTCCCGAATGTCCTTGTTGATGAAAAAACCATGCTGATTGACATTGAGGTTGTCAATGCCCAACTCGATTACAACCTCCTCCTTGGATGTAGTTACATGTATGCAATGTGAGTCGTTTCTTCTACTATCTTTTGATTCTTGGTGTTCCCTCATGATGGGAAGATCATGAATATCGACCAACTGACGTATTACAATCCTGAAGGACTAGCCACTCTGAAGCATGTCCTCCCTACTATCGACGCCACCATCAACAACGTGTCCATCCCTTCCCTATATGTTGTTGGTATGGGCCTATTTACTAATGCCCCTTTGATGGACATCTTTTTGTCCCTCCCACCTCCTCTTTCGGTGGCTGACATATCGAATTTGTGCACTATCACATCCGGTGGCATTCTGACCTCCTCACAACCTCAGCTGCAACCCTAACCGCATACCCCGGGGAATTATTGGGGTTCATTCCTTGTCCACATGATCCCCTTCCACCTTCCCCCTTTTGGAATTATGAGTAATTCAGTCATGGATACTCTCAACCTTCTGGGATTCACTTTGGGTATTCCCGTGTTGTACCTTGATCCAACCACCCTTCCCCCAACACCACAGATCGTGTTGACATCAGTCCAAGCTATTGAGATGGTGTCACAACCAACTCCTAGTACATAACCGATCTCTTCTACATCCACTCCTAATCCCCCTCCTCCCATGAAGATTGGGGGCAAGGAAACCAAAGCCCTGACATAACCACACCCCCCTCCTACTTGTGCTTTATGCCATGTCTAATGCCATGCGACATGAAATTATCCCATTTTTCTATTCCTTCCCAACCACATGCGCACAGTAGTCGAGACTGACAACACTCCATTTGTCAACGTACCAACCATACCCGCAATTAAGAACAAATCGCTACACACCAACCACTCATATGCAGTTTGTGGCCTATATGGCCATTATACCGACCATTGCCCAAAATTTCTCGAGTATCGGTCTCTCCTTAGTGACCTTCGCAAGAACTCGTATGAGTCTGAAATAATTGTCCTTAAGGAGATCCACCCACTATCCTCTTCCATGGATACCAATAACATGATTTATACAATCTCTACCTCAAGTTGTCCTTCCCCCTCCTTGTCTGTGGAAGATCACTATGATCTATCTAGGCACCACTTTTGTGACGACAAAGAGATCGTTGAAACCACCACTGGTTTTACCCCATTCCATTTATTCCATGATGTGGAGTCAGTTCTTCCCATTGAATGCCAAATTCCATCCCTCCTACTTGTCATCGAGCTTCTACTTGATACTTCACCATTGGAAAATGCCTACTTATTCTTGAACAAACTGATGAGGACCATCGCGTTTCTCTCCAAATGATTGAAGCAGCTAAGAATCGGTCGAAGTCCCATTATGACTCCCATGTCCACCCACGTACCTTTAACAAGGGGAGGCTTGTCATTGTCTATGACCAAGCCCATGATAAGACTGGAAAATGGAAGATCGAATCCATGTGGTATGGCCCTTATGTCATCCATCGATTCCTTAGCAAGGGGGCATATCTCCTCTCTTACTTTGACGATCACCTCTTTAAGAATCCTCGCAATGGGATCTACCTCAAGATATTATATACCTAATCCGACCAACCTGATTACCCATGTATCATATTTTTTCTTTCTTGGTTTGCATTGTTTTGACCACGAGTCTCACAATTTTCTTCCTTGGTAGTTCCAGATGGATCCTACCTTGCCCTCCTATTTTGGTTTTGTTGATGGTGCAAGTAGATGGTCTCCTAATCTCACCTCGGTTGTGTGGGTCATTTATTTCCTGTTACATGAGTTGATCTGTATCGATGGAATGTGTGTTGGTATTTCTACCAACAACCAAGCTGAGTAAGATGATGTCACTGGTCTCCTGACCACCGCCCTTCACTTGGGTAGTAGTTGCCTAGATGTCTTCCTAGACTCCTAGCTGCTTGTCTCCCAGTTAAATAATTGCTATCGGGTATGTGATCCCTGCCTCTTTAGAAATTTCCTATCCACTAGACACTTGGTTAGACATTTTGAATCCATTTCATTCATGCATGTTCCTAGAAGTATAAATAGTGTATCAAACCAAATAGTTAATAACGTTCTAGAGTGGCACATCAATCATCGCATATAGGAAATAAATTGCATCATGCATCATCATATAGTCATGTAGACATATGTCATATACATCATATAGGCATAGTCATCATCATAACAAGAGAATAATAAAAAAAAATGCATCTATGTGCATTCATATCATATCATCATATTTACTGAAAAAGAGAAGCTCCACAAGCTTTCTCACCTGATCATACATATCATACAAATTTCCCCATGCTCAAATGCATTGGGGGAAACATCACAATATGCTAGTCTGAGTCATCCTCCTCTGGCTCCGTGTCCTCCTTAGTGTCCTCCTCCTCATATGAGCTCTCGTCCTCCATTGGCACTTCCCATTTTATGGGCACTCTAACATACTCAGCAGTGACCGCAATCCTTCTCATCACAGAGATCCACTCCAGAGGAGCTATGTTTCACACGGTGATCAAATTGTCGTATAGGTACTGCCACCCATTGTCGGTGACCCCCTCTAATAGTCACTCCACATCCAGCCACAGTGATTCAAATGCAGCGCTCCACCGCCGCCTCTTCCCATGAGTAGGTGGATCCAACCCCTCCACCCTACCCCCTGCATTTCTAGTACCCTTCTAGAGGGTGAGTTCCCACATATGCACATGCACACAATATGTCATCAGTATTTGTCACATGTATGATCTAAATACCACTATGTTAGTAAACTATATATTATCGAAACCACAAAGAGTCATGTATACATATCGTCGGATCCCCAGACCCGTCCTGGAGGTCGAGGAATCTCCAGATATCCCCGATAGTCCATCCCCATGTATGGATAGCCCTCTATGAGGATAGGAAGTTACCACCACATTTTCATGTCCCTTTTGATTCTCAGGCTGTGTTGGCGACAGTGTTTGGAAACTTCTCAGTGTCATGCTTATGTGTATCTACATTATTTTATGTTTTTTATTATACATCAAATATTTTGACTCTCGGTCATTGAGTCGATACATTTGTGTACACCTCCAGATTCAGCAAAGCATTAGTTGTTATGATATTGCATTCAAATGAGAATGACATTGTTCCTATGTACCAGTTCTTCATATCATTATATGTATTCAGCCTCCCACTGAGGCCACCATTATTTACTTCCGGTTGTATGTATTGATCAGCTCCCATTGTTTGAGCCTCGATCCCTATTTGTATATCGAGACATTGATACGAGCATCAGTATGCCCACCTCGTCCATATATATGTCTAAGATTATATGTACCTCATCCATTTTTTAGAAGTAATACAAATCTAAAGCCACTGCAATTCGAATGAGGAAACTCTGACTCTTCCACGGTTCCCTCCATCTTCTCCACCATTGTCACTATTTCTCCTTTGATCCTATGATTGTGTTGTCCATACGATGATCTCCTTCCCTCACACATCAGGGGGAAATATGTTAACACCAAAAATTGTCCACATATCTCTCTATGATCCAAAACATAATTATACATCATAGTCCCACCATTATTCCCTTCATTTTGACCTTCACAATTAAATTCCACCAAAATTGGTCCAAAACATTACTATTCCTTCCCCCATAAATACAGGGAAGTTGAGAATTTATTGCAACATAACCCCACTCTCTCCAAAAAGGACCAAAAAACCCTAAAATGAGAATGGGTCAAAAACCATGGGCAAATACCGTGCACAACAAAATACCATGGGTCAAAAAACCTTGGATCATCCTATAAATACATTGTGAAGGTCTCCTCAAAAACACTTTTTCGTCAAATTTATAGTACAAAATTTTTTCCATTTCTCACTTCCCACACCTTTCACCACACTATCCCACGTTCCACATCGATTTCTCTCTGTGTAACCCTTGATCCCTTTCCCATTGAGACCTTCTTGTTGGAGATAAATGGAGACCAGGATCTTGGGAGCCTATCGACCATTTTGTCAAATGGATGCAGTGGCCCAAGTTAAAGGTATTTCTTTCTATCATGTTATTGATTTAGTTAGATAAAAGTATAAATTTATTGTTATTGCTTCTTGGAAGTTGAGGTTGAGAAATCCCTTGCACCATGAACTTTACCCTTAGATCCGTTTGATCTAGGGTAGGTTATTTTGCACATAGTAGGGGAGAATTCCCCACTACAACTAGTAGCGAAAGGCATCGTTCCAATTGGAAAATACATTGCCCCATAGTTTGTCTGTGTGCATGAAGCTTTGTCTGTCTTGACACCCATTCATTCTTTTGTGATGTTCTCATTCAAGTATCTTGATTCATAAATATTCTATTTGTTTTCTACTTGATTTACTATTTTTAGGGTTATTATTTTCAATATTCTAATCATTATATTCCCCTTAAAGTGAATCCCCCCACCGTACCATATTTCCAACTTGTTAAATACTTAGGTGCCCTATTTCCTTGACAAACAGGTGCTTCAATTTCTATGAGAACTCTAGTTTCACTAGCAAGTATCCAGGAAAGTTAGACTAGGGACATTTCCCATGGTTAGTCTAGATATCCTCTTAGTGGGTCTTAGAAACCTAAAGAGAGGAGACCCTTCCTGGTGTGACTCTTCAGGGTAGAGTCCCAAGGTTCCACTGATATGGTTATTATTATTCTCTATTGATACAAAGATTGCCACATCGTGTAACAATGGATCCCTCATTTGGACAAATTTTGGAGGATATGGAATTGGATTTTCTCATCCTTCCATGCTCTAGTTTTCCATTATAAAGGGATCAAGAAGATTGGTTGAAGGAACAAAGTTCCTCAATAATCGAATAACCAGAACAAGTAATGTAGGAAAACCATAAATGGATAAGTAGAATGTAAAAATGTAATCGATGATAGATGATAACTAGTTACATAGTTTTGGGCTTATATAATCCTGTCATGCACCTTTTCGTAAAAGGGAATGACTATTGAAATTAGATAGTCTTTAATTAATAACAAATTAATATTAATATTATTTTATTATTTTATTATTACATTGGTATTCTTCCTTGATGGCTCCACTTAAAACTGTGGGAATAACCTCAATCTTCCAATTAACACATATCTACTGCTATGCAATCATGTGATGTTGGTCTTGATGGATTTTCCAAAATGGCTCATTTCATTCCATGTTTTAAAACCAGTGATTCTCCTCATGTCACTAATATGTTTTTCAAATAAGTTGTCAGGTTGCATGGATTTCCTAAGAGTATTGTCTCAGACAGAGATACCAGATTTCTTAGTCATTTCTGGATAACCTTGTGGAAGAAGCTTGGTACTAAACTAAGTTTTAGTTCAGCATATCACCCTCAGATAGATGGAAAAACTGAGGTAGTGAATAGAATCCTAGGAAATCTATTGAGAATCTTAGTTGGTGAACATCCCAAACAGTGGGATCAAGTTTTGGCACCAGCAAAATTTTCTTATAATGATTCTTTTAACAGGAGTACAGGGAATATTCCATTCTGTATAGTTTATTGTATGCACCCAACATGAGTACATGAGTTGAGAAACTTGGGAAAAGCAGAGGTGAGAAGTGCTAAAGGAGAGGATTTTTCCTCAGAAATAAAAGAAATCCATGAACAAGTGAAGCAATAGTTACAGGACAATAGCCAAAAATATAAAAGCAGAGCCAATTTGAAAAGAAGGGAAGTAAATTTTGAAGTAGGAGAGTTGGTATTAGCACACCTCAGAAAAGAAAGGTTTCCAAGAGGGGAGTATAATAAATTTAAGTTGAATAAGATTGGACCATGCAAGATACTGATAAAATTCTCTGCAAATGCATATGAAATTGAGTTACCTCCTAACATTGGAATATCTCCTATTTTCAATGTTTCGTATTTATATAGGTATGAAGAGAAAGAGACATAGATTTCAGCTAAAATCAAAGAGGAGCAGATTATGAAGTGGGTAAAACAATTTCCTACATCCAAACCTGTACAACCAGAAAGCATTTTGGATGAAAGAGTGAATAAAAAAACCAAGGACAAGGAATATCTCAAATATTTAGTCAAATGGAAGGATCATCTAGTTGTAGATGCTACAGGGATGAAAGAAGCAGTATTACAAAGGATGGGAAGTTCAACAGAGGATCTCATGGACAGGAACCCATGAAAGTTTTCAACCCTGAGAGTCTGATGCAGGAGCACCAAGTCAAAAGTCAGAATTCCGGAAATTATTTGAAAATACAAAAGGAATTTCAAGTGAAGGAGTGGGATATTTTTTGTTTTCATTTCTATATTTCTAGAATATGATGTGAACTTGAATAAAGGGATTTAAACCTCTCGTATTTTCCATGTAAGCTTCATTCTGTGTTAGTTTAGATTTTAAAGGAGAATACTATGTAAAATCGATTTTTAGCTAATATTGGAGAGATTCAATCCTCTTGTTATGGATCTTGACCGCTTAGAAGTGGGTATATATGTAACTTCTATAGTTAATGAAAAGTTGGGTTGGATTGAATTGCAGAGTTGAAAAATGAAAAATTTATACTCTGTGATTTTGTCTTGAAATCCCTAGAGATTCTACCTTTGAAAACCTTGTAAATCGAATGTTGAATAAATTTGCAATTGATCTCTGTAAAAAAATTTATTTAATTTTCACGATTCTTTGAGAGACTGTGAGGACGAGATTCGATCACTGGAAGGATCGATTTCACAGAAGTTGTGTTAAGTGGAAAATGCCAAGTGAAGGATAAATCCGGAAGAAGAATTTGAGATTGATATTTTCTGTTAAGTTCATGCTTCCATCGTGTTAAATATTAGACTGGTTAATTGGTAACTGCCTTTGGTTCACAGATCAACGATGTAGAGGAAAGAGGATCTACCATCCACGTGGTTGCAACTACACCGTCCATGTGTCATCAAGAAATTTGTCAAAGTCAAACCGGGTAAGTTTCCAAATTTCTTCATGATTTAAAGGATCTGTAAAAATACATATACCATGAATGTCTAAAAACACAGATATTAAACCTGAACATGAGGATCCAGAATTAAGCGAACAAATCTCAAGGTTCAAGAGATTAAGTTTGTCGTCTGCAATTGTACTTCCATCACTACTCCCTATCCTCCTACAATGTCTGCATAAGCAATATTGGTCTCCTGTGAGTTGTGGTAGATGGTGAAAGTATATATGATCCTAGCCTCACCTCACTTGAATCTAGATAATCATGAGCCTCATGCTCATTCCTTGGAACCACAATTTCCTCACTTTCTTTCAATCACTAAAGGAAGTTCATGTGAATTGGAATCTCTCTCATCAAAATTAACATCACTACTTACCAGTATTCCTTAGAGATGGAATTTAGGCCCTCTAAACTTTGATGGTGTCATTGTATCCAACAAAAATACCCTTAATACTAGAGGGTTCCAACTTCATCTTCTTCTCCTTATGAACATGAATATAAACTGGACTACCAAACACACAAAGATGAAATACACCTATATTCATACCAGTAAATGACTCCTTCAATGTCATATCCTTCAAGATCCTATGAGGACACTTGTTCCAAATATACACATGTTTTTATCAAGCTTGCGCTCAATATCTCATGGGAAAATCCATGTCATGAATCATAGACTTAGAAGTCTCAATGACGGATTGGTTCTTCCTCTCAGCAACCTCATTTTTTTTATGGGTGGTAAGGTTTATACAACTCCCTTTTGATACCTACTACCATGCACAAAAATTCAAGCTTTGCAGAGGTATATTATCCTCCATTATTTGAGAGATGTACTTTGATCCTTCTTCCTATTTGATTTTCAACCAAGGCTTTGAATTTAGTAAACTTATTGAACACTTCACCTTAGTTTAAAAAAAATAAATACAGGTATTATAAGATAAATCATCAATAAAAGTGTAAAAATAATAACTGCATATCACGGGGGTACAAAAAATAGGTCACATACATTTTAACGGATTAGATCAAGACTCCCTCTTGATCTATACTCATTACTAGGAAAAACAATTTTGATGTACTTTCCAAGAGAACATCCTTTGCAAACACCTTCCTTCTCTATATTAAAGCTTGGTAATCCTTGTACTAGCTTGTTCAAGATAAGTAATGCTCCATAATGCAAGTGACCAAGACATTTGTGCCATAACTCACAAAAACTGGTACTATCATGCACCAACACTTTGTGCTTCACTAGATATTCTTGCAACCTATAAAAAGCTCCAACGTAAACCATTTTTTCCACAACATGGGTTCATATCCTAAATATAACCTCCTTATCATAAAACTCGACCATACACTAAATATTTGATGTACACGATATTGAAAGAAGATTCTTTTTCAATCTAGGAACATACAAAACATTGCTCAACTTAAAAACATCACATGTGGGTGTCTGGAAGGAGATAGAGCCAACTCTTCTCACGGGATAAGTGACATAATGACCAAGTTATACATTCATGTCTTCCTCTTGCTCCAAAATCTTTTTGAATAGTGACCTTTTATTTTTTACATGTCTAGAAGCTCCACTATCCACATACTTGTTGAAAATTGTAGCTCGGACAGGAACTCCTACATAGGTTTAGTGTGAAATGTGTTAGAAGTCGCTTAAGTCAATTCTATTTTGTAATTCACTTTAGTAATAAAGTTAAATTCTTAAATTTAGATCTCAAGTCGAATAAAGTTTATTTAATTGTTATAGCTAATTTTACCACACTTGGTAGATCACACCTTTATGTCCTTCCATGTCCCTATGTAGACTCTTTGGACCCCGTGGACTTATATTATACTTTGATGTTCCAAGATTATCCCCAAAAATCACCTGTTTATCCCTATACTCAACTTTTAAAGCCATACTCGTGAGTATACATAGATTTTGACCTCAAACTAGTGTACATTGGAATGTGTGCATCAAGACAAATATTTTTGGAGTTTTCCTTGTATGAGTCTGAATATCTTGTGTCTTGGCCTTCCATATGCCTTGAGAGCACTCGGACTCTACCCTCCATTACCTATCTGGAGTACTATATATTGAGCCTCTTGGATACATTGAAGGGGGAGAAATGGAAGAGTAAGGAAACTATAGTCCATTGTTGCCTCATTTTGATTATACTTGAGTTTGCATCCATTTATCCCTTTGGATCACATAGTGTTCTTCCAAAGCTTGCCTTTGCTTTGTGATCTTTCTATAGAGAGATGAAGGATTGAAGTGGTGGAGGCCTAGTTGGAGGACTCGGTTTCTTCGATTCCCAGAAGTGCCGACAGATTTTGTCACTATTATATCTTTGATTTTTTTATAGAAATATATTTTCCTATCCAATTCATGTGCATTTGAATATGAATATTTTATCAATGGATGTATTTATTTGCTTATACATGATTGATTATATATGCTAGAGTATCTCTAACACATTTATATATATCATGCTTGCTTTGTTTGTTGTTATTGGGAGAAAATTGTAAGTGCAAGTGCATTGGAAAATATCAATGGGGATCTACTTCAACCATCCGGAATAAGGTGTGATTTTGTATCCCTTAGTGTTATATGTGATTATTGCTCTTGCATATTGGAAAGGATTGATTTCGGGTGTCATACTAGCTATTGTGGTACCCCCAAGCCATAGGAAGTTTCTCTCCGTAACAGAATTGACGACTCCACTAGGGAGGTTCCTTGTTTTTTCTTTGGGGATTGGGGGCACAATGTGCTTGAATTTCTCCCTCTTTCTCCTCATTTTTGTGTCACATTTAGTAGTATGTTCATCCATTGACACTCCCCTAGAGTGGTTTGACCCTTGGCCTGCTTTTTACCACTTTCTTCTCTGTACACACAGGTCTTTGGCCAAAATCACGTATACATGCGAGTTTTTAGCCAGAAGTCGCGTATACATGCAGGGTTTTGGATAAAATTCGCGTACAGATGCGTACATCCTCCATTTTGGTTGATTTTGATGTTGTGGGAATTCGTTGGGTGGGTTATGAGTGTGGCTAGGTCTTCTTGGGTACTGATGTTGTCTGTTGACTTCTTCTTTTGTGACCAGAGACTGCTTTTTTATTAATTTTTCTTGAAAGTAGTTCTAGTCATTTATGTCCTTTTTTGTTTTTCCATTAGTGCATTAGTCTTTTTGTCTTGGTGTCTTTCTTGGCTTGTGTTTGATGCTTGCTGCAGAGACTAAGAATTTTAATTACTTTTATTGCATTTTCATTCTTTTATATTGAGAATACAAAATAATTATTGAATTCTTATCTGCATCTCACATATGGATTTAAGGAGGTACTTGCATTGGATTGCTTGGATGAGAGTTGTGTTTAGGATTTCATATAGGAAGGACCACGTCATCATTTGGAAAGGAATGAATATTTTTTCATTTCATGTAGTGGAATGCCCCTTTCTTCATATTTAAAGACAAAATTGCACTTGGCATTGTTTATTAGGTGTGCACATTTATTTCACTGCTAAGTCATAAAACCATTAGTTGCATGTCCATTTCCCTTTTAGCAATCACATCCATTGAAATCAACGCTTAATTAAAATGAACTACACATTTTTCTTTATAGGGTTCACCAAAAATATTAGGATTTAGATTCTTGGAATAGTTCATTGTGAGTTAATTCTCCAAGACTACTAAACACAACAAGTAGGTGTCTACCCAAGTGATAGCCCTTGGGCACTTCCTGTGAGTTCCTGAGATATTTACAGGATCGTATTCATATCTAGGGGATTTTGAGGTACCGGTTGGTGCTTTTGAGCTTTGGGCTTTGCTACCCTTCCCATACAGTCGATCCTGCCTGCAACTGTCCACTTGAGCATTGGTTATATTGGGGTGACCTTAGTTGCCTTACCTAGGTATCAGAGGGGGTACTTGCAGAGGTTATTCTCTGAGTGTCCTAGCTAGGTAGGGGTCAGACATCACATTCACTTTACGGGTTGAAGCTGAGGGCCACTATAATTGGTTACATACCTTCTCTTGTACTGTATGGGAGTTTCGTGCCTATCCTAGCAAAGACATACCTGTTGCATTCGGGATCTCACTTATTCTCCCCTTGGCTTGCTTGCATTTTGGCTGTAGATTTTCTTAGGAGTGTGCTCTTTGTGTGCTAGTTTGATTTTGGGATTGTTGTTACTTGAGTATATTTATTTTCTCTTGATTTTGGGTCCTTTTATGTTCGGCATGCCTGATATCACTACTAGTATCTCGTCACTCGCTCCAAGTCCTAGTGCAAACCCCGGTGTTGGAGTGGGGGCCAACACAACCCCTTACATTGCTCATAGATTCGGGAGTGGTCATATTCCATCCTCTACTCCATTTGTAGAGGATTTTCACTCCCTTTGTCTGGTCTTAACACTAGTGTTCACCCTCATGAGGGTGGTAGTGGATACATGAAAATTGGGTCTACACTTTACATTTCTTTTTATGCCCCATTGCCCACCTCTTTGTTTTTGTTGGATGCAGTTGTCATCATCAATCCTCCCTATATCCTATAGTTTGGACTCTTTACTGGCCATTTCCAGTTGTTTTGGACTAATATTTTCGTCATGTAGGGTCCATTTTTTGTACACTCTCTCTAAGGATTTGACTCGTTCGTGCCCATGGCAGGTTTAATTTTGAACTGGAAGATAGGTTAGGGCTTCAGATCCACTTGCATTATGCATTTCCTTATGACCGTTTCATTTTAACCTTAGGTGCGAACCCACTTTGTGATGTCATGGAACCTTCATATAGCTACTATAAGTGACATTATGTAAGTGGTAGATATTTCCTATACATGAGCGCCCTTGTTAGATCCCATTTTGCATTTGGTTCCCATGTTGAGATTTATCATTTAGGCTTGGGGAGTCTCTTATAGTCCTGTCATGTCCTTGAGAAAGATTTTCATACTCCTCTTGAAATTTATGTTGGCCATTCCCCAGGGACACCCTTTAATATGAAGTTGTGATTTCATTTCATGAGTTTTTCTTGCCTTATTAAGCTTTACGTCGACTCCCTACTTCCGAGTTATAAGCCATGTAGCCCGATCTTGTCTCAATCCTAGACAAACAGAGCCTTTTACTTGTCCATTGTAGCTTTATCACCCTTTACCTAGAGGAGACCTTCCCCCGAGTGTCCTTATCCTGCACATTCTTCCTTGCATTGAGCATAAGTATGTTCCACTGCTTGGAACTAGTTTTCTTTACCGCGACACTCGTTTCCTCCTAGTTGTATAGTATAAAGCACTTTTATTCTTTTTCAAGCTTTTCAACATCTAAAAAAAGTCCAAAAAAAAAACATAAAAATTCAGACAAGAAATGATATTATCTTTGGCAGCTGTTAAGTCGTGTCGCCTTCAAACAAAGCACTGTATATCACATCCATTGGTTGGGTTGTTAGTTTGAATTTTGGAGATGTGCTCGTTACTTTGAGTTTATCTCCACTGACTAGTTATGCTTCCAGTCCCCGTGGATCTTATGTCGATGCCTCCTGTGTCACAGAGATGTCCTAGTTTGCATATTGATTCCATGTTGCCTACCTTCAGTCACCACTTTCCTTATGCTCTTGTTTGAAGGAAGTTTAAACCTGAGTCGACCATTCCTTAGTTATCTTGAATTCGCATGTCGACCATTCTCAGTACTGTTACTAGTTCATGCACATCTTGTTCATTGAGTTCTTCCACATTAAACAACGTTGCTGAGTACCTCGTGTTGGTTGATGGTGGATGCCCTAATTCCCTTCTTCCAGCGGATTCCATTCCATCGACTTCAGATCATTTATTCTGGAATAGGATTCTACAATCATTTGAGTTCCTTGATACTTACAGTCATCAGTGGTAGGTTCTCTCAGCATTGACATTTTTTGGAATACATCAATGTCCCATAATCGATGGATTCTTTCAAGTGTTCGACCTCAACACGTCTATTCACACTTATTAGATTGCACGTTGTACCTTGATTCCCATTATCATTATCGGTGGGTGATCTTGGTTCTGTTAACGGTATATATCAATGATCGGTAATCAGATGATGGACTACTATGTTCGACCTCGACACATCTATTCACAAGTAGGAAATGTACTCGTAGTGGTTTGTGTAGAAGACCTTCCATCTTGGTGGCATTCCATATATGCTACCTCCTTGATCATGCCAGTATTCATGAGATTGCATCTCTCGTGATATTCATTCCAGATTCCAATGTATATCATATATCTTCATCCACTTTGGAGATTTTGATCCATTGTATATTATATGTGGCGATGACCACACGACACTTTGTATATCATTCCTATTCATGGCCATTGTACTCTTATGTATCCAAGATTACTCTTATTTGTGTATTGAGTTTTTATTTTGTTGTTTACTTTCCTGCTATATGTGTGACCACTGTTAAGGGAAAAAGTTTAATTTATGCAATTAAATCACCAGTGTGTGTTTAGTTTACACCATAAGGATAGTTGTCACCTAGGGCTAGGAAACATAACATTGTATGAGAGGTTCTCTGATTGAGAGAATTTGAAGTGTTTACTATAGTAGATCAAATGACAGTAGTTTGGACCAACAATAATATGGTTTTGAAGGTAGAAATTAACAAGGAAGGGATTTGTGTGTATATCAAAGATAGCATTAGTGAGCCTCAAATTTGAGGACATATTGGATGGTGTCTTGAATTTTCTATCATGGAAAGTTGGCGTAATTATTCTATTAGAAGAGAAATATATATGGGATTTCATCAAGGACGCAGTAACTTCACCCATAGATCTGTATCTTTTGGCATCTCAAAATAAGAAAGAAGTGAAGGCCTTTGATAGGTTGGTATATCATGAAAATACATTTTTCATCTTATCTCTTATTAGGAATACTTTTGAGTTAAAATTTTAGCTACTTCCCTATGATTCACACGTATGTCTTTAATTTGTTTCATTTTAGGGTTAGAAACATTATAAGTTTTCCCTAATATAGTGTTTATACCATCCTAAGGTTTTCCTACAAATTTCAAGGAGTTATTTTGACTATATCTTTCAACATGTAATTTTTGATTGACAAAATATTAGGTTCTAGGACATAGTCTAGTATCATGATCTTCGTTGCAAGTGTCACACCAAAAGCAAGTATCTTCCTTAACATTGTTGTTGGTGTTCAAAGGAAGGGAACCTTTTGATCACAATTTTGAGTTTGATTTTGGTTTTTATTTGTATTTTTATTTTGATATATCCTTGGCCTATTCCAACATCATTGTTTCCTCAAGGTTGGTTTCAAAATTTCTCTTGCACATTTTCTAAATTAACTAACCTATTTTTTTAAGTTGTATTACTTTGAACTATGGTTAATTCCAATTTATTAAGCATTTTGGTTATGGAAACCAAGCATTCATGAGATGGAATAGACATACCGTTCAAGTTTGGTTCATTCTTGGGTTGGATAGCCCTTGTATTATCCAAAGTATCAGGTTTCCCAACATCTACCCAATATTTTTCAAGAATTGTATATTTTGCTTGTGCATTTGTTACATCAATGGACTCTTCTTGACTAAGGAATATCCTAAATTGGCCTTGGAATGATTTCATGCAATAATTATTAAGAGTAGTACGTGGAGGGGTGTAATCGATAGGAATATCACCGTCTAGTTTATTAAATATTGCATTGAATTCATCCATAGTATCATTTTCATTTCTCCTTTTTATACTTCATTCAAAATAAACCTGGCATCCTTATTTTCTTCTTACAGTTCTAGGAAAACCTTCTTCAAGTTTTCATGAGTTTTGATGTTATTATTGGGAAGGCTTTGAAACCGTATTCCATCTTCCCTAATAAGGGTCAAGGAAAATACTTAGACATCAAGATTTCAAAAATTCCTTAATATTGATTTGAGCCATGAATTTATCCCAATGATATAAGGCTATTATGGAATTATTTCCACTAAAGTACTCAAATCATTTTTCAATGATTTTGAGCATTCGGTTGGGTATCCATTAATGTTTGAAAAATCAAGGGTCTTGAAGGATTTTTTCAAACAAATTTCTAGATTCGTGGGTAAAGGAATTGATTTATTTGAAGAATTCCCTTGATAAGGGATGCTTTGAATAATATATTGAACTACCTTTCCTTGATCTCTATAGTACCCTTCAAGTTCAGGAATAAGAGGAACACATTCTTGAGATGAAGTTCTTATGGAGTTTCTCTTAAGCACAAATTTCTATGTGGAGTCATCATATGAGTTAATTGAAATCTGCATTAATGCTAGTCAAATTGTTTTACGATGTTGTTCAAGATTTGGTTGAATGGAATTATCCTTGTCAATGACACCAAAATGTTACAACTTGATTTAGCGCTCAATGAAAAGTTTCAATATACCAGCTCTATCAAGATCATATCTAGAAAGAGCCCCATTGTCACTTCAATGCTAATTTCCCACTCTTTTGACCATCTCTCAGGGACAAGGGGAGCTTCCCTAGAGTTGGTTAGATTAGTTTTTGAGAGAGATAAGGGAAAGGAAATCAACTCAATTATGATACGTGATTTGTGTCACTTAGTTGATTTTCTCAAATAAATCATTTAACAATTAAGGTATGCAATATCGAATAGATCAAATACTTTGGAAGAGACTATGCTAAAAGATGTAAAATAGCATGAACCGTGAACATTTAACAATAACAAATGTGAAATAAAGATAGCAACAATAAACCATAACACTTTAGAAATGAAATGCTAAAGTTTATGAGTTCATCATAATATGTAAAAAATATATCCAAAAATGAAGTTGTACAAGAGACAAGTTAGATTTGCTCATTATATATATTGAAGTTAAGACATTGAATGAGGCATTATTTCAAAGAAACATCTCTGAAACAAGGTGTCACCCAAACTTATTAAAATTATAATATCTTGGAGAAGAATATCTATAAACTAAAGAAAGTAGTAATGTAGTTTACAAGTGATTAATTAAGTGACAAAATCATGGCATTCATCAACAAAACAAAGAAGAGTTTCAAAACCTTTTTCATAAACATATTATTTCGTTGTATTCCATTAATTGTACAAATAATGTAGCAATCATTACATATAGGAAATATGAATTACTAAGAGAGTCATTTTGAATTGGTCTCCATTAGAGAAAATTTGAGGTCTAAAATGGGTCTCCTAAGGAAAATAATAAAATAATTGTTAAAATAATAAAATGGAATTTATTAATTTTGGAGGAAGAAAGAAGAAAACTACTTTTTTTGTTTGTATTTTCAACATATCTCCTTGTGTTTTTGCTGAAATTTTGAGCGAGGGGACTCATTTGATATGGAATAAAAGTCTGCATCCAACGAGTACCCACATTACATGCTTTTGACAGACCCTTCTACCCAAAAACACAAGAAATACCTGAAAAAATGTGATGATGTCATCATCATCACGCTTTTTCAGGTATTTCTTATTTTTGGGGTAGAGGGGTCCATAAAAAGCATGCATTGTGGGTACTTGTTGGATGCAAAATTTAATTTTGCATCAAACGAACCCTCCCGCTCGAAATTTGATAAAAAAACACAGGGATATATGTTGAAAATACGAACAAAAAAAGTAGTTTTTTTAATGACAAATATGTCAAGTCAACCATTATGGTTGACTAATTTTACTGAAATTCTATTGGTTCTTGAATTCCAACTCACAAGAATTTATTGTTGGCTCATTTTCTTGTAAGGCCCATTTTAGACCCCAGATTTCCTTTAATGTAGTGCATGACAACCTATTTAGGCTTAACTATAGATCAATGCCCTTAGTTAGACATACAATCTCTCAACAATGAGTTAACAACCTCATAACTAACCTAAGTGGACAAGTGGAGGTTTAGACACCTAAAACCAAGGGACAAGTGCATGATTAACTCATGCATGTGAGGAATCCACTAAAAAGACTCAAGGAGGGTGCTACTAGATCAAAATAGCAAAGCGAGGGGTTTGTAGTTCTTGACCAATGGAGTAAAATGCCTAGATTCACTCCATAACTCTAACACGCAATGGTAGGACCCTAATTAATTCAGGGAAAGAAACCCTAAATGAAGGAATGTGCCCTCAACTACGAGAAATAGATAATGAGGATCACTTCCATGATCTATAAATAACATATTACTCCATTGAATCTAGGGAGGAAGCTATTTAGTCACTAAAATGGTTAAATTGAATGGAATTTGGAATAGTGTAGTCATGAGACCAAGATATAAGTCCCTAGGTGAGATATTTATGCCATGGAGAGGGAAAATATGCTCTAACACCCCCCTATAATCCTAACTAGATGAAACTAATGTAAGAGAAATTATTCCTGAAAAAAATCAACCCTGTTAGGTACCCATGTATAAAATGATTCTCTAACAAATGAGGAAATAGGAAAAACTCATGGGAAACCCCAACCCCCCCCNAAATGCTTCCAGTTCCAACAAATATTGCAATTGTGTGAACTGCTTCTCAGTGAAGAACTTTGTGAATATGCCTACATTCTTTTATGGATACAAGGCCCTTCTTCTCTTGGAATCATTGTGATATTATTCATGATATTCAAACACCTTGAAGTACTTGAATACTAGTTCTTGACCACTCCAAGCTTCGAATGGAGGAACTCCTTTAAAGCCTTTATGAGGAAATATGTGAAATGTTGGAGCAAAAGATGTAGAAACTAAGGTAATTGAAGATACATTTGTAGGTATTCACCAATAAGACCTTTATTTGTGACAATTTATCCCTTAATTGAGTGATAAATTTGAACTAATTTATTATCTCTTAGATCTTGATCTATAATAAGTTCTCTAATACAGTGTAAAAATATATTGATTGACTCTTCATCTGGATCTGTAAAATATTATTTCTCGGCTAATTGGATGATATTAACCGGTGCATCTCCCAATATAGTAGGGTTTATGCATGGAATTTTGGAAGAAAACATGTCCTTGAATGAGGCCATGTGATTGGAAACTTTAGACTCTAGAATCCATGGGGATGGAGTTAAAGTATAAAGTGCATGGCATATGTCATTCTGTGGTTTATCAGCTACCTTGTTACGCTTCTCATTTTCTTATTCTTCACTGAACCTTTTGTACCTGTAATCCTATTCTCTACGTGGTCCCTTCGTACAATATGTACATAATTTATTATTCTTCCTGGTCTTTCCATCTTTAGATTCTAAATCTTCCTTTGCAACTCTTGGATTGTGTGTTTTATTTCCTTTGAATTGTTGTTTATGCTTTCTCTTCTTGTTGTTTCCCTAATTGGAAACAAGGGCATGCACCTTTGAAGACTTAGGTAAGCCCATTTGATTGAGCTTATATTTTTATTGGAGAAGTGAAGATTCAAAATTTTCTAATGTAGGCATCTACCATGAGACACGAAGTGTCAATCTTGTTTAATGGAAATAGGAGACAAAACAAAATAATACTTTGATTCTAATTTCGATAGAAATGAAAGCACTAACAGATCATTGTTTTTCTCTATTTTACAAATCTTGAGCTGAAGTAATATATACCTAAATTGTGTGAATAATTCTTGGAATGATTTGAAATTACTAGGTGTTAGATTAAGATCAATCTCCAATTGGTGGCCTCTCATCTCATCTTGCTTTCCAAAAAGGCTAAACAACTCAGTCCATATGCCATTCGAAGATTTTTCTACTTCAATTTAATAGAAGATATATGAAGATACTAAGTAAAAAAGTAATTTGAAGGATTCATCCGTTATGTTTAGGTACTTTGAATTCTCTACAGTTGAATTAGGCTCTACTTATATTCCTGTAGTGATCCTATGGAGTTACCTTATTTGAAATAGAATTTCAAGTCTTGATTTCCATTCAAAGTAATTGAAAGGGGTAAGTATCTAGTGGGGAGAAATAATCATTTTAATTTATGCTCTCTTGAAAGTGTCTTCAACCTACAAATCCTATATATTGACTTCTTTAGAATTCCTACAGCTCTGATACCATATAAGATTTTGAAGAACAATATCTATAAATTAAATCAAGTAGTAATAAATTTACAAGTTATTAATTAAGTGATAAAATCATAACATTCATTAACAAATCAAATAAGAGATACAAAATCTTTTTCATAAACACATTATTACATTGTATTCCATTAATTGTACAATTTGTGAAGCAATAGCTACATATAGGCAATTTGAATTATGAAGTGAGGCAATTTGAATTGGTCTCTAGTGTATGAAAACCTAGTTACGATTAACTAGAGTTCAAATTCCCTTAGTTAGCCATGCAATCTCTCATAGGTGAGTTAACAACCTCATAACTAACCTAAGTGGACAAGTGGAGGTTCACATGCCTAAAAGCAACAGATAATTACATGATTAAATCATGCCTATGAGGAATCTACTAAAAAGTCTCAAGGAGGGTGTTAAAAGCTCATAATAGAAAAAAGAGGTGCTTGTAGTCCTTATCAGTGGAGTAAACTCCCTAGATTCATCCCACAACTCTAACATGCAGTGTAGGACCCTAAATTAAGGAATGCACCTAAACTACTAAAAATAGTTAATGAGGATGATTTCGATGATCTATAAATAGCATATTACTCCTTGTTATGCCATAGATTCTCTATAGCGCACCCTACCGGATGTGCTAAAGAGGGGAATATTTTTACCATTGTAAAAGGCCAATTCAGAGCTTGTTTATGTAAAAGTGTTTGTCCAGTAAGACTCACGACCCCTTGTCTGGTCATGGAAGTTCCTCTTGTTTCTCATTTCAATGAGTGATAGTGTTATGGATTTGACAACTACCCGTTGATGGGTGAAAGTCCCATATCTTGTTGAGAATTTATACCTTAGGTGGGTCTTTCAGTGCACCTTGGGATGAATCCATTAGGATGCATGGCTTGAGGATCCTAGCCACACTTATGGTTTATGCTTTGTAGAAGGTGATTCCACTTGTAATGGTTTTCATACCTACCTTAACACACCTCATTGGTACCCCTTAGACCTTATCTTTTTGTATCATCCTTCCATTTTGGTCATCTTGGTCTTGAAGAGAAAATCATCCACCATTAAAGAATGCTAGAAAAGGTCATACAAACCTAAAAATGGAATTGAGTGAAAAATACACTTGTTGCGATTGGATTGGGAATGAAATCCCCTTTCCAACCTCAACCCATCATCAAGTTGAGGTATTTCATCTTCTTTTATCATTATTTTATGTTTTATGAGGTTTAGTCCCCTAATTGTTCAAGACAAACCCTAAAAAATATTTAGAAAATATTGTTGTTAGCGTGATCCACCAACAAAGCCTCGTCGACAGGGGTTCCCACTCTTTCGACGCCCTGCACCACGATCTATCTGAGCACCGGTTCGAACAGATTTTACCCTGCCCAGCAACGTCTGCGAAGCAGACAAGGTCTCACAGAAGGCGTTCAAGGGAGAGCTGTCAGAACTGAGTTTCCAACAGTGGGGAAGGAGGACATGGGGATCCTACTGGAGAAAACCCTGACTTATGCAATTACCCTATCTTAGTGCAACATTAATTATGAAACATCATACCGCATTCAACAATCGTAGAGATTTAACAAATCGCATTAACAGAGCAAGGAGAAATTAAATCGCATCATTGTATCAGAAGCAGAATCATAGCATCACACAGATCTACATATATTGCATTGTATCATCATAACAAAAAGTAGTACTGACGCATCATAACAGAACTCAGATAGAGATTGAACCACATCTTATATTTACCTTGTGCAAACATACCACATTACATCATCCTTCTCCAAAACCAGAGAGTTCATCAAAAGAGATTCAGACAAAATCACAGCGATGACAGAGCAATCCCTGGTACTGAAAGCGACAATTACAACACCAAATTCCTGCCTCTATCATTACAAAAATGGATCTATAAATAAGCTTATGCCTTCGCCTCAAGATTCCACTATTAACTAATTTCTAACCGCTACTGACCTATTACAACAAAATTAGGTCCACATATATATAAAATATTCAAAAATTGGTTACTTCTCTGCTTATCGTGCTAAACGGCCCTTGCGTGGTGCCGCGTGAGCTTGCGCAATTGCCACGATGCTGCGCAACTCACTCGCCCCAACCCCTTGCCAACAGGCCCCCAACACAGTTTTTTGGCTCACCCTTGAGCCACGCCAAGTTGACAAGGTGTATGCGACAGTTTTATCCTTAAAATCAGAAAATTGCTGGGCAACTTATTGAACCTGGAGCTACACTTTAGCAATGTTATTCTGATAATTGCTCACTATTTGCTGGATCAGGTGCTCCTTAGTAGCCTTGCTGTTAACCATTTGTCTACTCTCCTGAATAGCCTAAAGTGTGGCAACAGCTTTAACAACCAATTGGCTGCCAATATCTTGGAATTCATCAAGCTGCTCGCGGTGCTTTTGCTAGCGCTCTTGGGCATAGGCAGCACGCTGCTGGAGATCTTTCAGTTCAGTGGCCCTGGTAATTTGCACCATCAGCAGCATGGCCTTAAGTGCTGACTTCAAAGTTTTCAATTGACCCTCTACTTCTTGCACCTACATGTGTGAGTTGGTCCAACTACTCATCCTGAACAATACTTTGCCAAAACTATGTGGTTTCCTCCATAATAGATTTGGCCTCTTGCTCCATGTGGCCAAACTGAGTAGCAATTTCTTTTAGGGAGGCCTTACGCTCCGCAACCTTCTCCAACGGGGTAGTGGGCTACGCTTGAGCTTGAAGCAACAAGTTATGGTCCTGAAGTTGAATCAAAGTCTGCCCCAATCGCTAGGCCTTCTCGACTGGGGTGAGCTCAGTGGGTGTGTCAACCATGTCCTGACAGGACGCAGAGATAGCATGCTCCAATTCACTATACCGTACACACAGCTGCGCTTGCTCCACAATCAGGAGATCCCGTGCCTTCTTGAGATCTGTAATCTCCACACCAGCTTTCCACTGCATCTCAACCCATGTCACCTTAAGAGTGTTGATTTATTGCAACTTTTATTCAGCCAACTGTACACGGACCTGGTGCAGCTCTACGACATCCTTCTTCAGCTACTCAGTAGAATCCTGGGCTTCGATATATCCTACCATCAACGCCTGTTGTGGGGTCACCAACTCCAGTGTGGCGCCATGTTGTAACTCAACCAATTCGGTAGTGGAGAGCTTGTTCATGTCCAAAGTCACGCTTTGGACTGGGTGCAACTGTTGAGAACCTTCTACATTGCCCGCGTCGATCGCAGTTGGGGGAACTTGAACATTCCAAACCTGGGGCTCAATGTTGATCGACAGGATATCTCGCAATAGAGGTTGTGCTGACGGTTGCTTGGAAACAATATCAAAGCTTAGTTCTTACCGCACCAAATTCTACCTGGTTTGACTCACAGATTGCCTTAGTCGCAGCTATGGATGAATCTGTGACGACCTTGATAAGCCGCTGCAACTGATATTCTAAGCCAAATTTAGTATCGCTGCCAGCCTCGTACTCCTATCACCATTGGTGCGAGTCTCCTCCCGCATCCACTGCATTGTGTCTTTTGGGTCTATGGATGACTCATTGTCAGAGTCATGGGTTCTTAAATTTGGCGGGGCAGGGTCTTCAGGTGATTTTAGGGGTGTCTCCTTATCTAACTCCTCTTGATTGACTGGGACGCGCCAATCTCCCAACCAGTCTTGCGCAATCGCGTCCAAATATTCCATGATGATCTTGTAAGGCAATGGAAGCCATTGCTTATCAGGATCCCTCCTCGCCTAGATATGAATGGAGTGGGGGCTAACAGAAAACTGAATAATCCTATGGTTCTTGGCCACATTGTAGGGAGATATCCTTGGAACTGCTACAACGGCCTCCTGCGGGGCTTCCCAATAGATCCAAAAATGAATCACACAATCTGTTTGACGATTGTTTTCTTCGAACCAGCACAAGTTTTGATAACATGCACTGCGGAAAACCTTGGTTTCCTCAACCATCATTGGTTGGTAGTCCTCTGGCTCCATCCAAGCAACTAGGGCAATGAGAATCAAAATCCAACTATAAGAAAAAGGGCGCCCACTCTGAGCAGCGAGCGCATCGTTGAGCAACTGATTTAATAGGAATAAAGACCAATTCATCTGAACTCCTTCCACACATTTCTAAGCACAGGCGATAACTCTTGAATTGTATTGCACCGGTCGATTACTGCGAACAACTTTACTAGCTAGAATTCTAGTGCAAATTCGCACTACCTGTGAGTTTCTACTGTCGGTACGATAGAATATTGCCCATGAATATATTGCGCTAGGTCCTCCCCAGCCTTAGGCAACCCAGTAATATTGGAAATCAAGTCGATGGTAATGGGGATCGACGTAGTCAGCCAGAGTGTCCCTCCATGGAAGCATGCCAACAGTTGCTTTACACATGCATGCGCTTCATTTAACCGGCCAAAGTGGGGCATATTGATGAGTCCCAGCAATCCAAATTTCTCTATGCCACTGGCCCATTGCTTCAGATTTCGCTGAATGGGCCCACCAGGCACTGTCATGACAGACTTGTAGGGCTCGTCCCTGACATCTTTTAGCAACAACAGGTCATGATCGTTGAATTTGAGCCGAATCAATGCATGGATGATATCTACGGAGCATTGCATTCCTTCTGGCAGTGGTGGTAACTTGGGTGGGTACTTCTAGTTCTTCGACGGCTGCCATGGCTTAGCGCCTGGACACGTGGGAGCAACGTATCCCAAAATATCATTCACCGATACACCTCGGGACGTCATGGACTCAACCACCCCTGAGCTCAACAACCCTGTCTGGGCAGTGCCTTCTCCCCGCATTCGCACAGAGGTGAGAGTTTGCCGCTTCTCAGGGGGTGTCAGACTGGGTCATTGAGCCTGTCGTTTCCACTTTGGGATGGACGATGAACCCACTAGCATACTCATAACTTCCTCTTCCATAGTTGTGGGCAGAACAGAGGACTCGTATTCACTCGAAATTTCAATGGTGTCACGGCCACTCAGCATCCCTTACCCCAAAGAACCAAAAGATACGCTTCAACAACAGAAACTCTGTTGAACACTTAGCTCAATATTCTGCACCAAATTCAGCTTCAGCTTCAGCTCTCACAACTAAATAATTCCAACTAGTGCCTCCCGCACAGTGTTTTATAATCACTTCGAAGTCCAAATCCATCATTACCGAATCTAACTGCACCATTATTGGCAAATCGGGTATTAATGATGTTGAATCCACTAGTGATCTTATGCGACTAACGGTCGGATCCCCCCATTAATGCGGGTGGCTTCAACAAGTGTCGCCAACCAATTGGTTTAACTACCTGCATTTATTACCTGACTTGACCATCCCGCAGTGTGGCGGCTGTCCCAAATGGTTGACCAACTACTGTCAACTATTGTATATTCTTTGTGTAGCCTAGCTCTGAGACTCACCACTTCATACTGAACTTAGAAATGGTTTTTTTTTTTACTTCAGGTGGTGCACGTCACCGGCCCCATTCTATAGGGCTTCAGGTGACTCCCATTAATGAGCTTTGGGAACATAACACCATCTAATTGCTACAACTGCACAATGCCGCCAGAGGTAATAGAATGAACAAGATAGGGACCCAGCCAGTGCATCTATAACTTTCTTGGATGCTTGATAAACTTACTGTCATATAACAGCACCAAATCACCTACCACAAACTGTTTGTGCTTAATGTGGCGATCATTCCATGCGTTCTGTCTATCTTTCATAACCTGCTACTAGAATCCTATGATGAAGCGATCCTCGTCGAGCTGAAGCAGCTGCGCAACACGTTTGTCTAATGCCTCTGCATTTGCCATGCCTGTTGCCATAGGAATATGCAAGATGGGAATGATGTACTCAATTGGCATGACTTCCTGTTGCCCATAGATCAAATTAAACAGTGTGTGACCTGTGAGCTATTTTCAGGTAGTACGATAGGTCCATAAAAGTGTAGGAATTTTCAAATCCCAGTCATCGCGGTTGGTGTTACATACCTTGGTCAGTGTGGCCTCCAAAATTTTGTTGAAGGCCTCAACAGTGCCTTATGGTACGGATTACTCCACTTATGTTGTACCTGAAGCTCCTCGGTTAGCGCTTTTATCATGTGATCGAAAAAGTGACTACCTTGGTCGCTCATCAGGATGCACGGATACCTTAAGCGTGTCACAATGTTCTAAAAAATAAACCGTGCTGCTATCATGGCATTGCAATCAATGACTGGTGCAGCCTCCACCTACTGAGTTAGGTAGTCAGTTGCAGTAATAATATAACGGGCGCCAGAGCACTTACCTGGCATATTGATGGGACCTACAAAGTCGACGGCCCATTTATCAAATGGCTGCAAAGTCACCTGCGGTACCAGTGACATCTCGTCTCTCCACAATGGTTTACCAACCTGTTGGAATACATCACAACTCCTAGCATAGTCTGTGGAATTTTTATGGAATGTGGGCCACCAAATCCCAGCACGCAGCACCTTTCGGGCAGTGGCATGGCCTCCACAGATACCTCCCGCAACACCTGCGTGCACTTCCTCTAGAATAGGATCTTGCTCATGCGGTAAGACACAACGTCGCAGTATCTCATCTGGTCCAAGTTTATAGAGTTGTCCTGCAATGAGTGAAAAATCAGAAGCCTTGATGACTAGCTGCTTCTTCTGGCTAATTGACATGTCTGCAGGGGTGAGGCCATTAGATAAAAACTGAACAATAGGGCCATAGTAATCGTCTGTGATTTCAATGCGGAATAATTGTGCATCAGGCAGCCCATCCTCAATATTAGTGGGTTCTTCACCATTCTTAATATGTGACAGATGATCAGGGCCAACGTTCAACCATCCTGGCTTGACCACTATCTCAAAATGAAATTCTTGGAACAAAAGTAGCCACCTGCAGATTCTCCCCCCCAACACAGGATTATTCACTAGGTTTGCAGAGTTGAATGATCAGTGAACATCTTAAAGTTTCCACCCAACAAATAGTGCCTGAACTATTGTAGAGCATACACCATTTCCAGGCCTTCTCTTTCAATCGTGGTGTAATTCCATTCAGCAAATGATAACTTCCTACTGGCATATGCTATGGGATGATCCAAGTCGCATTCACCTGGTTACGCAAGAACAACCCCTAGCACAGTAGAAGAGGCATCAACATGCACATGGAATTCCTTATTCCATTCATGAAAAACCAGTATGGGTGCAGAAGCCATCTTGGCCTTCAAAGTGTTGAAGCTACCTTGACATTATGGAGTCCACTCAAATGCAACATCTTTCTTTAGCAGCTTCTCCATAGGAGCAGTAATCGCAGCATATCCCCTAATAAACTTGCGATAGCAGCCTATGTGGCCCAGTGTTGCTTGGATCATTTTTACATTTGTTGACGGAGGTAAACTTTGGATCAGTGCAATCTTTGCTGGATCTACCAATAGACCTTCTTTGCAGACGATGTGCCCAAGTAATATACCAAAGGGTACATAGAAAATACATTTCTTGGAATTCAATGCAATTTGATGCTGTCGACACCATTCCAACATTAATCTCAGGTTGTCTAGGTGGTCTTTAGCCAAACCGTAGACAGTCCAATCATCCATATAGACCTGTAGGAACTTCTGAATAAAATCCTTAAAAACTGTGATAACAACACGGGAAAATACGGCAGGTGCATTTTTCAACCCAAATGGCATAACCGTATACTGGAAACAGCCCCATTCGATGACAAATGTAGACTTATGGAGATCCTCCTTCGCAATATGGATCTGGTGGTAACCTAAAAAACCATTTGTGAAGGAATATACCTCCTGACTACCTACACCTTCTAGGACTTCATCTGTGAAAGGGCTCGAAAACAGATCATGCATACATGCAACATTCAATTTTTGCAGATCGACATGGATGCAGATTTCTCCAGTCTTCTTATCTTGGATGACCATCGGGCTTATCCACTCTGATTCTTCTACTGGCTTGATAATCCCAGCATCAGGCATCTAATCAAGCTCAGTTTTCACTCGATCCTTATATCGTGGGTTCAGTCTGTACGACCTCTGGCGGACATCCGGTTTGAGCAGAATCTTCATTTCTACTAAATCACCAAGAATCCCCTTCATCTCAAAAAACCGTGTGGGGAACATATCCTAGAACTTGTGCAAGAGATCCATGATTTTGGCTATCATTTCTTCACCCCAATAGTCTCCAACATTGGTAAATTTTGGGGTTTTTGCCGTCCCAATGTCAACTTTTCTAATGCACTGCGGTTGGTGCATTGAGTCCATCGATAGGTCAGGAGCTGCAACACAATGAATTCCATCAGACTCTAGGATATTAACATTGCGTATCTCGTCGTCGGCTTCAGGTTCCCCAAACAAATGGTAGCACATCATCATGGATTGGACAGAGCAATTTGCATGAGGATCAACCGGATATGCGACAGGGGTGACTTTTAGTACTATGTCACGGATAAGGTGTAAAGCATTACATACCTCAACATCAGTGTCCTGGAAGTTAAACGTCTGCATGAAGTGAACTGACAAATCCTCCCACATGGTAATGGCTTCACAACTCTGTTGCTACATACCAGGACCGTGGCATTTCTTCGAGAGTATGAAAAAAAGCATGAACCCACTCATCCTTGGGTCGCAATGTCCATAACGTCTGAAATTCGATCAAATGAATGGTGGTGTCATTCTATCCATCATATCTCCCATCATGGTAAACTTCTATATCACCAAAATGGACCATCATCAATCTCCAGCACTGCTCCCAGTCATGGATCATCCGTTTGTGTGTCGCCCACCAACAGGCCGAGGTAGCTTTTAGTGCTACATCAAGAGCTAATATCCTTTGCAGTTCCAACACTTTATTTTCAAATTCTTGAAAAAAATCATGGAGTCCTGGCAGTCCTTTAATAATGGGCAACTCAACCATCTCAGTTGCAACATGTCGGAGAGACTGCGTAATTAACCCACACTTCCCGAATGATACCTCATGCAACCAATTCTGCCAATTTTCTAGAGCATACTTGGAATCTGAAGATGCAAAACTTGCACTACGCCATCCCAGTTTGTCGTTGACATTGGGATGGATGTAGTTCTCAAAAATTTTGTATGCCTGATCCCAACTTCATCCTTCACAGGTTCAATATAGCATCATCCTTCCTGGGGTCCATAGGAGCAATGACCCTAATATCCTGGTTCTCAAACGTCAGGACACAGTTTTTGAAATTAATAACTGCCATGCTGTCATTAGCCCATCCAATTCCTAGTAGCGCTAGATAGGAACCACCATCTTCTACAACTTCTATCACATCAAATTCAGCACATGTTCGCATACCTTCAATGTCGAAAACTAAATTTGAAACCTGACCAATGGGTTGAACCTTCGCCTGATTTGCTAATCGTAGCTGCACTGGTGACCATCATAATGTTGGCTTCCTCATCAATTGCCAAATTTTCTTTGTTAGAATGTTGAAATCAGATCCAAGGTCCAGAATGACCAAGTCAACCTCATAATCACCAATCTGGATATTCATCTGCATTTCCTTACCTGTCTTTCTTTGTTGTAAATAATTTACAGCAGAATCCTTCATAGTGGCCTTTGGAAGGTGCATCAATGTCTCAATTTTGATAAGGCCATTCGAGTCCCTTGCCAGCGATAGACACTTTCAAAAAACTTACGCAGAGTGCCATGCTGCCGTGATGGTCTTGCTTCTACAGATGGGTCAAAAGCGAAAGGCATGTCAATAACTAGCATCTTACCCGGATTTTTTCCAATCACCTGCTTCGCTTCAAAGAAAGTCTCTTTTTTTGTTGTAATATCAAATGCAACCTTTTTCTTGCTAGCAAGTTGAACAGGTTGTCATGGTCCATCATCACCATTTGTTGCTCCACACGGCGACTTCACTTAGTGAATTTATCACACAGCACGTGCGATCATGGGATATTATATAATACCCTTAATTTCGAGAGATATTGACCCAAACTCTTTTTGTTGAAACCCCCTCCCAATACCTAAAACCTCCTCCCCACCCCTTTTTATAACTCAATCCTTGTAAACCACCCTACCCACCCCCACCTTAAACCCCTCATCCCCCCAATATCTGCAATATATTGGTTCAATTTTTTTATAATTTTAAAACCCACAATATGAACTAACGTGATAGGATATTGGTCAACAAGTGAAGCCCCCGTGTCGCTCCAGCGCGAGTGACAATCCTGACATCGACATCCTTCATCCTAGGCTCTGCATGGATTGCTGCAACTGTCAGTCCTTGATGCAAGTTCTGGGTTTGAGCTCCTGGCTAGTTCGTAGCTTGATTCATTGGTATATTATGAGCCTGGGGTTGAGTCGGAGTCTGATTCTGTGGTGGGATATGACCTTGCAGGGGTGGCTGATTCTGCACCTGGAACAAAGGCTGATTCTGATTTTGAGGGTTCTAAAACTGGGGAATATGGTGAGCCTGCCATTTCGCAATCAACTGAGGACAATTTTTGATGTTATGATCATTGGCTGCACAGTAAGTACATTGCGCATGAGGACATTCTCTCTAATAGTGCCCAAATATTCCACATGTATAACACTGGATGGATTGCCGACCTCAACCACTTCCTCGACCAAAGCCTCCACCATGGCCCCTAAAGCCTCTTCGAAATCCTCCTCGATTTCCTCCCTATTGGAACTGCGGTTGAGCTTGCTGCTGAGGAAATTGTTGTTGAACATATTACGCGGCCTGTGGCTGACTATACTGTGGTTGTACAGCTATCTACGGATGTGGCACAAAATCTAGTTGAGCTACAAACTATGGCTGAGGTTGCACAGGGACAAAATGTAATGGAGGAAGCAGCATGTACAGTACCTGTGTTTTTGGCTGCGCTACTTGCGGCGGTGCTTGCGCTGTCCGAGGTTCCTCCCTTTTCATGAAGTATGAATCATATGTCCTTTCTCAGAGCAGATCATAAGCGCGGAATTTCATGTCTTCATGTCCAACTGATCGATAGAATGTACAGTACAAGTTCTTTTCTTTGGTAACCATCTTCTGCATGTAGTCATAGTTCTCATGCAGTCGATGCCCATAGAACTGACAGATACAACACCAAGGTGCACCAGCACTACTCAACAGATTAGGGGCTCCTGATAGCAAATAATTTCGAAATATTGGACATGTATCCTTGGTATATCCACTTGCATGGCACCGGGTACACCAAAGATATTCATGATCCTCCTTGGCCTTCTTGATGTCTTGCAGCTGCAGCGTAAGATTGGCTAGCTGCGCCTGAATCTGATTCATCCCAACATCGATTTCTCCTACTGGTGATGCTTCAAGTTTCATCACAGTCTCCAGAGCCTTGCTCGGTGTCACGATCTTTTGCTGCATTACTAGTTGTCGAATATGCGATACAATCACTGCAATGAACCATTCCTTGTGCTGAACATCGCTCATCTGAAAACTGACCCGAGCCATCAATGTCTTAAATCGCTAATCAAAATCCCAAATGGTTTCATTGGGGAATTGCTTGATCTCCTTCAGTTCAGTAATGTACTGAGCTTCGGACTTCCACTTCTTAAATTCCTCAAATATCCCTAACCTGATCTCATCCAATGTTTTTGCAGTACTGTCACATGCCCCAATTTTGCAAAAACAATATTATCTTATTTGATTTTATTTAAGGACAATATATTAAATTTTATGCTAAGTTGTAACTGATGACTCAGCAGAGTCAAGGATATTTAATGTAATTTTGAATATTTTAATTATAAATAAATAAAGGTGGAGACAATAGCTTAGGAGAGCTGTTAAAAGAGTGTTTACTGGT
>LPNX010856815.1:78473-153781 GCA_001517045.1 Pseudotsuga menziesii
AACTAGAATCAGAGCAGGTGGCTCGATTAATGACAACTGACCCAAAAGAGCTAGGCAATCTTTATAAAAAAGCCCATTGAAGAGAGCTGAGGTTGCTCATTCTGGAGAAGTGATCATTCAGGTGAATGTACTTCAGAGAAATTCAATGGAAGGGAATTGTGGAAAGAGTTTGAGGGGATAAATGCGTGATAAATGCTAAGTGATCTAGTGCATCTTTTTAGCTGAAGGATCTTACTGCTCAGTGCAGAGTGTTTTACTGAGTCATTGGACTAGTCTATTGTTTGCATGCTCCACCAGTTCTTAGCCAAGAAGACCAGGAACAGGCTCGGGGGTCTTGAGGAAGCATTGTTTGAGCGCTCTCTAGGAGTTTGGTAGGGAGGAACGACCTGTTTTTTTACTGTGTTAGATAGTTAAATCTGAATCTGACTGTTAAATGAATGTTAAATATCTAGTTGTAAAATGTTAGTGTTAGTAATCTTTTAGACTATTGAATAAATGAATATGAAATAGTAATGTGTTAAGATGGAAAATAATTCTAATCTATGTTTTTCCACACCTGGAAGGACCAGGCCGTACTCTAGCATAGATAGAGTATTTACAGTAGATGAAGAAAATGTTAAGAGATTGGGTAGAATAGATGTGGTTCTGCATTTCATAATAGCAGAGTAATTTATTTCAGTATGTACGTTAATAAAAAAGAACAATAATCTGGTTATCTATTTTATTGTTTTTACAAGCTTATGTATATAAATATACTGGAAAAGAAATAGCAGTAATCTAGTACAGGTAGAAGGATTAATATGTTAAGAAAATACCTTAATAGATAAGATGTTGTGTTTACAGACAGTAGATTATTCTTTTTATTCAAGTTAAAATATGCTAAAGGTTAAACTGTGTAACATTATAGATATATTCCTTTGTGTATATTTAGTAGTTATTTTCAATGCAGTAGAAATATCATAGTCAAGTTACTTTGTTGCAATAAGTTAAATAAAGAAATAAACCACAAATACTTAGTTTTATTTACTAATAATATCAACTAAACTAAGTCTAACAAATACTATAAACCAAGTAGGGTGTTATTAAAGTATTTAGATTATAAAGAACAAACTAAGTTACAAAGTCTATGTATATCTTTTCAAAGAACTCTGAGTAACCTCTATCTGTCATTTATTAAATAAAAACAATAAGAATATGATAATAACTAACATAAAAATAAATATCTATTTATGAAAAGAACTGTTTTAAATTTAACAAACAGGTTATACCTGTAAAGGTAAACTATAGGGTCGAAACCCTAAACCAATATTTTTTTTTACAAATGACAAACATTCAAGCTATAATCCAATTACTTGGATTATTTTATTAATAAACAATTAAACTAATATAAACTGTTTACAGTCCATTAAGGACAAATGAAAAGACAAATGTAATGTTACAAATGGAAATTTTCACAACACCCCTGTAACACTAATTAAAACAAATTTAACAAGTAACGGAGCCTATTAAAAATAAATTGAAAGATTTATTTAAACAAGGGTTTCATTCAGGAAAACCCTAGCTCGTATTCCTGAGCCAACAAATAAATATTACAAATTACTCTATGACTGAGTTACAGTCTTAAAATAATAACCATATTATATATACAAGATAAAATAAATAGTAAAAATTCTTGATTCACAGTTGAATATGGTAAAACCTTAAGTTACACAGAGTCACAAAATAGTATTACTGTAAACCGAGTCCGAGCTCGAAAGAAGTCTTTTTAAAAACCATTGCATTGCATTGACAGGCCGTAAGGCTAGAAATTTAAACCAAATGCAACACCCAACTCACGGTGGGGACTAGCCATCGACGAAGCGAGGGTTTGTAAACAAATTATAACCCATTAACATTTAAAAAGAAACTGCATAGCTAAAAGTGAAGCTGGACAAGCTTCCAAGCTCAGGGTTTCCCCATCGACAACCCTGTTACAAGTAGGGTAAGAACTCGTTTGTTGAACCTAGGGCTTACCCATTTGAAGCCACGAATCCTTGAAGACAACCAGCAACATCTTCTTCACTATTCACAAGAGTGGTCACAGAATTCCTGCAAGAGCATGACTTTGTGTGTTAGTTTCAAAATTCTTTTAATAATAAAAACCTACTGTAAACACGATTTTAATATGAGTATTCTATTTTGATACAAAACTAAATATTTACCTTGATAAAGAGAACGAACATTCTAGCAATGGGACTGTCACCAACAGCAAAGCGCACACACAAATCTCCAAACCCTGCGACGATGGAGAAGCACAACCAACAGCAAGTAAATCTTAACTTATCACGGCAGTGACAGGCCACAGAAAAGACAAGAGGGAGCTACGAACAGGCCGCAAGCCTAGTGCAACAACCAATGAACTCTCACTTGGTAAAAACCCACAGCTACGAAGGCTAGCAATAAGAGTGAACACAGGAGGTTACAACAACATTATCCCAAGACTCGGAGCAAGCTGGAACAGGAGGATTACTCACGGCTGCCATGAAAATCTTGCAAAGCAGCCCAAAGGCCAGTGTGAACTATGGAGGAAGAATAGAAAAGGGTTAGGGTTGCATTGGTTTTATATCTCCAATACACGGACAGGAGGTGACCACGTGCCCTCAATAATTCAAACCATGCATGGGTCGAGTTCTATAGTTCACCTGCGTTTCAAATAATTCCAATTATTTAAACAATGATTCTTATCAAAATGATGCATAAAACTATAATGTATGCCTTTATATATCACATCGTAGATCATATGTATTTCTTATCATAATGTTTGATGGCTCATCATTGGTGTTTGGGTAAACAATGTTAAGTTAACGTTGACCTAGCGAAAAGGTGATAACCATTTAAACATTGGTTAATCCCTAAATCGATCATGCTTACAACAAGTAGGCTTATATAATTACATAACCATGATATCCGAACTCATCACTTATAAACCAACAACTCGAATGGTTATAATTTATGAAATTGAATAAAGTTGGATAGCATAGTAAAAGAATATATTCATAAATTCTTATACAAAGTTCAATTTTGGTTTAGACTTTCATAGACACTAGTTGCTTCTCAACATGTGAATTGCTAGTAATTTACCATGATTAATTATTTAGTAAAGTAATTTTGTGGTTATACATTATAACTTGTACTTAGCATAGGGTAGAAATTTGTTCATAGTAGAAAGATCTACCATAATAGCCACTATAGGCATTAACTTAATGTAAGAAAAGCGTTTTGGTAGTAATAAGAATTATAATGGAATAACCGTACTCAAGTCCACAATCTTTGGAACAACATTGATTGACTTAGATTTAGGAAGTAAAGGAAAACAGTATTCTATGTGAAACAATGCAGCTGATTTTACCCTAATCAAGCTTTTAATATCAAGAAGATTTACAGGCAGTAAGCTTCCCTAAAGAATGTAAATATCGATTAGTTTGGTACTTAAGTAAGTAATACGATAATGTTTATGATACAATAGTACATGCAGCACGACATTGAAGAGGAAGCTAATAACCTATTAGTGAGCAACTGATTTGTACATATAAGTAATAGGTTGGTACTTACCATAACTAGTAAGTTAAAAATGAAATCAAATTTTAGATTCTAATGAGAACATTACTATCAGTATTAATAGAAGCTCTTCCAAGTATAAAAACAAATAGTACGTAATAGTGTAACAATGCAAGTTAAGCATGTTAAAATAGAAATCAATATATGACAAATATTATAAATCTAGAGTCCACAGTAAGTATCTTTACTATCGCTAAGTTTGATAAAGAAAGGAACTCATTTATTTGAACTTTGCTTACAAGAAAAACTGGAGAAAATAAACTACTTTACCTCATTGAAGTTTCTTGGAATTTATCAGCTTATTTTACTAAGCACATTAATTGCAAATAGAAACACTTCTTGATACTTTATGAATTTAAACGTTTACTTGTTTGATCATACCTGTAAACCTGTAAGAACCAGTAATCTTTCTGTGTTAGCATAAATGCTAAGTAAGCCCAGGATTCAAAGTTAGATTCCACCTACTTTCCATAAAGAAGACTCATTAGTAAACTGAAATAAAACAATACGCAAGTAAACCTTATTTATATTACAAAAAGGAAACTGCTTTAGTTAACGCAATTTGAAAATATGTAATACTAATCGTTGGACTATTTCTTTTTCTGCTAACCATTAGCTATTAGTAAACCGCAGATTCAACATTTTATGTTATCTCAAAATTTTAATTTTTTGTGAAAATTTGGGGTTTTTACAAGTACCTCCCTAAGGCACTCGTGTGAACCTCATAAACCATTCTAATGCGCAGCCCCTTAGAGTGGTGTCCAGCTGACTTTTCTTGATATCATCATCAGTGGTTTGTCGAGCAGTCCAGATAGCTTCACATAAGAACCAGTACTGTTCTGGATCATCAGTGCCATTTCCATAGAATATTTGCAACTTCATTTCATCGCCCTCCATCCTGGGCCATCTTCCTCTCGTGGTTGTTTTACTACTAGACTGTTGTTGAGACGTCAGGCAAGTCGACGTAGAATGCGTGTTCCTTCCTTGTGGTGGAGTAGTGCGCGAAGGGGTAGGCACGATACCGCTGGGGTTTGATCTTGTCATTTTTCCAGGTGTAGCCTGGGCTTGTATATCCTCATCATAACAAAAAGGTTGCTTCATCATGTGTGCTTGTTCTTCACGGTATCACACTTCTAATTTAGCAGGACCTTCTCCCATCCTCTTCCTCTTTTCTTGAAACCTTGCTCCTCCCCTCGTACAACCACTTGTTTCTTTAACAAACTTTATATTCTCACTAGAACTCATGCCCATCCACCCCTTATTTCCTTATGCATTTCCCCCCTTTTTGGTTGAAGTGCCTACATCCCCCACATACCGGAGGTCTACTACTCTTGGTCCATTTTCAGGATACCCTTTTCACAGACTAGTTGCTTAATCAACAGCTGTAGCGATAATAAGAACCGGCCACGAGGTCCACTGAAAAATTCCCTTTTTGCTTCCCTGAAAGATTTATTAGTATCAACATCAAACTCAGTAATGTATCCTTCTAAGATACTATCCAACCATACCTCAACTGCCCGCGACGCCTTGTTGTTAGTTTCCTGCAGCGCCTGGATTAATTCTGGGGTCTAAGATGTTGGCTCTCCTCCTTGGAAATTTGTTTGCCGCTTAGCGAATTTGGTCAACCATTCATGCAAGAGTACCGGAAATTCGAAAAAGTACCACTCATGAGGACCATCATGGATATATCGAGCTAGCCATTGATTTGTCGATAATTTTAGACTCTATTTTTCAGTTTCAGCAAAATCCCACAACTTCTTATCAAACCAATCCTCGATCTCTGATTGAGTCGGATGCCAAAACATATCCCCCTCCTAATTGCAAATCGGTCCCGATAACGGAACCATTTGTTGGTACGATCCACCAACAAATCCTCGTCGACAGGGGTTCCCACTCTATCGACGCCCTGCAGTGCGATCTCCTTGAGCACCAACCCGAATAGGTTTTACCTTTCCTAGCAACATCTGTGAAGCAGACGAGGTCTCACCCGAGGCGTTCAAGGGAGAGTTGTCAGAACCGAGTTTCCGACAGTGGGGAAGGAGGACCCGGGGATTCGCCTAGAGAAAACCCTAACTTATGTGATTACCCTATCTTAGTGCAACATTAATTATGAAACATCATACCGCATTCAACAATCATAGAGATTTAACAGATCGCATTAACAGAGCAAGGAGAAATTAAATCGTATCATTGTATCAGAAGCAGAATCATAGCATAACACAAATCTACATATATTGCAATGTATCATCATAAAAAAAAGCAGTACTATTGCATCATAACAGAACTCAAATAGAGATTGAACCACATCTTATATTGACCTTGCGCAAACATACCACATTACATCATCCTTCTCCAAAACTGGAGAGTTCATCAAAAGAGATCTAGACAAAATCACAGCGATGACAGAGCAATCCCTGGTACTAAAAGCAACAATTACAACGCCAAATTCCTGTCTCTTTCATTACAAAAATGGATCTATAAATAGGCTTATGCCTTCTCCTCAAGAGTAACTAATTTCTAACCGCTACTGACCTATTACAACAAAATTAGGTCCACATATATATAAAATATTCAAAAAGTGGTACTTCTTTGCTTATCGCGCTAAACAGCCCTTGCACAGTGCCATGTGAGCTTATGCAGTTTCCGTGACGTTACACAACTCACTCGCCCCAACCCCTTGCCAACACTTGTAAAGACAAATTAGGTAAGTTGGCTTAAAGGAGGATTCAATTAGCGTTTTCTCATATAAATAAGGAACCTCCTCATTTGTAATATATATCATGGGATGAAATAAAACATTATTTCTCTCTCTTCTTGTGTACATGAGCTATTGAGCGGTGCACACCTCCTTTCTTAGTTAATTCTAGGGTTTTAAAGGATTAAATTTTATGCATGATATTTCTTTACTATATTTCAAGGCTTGTCTAAGGTAAAAAATTTCTTGGGACGCTAATATCTTCTCTTTTCTTATTGATTGTAGTAATATCTCTAATTATCTTGTCTTGCACTACCAGAGGCTTCAAAAGTAGGAGTAATTTTGGGTTGTATACATTAGAGTCTAGTATTTTAAGTGAGACATCCCTCTTGAAGAGTATCTCTTGTTTGGGCCTTTGCATATCTCTTTTCCCTAACTAGGTAAAAATATAAAACAACCTAAGGTTTCTTATCCTTGTCCTAGTTCATTCAAATATTGAATTTCCAATTCTTTGGAGAAACGTTGATCTCGGTTTCTCAATGCCTGGAAGTAATTAGATCTAGGTCTAATCCCCTCATATTCATCAAAATCTATTTTACAAAATTCATTTTATTATATATTGGAAAAAATACAAAAAAAACATAAAATATAAAATAAAATAAAAGCCTTAAAAACAAATATTTTTGAAAAATACAAAAAATATTTAGGTTTTACTGTTGTTACTTGTTTATATTTACTGTTGTTATAAATTTTTAGGTTAATTATTGTTAAGCCCTAAATGTTGGGAACATTTATCCCTACAGTGGGGAAAATTATATTAGCCTTGATGTAGGATTTGGTTAATTAGTGGTAATTGTCATTAGTATTGTTATATTCGTTATGTCGGCTTGGATACATCAGTTGTAATTATACCTCTTTGTCTCCTATATATAAGAAGAAGACCTTTTCATTCAAATCATGTATATTGTCTTGTCTTGTGTACTTAGTACATTGTATAAGGAGGTTCCCCCTAGAAAATGATTGATATTCATCGATTTTCTTCACTATTAAGGAGTGGAGTACTCTCTCTCTTCTATTTATGTTCTTTTCATGCTCTTTTTGAGAATTTGTTTCCTAACATTTGGTATCAGAGCTCTTTCCTCGGTATTGATTTCTGCAAAACAAGTCATCTTGAAATTTTTTCTATAATTTTTTTTATACAAGGTTATAGATATAAAGGATTGGAACTCATCTAGGAAACTGGATGTGGTACAATTTTCAAATCTTGAATCCTTATAGATTTAGAGTTTTTCGTAGTGGAATCTTGGGTTTTTTACCAGTCCAAAATCTAGTCTCAAACAAGTGTTCTGGGAAAATTTGGCATATCTAGAGAATGCAAGATCCAAATTGAGTGATACTTATTGCATCAAAAAGAAGACAGATAATAGTATATGTGGTATCATTTTTAGGCTCAAATCCAAAGGACCAAAAATTATAAGTGTTGGGAGATTTTCCATATCTTCTTACTAGAACCTTAGAATTAGGTCAGACCTATGGAATTGTAGAAATGAGATATCAGGATACTATAGGAATAATTTTCAAACTCAAAGGATCTGAGACTGCAGAGTTATCTCAGTTGGAAGGCCTGCTAGAAATGCAATATTCAAATCGAGGTTTGATAAAGGTACACCATTCTAAATTTGAATCATTTTTAGTAGAAGGTTCTATTTGAGGTTAACACTAGGGTGTGATATCTATTTATATTGTTCAAAATTACACCCTAATGCATGGAAAAAATCACACTCCACTTCAACCACCCGATGATTCATCCCTATGTACAATAAAATGGAAGACCTATATTTTTTATTGTCCAAATTGGAAGATATGATGGGACATATGGCGAAAAATATTAAGGGGGATATGAAAGTTGTCGATTTACTTAATATAGAGGAGAGGTTTATGGGACATATGGAGGAAATATCAAAAATATTGTTAACCTCATCCAAAATTCAAAGGAAACTCTCCCTACAGGTGATGATGTGTTTCAGGATACTCAACAAGACAAGGATAATAAACATTCCCATAATGGAAATCATCAGGGATGGTCACCAAGGGCTAACCAAATTACAAATATTAACATGAGAAATTTTGATGGCAATGATCCAATAACATGGATATTCTATATGGAGCAATTCTTTGATCTACATCAGGTGCCCACTTTGCAAAAGGTAACTATTGCATTAGAGGAAATTTGGGGTCTAAAATGGGCCTTATAAGAAAACACACCAATAATAAATTTTGTGAGTTGGAATTCAAGAACCAATAGAATTTCAATAAAATGAGTCAACCATAATGGTTGAATTGACATATTTGTCATAAAAGAAAACTACTTTTTTTGTTCGTATTTTCAACGTATCTCCCTGTGTTTTTACTCAAATTTCAGGAGGGAGAGCTCGTTGGATGCAGAATTTAATTCATCATCCAACATGTACCCAAAATGCATACTTTTGACAAATCCCGCTACCCCAAAAATAATAAATACCTGAAAAAATGTGATGATGATGGAATCATCACGTTTTTTAAGGAATTTCTTGTTTTTGGGGTAGAGAGGTCTATCAAAAGTATGCAGTGTGGGTACTCATTGGATGTGGAATTAAATTCCGCATCCAACAAGCTCTCCCGCTTTGGATTTGAGTAAAAACACAGGGAGATATGTCGAAAATACGAACAAAAAAAGTAGTTTTTTTCATTCTTCCTCCAAAATTAATAATTATTATTTTATTATTTTATCATTTTCCTTAGGAGACCCATTTTAGACCTCAAATTTCCTCTAATGGAATCATTATAATTAGATCTTGATCAATTTGTATGGTACTAATGGAATTGTGACCATAAAAAAGGATTCGATTATATATTCATCTATTTCATAGAAGAATTGATTGCACATTATGGGGATATTAATAGCAACCCCTTCTTTATTCAATTGATAAATCTCTAGAAAAAATGTCTAGTTATAGAGCACATCAAGTACTTTTAGAAGCTAAGCCTTAGAGTGAACAATATTTCAGAAGACAATTTGTTGGATGTCTCAATTGGAACCTTGAAGGATAGAATTCCAAGAGGTTTGTCTCCTTGAACCACCATCATTGGAGAAGGATTTCATAATGGAAAGGAACGTTGAAATTAAAAATATGGTAATGGATACTAGAAATTCCACTTTCAACACATTTAGAGAGATTGATTTTCCTTCTTCTAACCCACCTTTGAGGTTAACACCTCAACAACTGGAGGAAAGAAGAGAAAAAGGTATATGCTTTAATTGTGACAACAAATATAGTAAGGGACACAAGTGTGGAGAAAAAAATTTATTCTACATAGATTGTGAAGAGGAAGAACCAAAAGAACAAGAACCACTGCAAATGGAGGAAATAAAAGTGATTACTCCCACCATATATTGTCATGCTTTGTCTAGAATTATCACTCCTCAAACTCTCAATAATGAAGGATATATAAAAAAAATAAAAAAATAGCAGTGTTCATTGTGTTTACACCAAAAAATGTTCACCTAGCTCTTTATGATCCAAACGATAATTACACTTAATAATCACACCATTATTCCCTCCATTTTGACCTTCACAACTAAAATTCCAACAAAAAATGGTCCAAAACATTATTATTCCTTCCCCTATAAATACAGGGAAGTTGAGCATTTATTGTGACTTATCCCCACTCTCTCCAAAACGAACCAAAAAACCCTAAAATGAGAATGGTTCAAAAACAATGGACAAATACAGTGCACAATAAAATACCATGGGTTAGAAAACCTTGGATCACCATATAAATACATTGTGAAGGTCTCCCCAAAGACATCCTTTGATTCATGAAGTTTTCATCAGATCCCTAACTTTTGGACATTCCTCACATTTTCTGAAACCTTTTGTCCATCACATCCTTTAGCCACATTATCATGTGTTGCACGTAGAGCTCTCTCTGTGCAACCCTTAATCCCTTTTCTAATGAAAACCCTTTGTTATAGATACACGAAGACCGGGATCATGGGAGACGACAAACCATTTCCTCAAATGGCTACAGTGGCCCATTTTAAAGGTATTTTTTGTTATTTTATTGCATTAGTTATTTAAAATATTAAATTATTGTTGTTGTTTTGTTATAAGTCGATGTTGAGAAATCCCTTGCACCATACACTCTACCCTTAGATCCAGCTAATTTAGGGTAGGTGAATATGCACGTAGTAGGGAAAAAATCCCAACGACAATTTTGGCGTCTCCATTGTCTCGAACCCCTTGGATCTCTATTTTTGCAGGTGTTTCTAGTAACTTTCTACTAGTTTGTTTTACTTGGGTACATAATAGATCCGAACCAATCATGCCCTAGAACCTATTCCCCTGGCCCAAGTCGGCAATTTTTTCTTAAAAACCCTCAATTACGATCGGATCACAGTTATCCAGCAGAAAGTTGCGACCCAGGTCGCACCTATTTTCCTGATAAGTGTGACCTAGTTCATGCCTTATTCCTCGATAAGTGAGACCTAGACTAAAAATATAGATCGCACTTGTCTAGACTTTTGAAGCGATCCCAGACACTACTATGACCTGGTTTTGTGTGACATGTCACATAGAAACTTCAATTTTGTGTGACATGTCGCATAGAAACTTCAATTTTGTGTGACCTAAGTGAGTCTGTTGATTTTATGCCTCAATTGTGAATTATTTACACAATCGTGTGGCCCCGACCGCACATGTTCCACCGATAGGTACAACCTACAGTTTTTTCAATCCTTTTTGGTGTTTGAGACCCTTTTTTAGAGCCCTTGTCTGTGTTCTACCCCTTCCCTAACTGTTTCCTTCTAGATCTGATCACTTACATCCCCCTTGTTTTTTTTGTGGTTCTATTTCCTAGATTGGTAGTTGACACCCCCTGTGTGTTTCCTACAACCTGTTAAGTTCCTTATGCGCTCATTTACTTGTGTACATTTTATTTATGGAAGAATTAACTATTTGAAAAATATTTAGTATTATTTATTTTTATGCATTTTCATCTCGATAGTTAAATCCTTTGGGTTTAGACATTACACGCCACTTGTGCACACATATCACACCCTAAAGTAAAACTCTTGGTCCATGACCCCAAGCTGAGCCTAAATTTTAATTTAACTCAACCAACATTGTAACCTCATTTGAGGCCCAAAACAATATTGTAGTTAAGTTAGGACACCGAGGATAGGAATCCAAATAAAACCCCTTTGTCACTTACATCTAAGACATAGTTGTTTTCCATTAGGGTACCAAAATCCTCTAATAATTATTGACACGATCATGACCAGTCTATCAGAGGGCCCCTCGCTCTGCGGGACTAAGCCACAATGAAGGGGTTCTGGAAGTTAGGATGGAATACCACACTCCATTCTGCACTGAATCCTAACCCTTCATAGTCCTCCTCGTGCATGTCGAGGACCATATCGGGTGTCGAGGAACGAAGGGATCAAGGTGATGTAGTGGAGATGGATTCATGCCACATACTCCTTGGAATACCATGGTTGTTTTATAGGAAAATTTATCATGATGGTAGAGAAAATACATATGAATTTAAGAAATATGGATAGCGGTATAAACTCACACCAATGGTGAAAAATATAATGGAAGAAACAAAGGCTTGTGGAGAGACAAGTACTAGTGGTATCAAGAATGCTTTGTTCAACCAAGGATATTTTGCAAGAATAAAGAATGGGTAAAAAAATTTGTGATTCCAAAAGAGGTAAAAGAGAAATTCAAATCAAATAGCATGGATGCAACAATTAAATCCTTGTTAGATGAATTCAAAGAGATTGTTTTTTATGACTTATTGAAGGGGTTACCTACCATGAGAAGTATCTCTCATCAAATTGACTTGATTCTTGAATAAAGATTTCCCAAAAAGGCACCTTATAGGATGACTCCAGCAGAAAGTGAAGAGGTTAACATAAAAGTACAGGATCTACTTGATAGAGGACTAATTCAAGAGTTTGAGCCCATGTGTAGTGCCAAGAAAATGGGAGAGTGGTGAATGTGTATAGATTCATGAGCCATTAGAAGGATTACTATCAAGTATCAGTTTCCTTTTCCAAGGATGGATGATCTTATGGATTGTTTAAGTGGGATTTCATACTTCACAAAGATATATTTGAAGAGTGGCTATCATCAAATCAGGATAAGAAAAGGTGATGAGTGGAATACTATTTCTAAAATGAAATATTGATTGTTTGAATGGTTGGTTATGCCACTTCGACTATATAATGCCCCCAGCACATTCATGAGGCTTATGAATGAAGTCTTGAAACCATTCTTGGAAAAAAAATTGTCGTGTATTTGGATGACATGTTAATTTTTAGTAAGAACAAAGAATAACACTTGGATCATGCAAGGAAAATATTGCATTGATTGAAGGAAGAACCGTTATTGATCAATTTGAAGAAGTTTACATTTTTGCAAACAGAATTAGTGTACTTTGGGTTTGTGTTTTTCAAGGAAGGCCTAAAGATAGACCCTAAAAAGGTGAAGACTATTTTGGATTGGCGAACACTTCAATCTACTTTTGAGGTGAGAAGCTTTCATGGATTGGAAAGGTTCTACATGAAATTCATTCAGAATTTTAGTCAAATATACGTGCCTCTTACTGAGTGGAATAAGAAGGGTGCTTTTAAATGGACTATAACATCAATGAATGCATTTGCATATCTGAAGAAGAAGGTGACAAAGAAACTAGTTTTGGCACTTCCAAACTTTAACAACTTTTATTTCAAGTGGAATATGATGCAAGCGGGACAACAATTGGGGCATTTTAAAGTCAAGAAGGAAGGTCGATAGCATTCTTAGTGAAAAGTTGAATGAGGCTAAGAAAAAATATTATGTGTATGATTAAGAGATTTATGTTATGGTGCAGAATTTAAATAAGTGGAGCCTAAGGAATTATTCATGTTTATTGATTACAAGGAGTTGCAATACATCAATAGTCAAGGTAAATTAAATCAGAGACACTCTAAATGGGTTGAATTTATGCAAATTTATCCATTTATATTGAAACATAGGTCTATAAAGTCAAATAAAGTTGCAGATGCTTTGAGTAGGAGAGTGATGTTGCTTAACACTTTGTCTGTGGAAGTTGTGAGCTTAGAAATTATGATGGATTTATATGAGGACGATACATATTTTATAGAATCTTGGAGAGCTTGTAAATCATCGTGGAGTGTGAATAGAACAATGTTCTCGGATTATCACTTCCAAGAGGGATTCTTGTTCAAGAACTCGCCATTAAGCATTCCTCAAAGTTCCATGAGATTGCATCTTATTAAAGAGATACATGGTGGAGGATTGGGTGAATATTTTGGTATGGATAGGACCACAATGTTGGTAAGGAAAATTATTTTTTACCTAGAATCAACAAGGATCTCAAGAAGCATGTTGAGGGTCGTAGAGTTTTCCAACTAGCAAAAAGTGCGAGTCCAAATACAAGACTGTATACTCCTAACACTTTGTCTGTGGAAGTTGTGAGCTTAGAAATTATGATGGATTTATATGAGGATGATACATATTTTAGAGAATCTTAGAGAGCTTGTAAAGCACTGTGGAGTGTGAATAGAACAATTTTCTTGGATTATCACCTCCAAGAGGGATTCTTGTTCAAGAACCCGCCATTATGCATTCCTCAAAGTTCCATGAGATTGAATCTTATTAAAGAGATACATGGTGGAGGCTTGGGAGAACATTTTGGTATGGATAAGACCACAATGTTGGTAAGGAAATGTATTTTTACATAGCATCAACAAGGATGTCAAGAATCATGTTGAGGGTCATAGATTTTTCCAACTGGCAAAAGGTACGAGTCCAAATACGAGACTGTATACTCCACTATCGGTACCCAAAAATCCTGGGAAAGATGTGAGCATGGATTTTGTCTTGGTGTTGCCAAAGACACAAAGGAAGATGATGATGTTATGATGGTTGTAGTGGATCAATTTTCAAAAATGGCCCATTTCATAGTATGTAAAAAGACAAATGATTCTATGTAAGTGGATTTCATATTCTTTAAAGAAGTTGTCATACTTCATGGTTTTCCAAGAAACATTACTTCAGACAAAGATACACAATTTATTGGTCACTTTCGGAGGAAACTCTGGAATAAAATGGGATCTTAGCTATTGTATATTTCAGGCTATCACCCACATATAGATGGGAAAACTAAAGTAGTGAACATAAGTCTTCAAAATTTGCTAAAAAATTTAAGTGGAGAAAACCCCAGCCAACGGGATATGGTTTTGGCACAAGCTGAGTTTGCCTATAATGATTAAGTGAATAGATCAACTCGTAAATTCATTTTCATATTGTTTATGGAATGTCACCAAAGGGAGTTAAGGACTTGATAAAGTTACTAGATTTAGGAGAAAGAAAGAATGTTGAGGCAAGTGGTTTTGCAGATAGCATGCAGGAAATGCATGAGCAGGTGACACAGAGCTTGCAACAAAGTAATGATAAGTATTAAAGAATGGAAGATGTGTGAAGGAGAATGAAATTTGAATAAGGTGAGTTGGTAATGCCCCATTTGAGAAGGAAATATTTCCCAGGGGTACCTATGGAAAACTGAAGTACAAAAATATGGGTCCACGCAAAATTTTAAGGAAAATTTTAGAAAATACATATAAGCTAGAATTGCCAAAAAACTTGGATATCTCCTCGATATTCAATGTTGTTGATTTGTATGAGTTCCATGAATTGTAAAAGAGTGATGAGGCGAGTACTCCAGATGAATGGAAGAAGCAGCTACCAAATAAACCTATTGAAGAAGTGGAAGAAGTTTTGGCCACGAGAGTTGGTAAGAAGACCCACCAAAGTTAATATTTGGAATATTTAATCAAATGGAAAAATAGAGGACCTAAAGATGCCTCATGGGTTTCGTAGTAGGAACTAACCCACCTATGAAGTTCTTCAGCCTTTGAATAAATCACTGCATGATCTAGAAGCTCATGTTTTCTTACTGAGGGTGTCTAATGTAGGAGCATCCTTGGGTTTGGGTAATTGACATCACCCAAAAATATTTTAGTTTGGATAGTGGTTGTAGGAGGAATAAGCTACTACAAAACCTGTTGTTGAGAATTTTTGTTGTTATAGAATCCATCACTAATATTGCTATGGAACTCTTTCGTTGATAGCTATAATGTTACAAAAATATTGTAACTGTGTATCCGTGTTAATGTAGAGATGGGTTACAGAACCTCACAACTACAGATTCTGTGAGCTACAAATCGTGCAGACTAAAAATCATGCCACACACATGGAAACATGTCAACTTGCCACATGGAATGAAAGAGGAATGGGTACAACCATCCACCTTCCACATAGGAAAATGAAGAGACGGAAAGGAAAAGATAAAAAGGGAGAATTTTGAAGGAGTTAGGAGTTTGTTTCAGCTCTATTCAACTCGAGAATTTTAGTTTTAGTTTCAGCTTGGAAAATTTGATTCAACTAAAGAGGGAGGAAATCGATTCAAATTGTTACAGAACGCCAAATTTGGGATTGGAAACTAATGTCAGTATTAGCAAGCAGCATAAACTTTTATTCTATGTTCCCAATTAACAAATTCTAATAAATTTCAATAAAGACAGCATTCCATATTTCCCTATGATTTGTGTTGGTCTAAACTTGATTTTTTTTACTTTTTTGTTTATTTCCATCTCTATTATTTGGTTAAATAAATGGTTGTAGCTTTGCATATGATTTGAGTGGAAATATGTAAATTTGTAGTAGAGAGTTATAGGTTAAATTTTTGCATCAGTTAACTACCCTTGCAATTAGTTTTATGAGTTAACTAAGTTAGTGAAGCCATTCCACGTAAGGATCTAGTCCTATAGTTATCTGTGTTTGTTGATTTTAACATGTGTCTTATATTAGTGGTCAATTATTGTTAAATGTTCAACTAGTATGCATATTTGATCCTAAACATCTATGCAAGACTATTTTAAATGATAATTTAATCAATGAATGAAAATATATATATATATATGAAGGGATGTTGGAGAGTCTATGTGATAGGTGCTTGCTCTACGGAATAGGGATTTTACGGAAAAAAAGCAACAGTGCGTGGAAGCGTAGTCCTAGGTTTGTTTTGGGGGCTGGAAACTCCCCTCGAGCCGCCATGGAAAGAGCGACCTCCCGGTGCCATACTTCTAGCAGGAGTGGAGTCACTAGTAGAGATACAAACAATGAGAGAGATGGATCGGGCATGGGGAGAATATCAAGACAGGGAGGCTGCCTCTTGAGGGCCCAGAATATCCCATCAATCCAAATCTGATCGGAAATGATCCGAGGGAAAATTGAGATGTGGAAAGAAAATGCCCTCATAGGGAAATTTGTAGGGGTTTGGCTGAGAGAAAGAAATCTGGTTCAGTGGATCCAGGGCACCTGGAAACCTAAGGGTCACTATGACCTAGATTTGGGGGCAAAGGGGTTTTTCACCATAGTATTTTTTAACCAGGAGGACAAATATAGAGTCCTAGAGGGAGGGCCTTACTTCTTTTTCCCAGAATGGCTCTACCTTAGACCCTGGAAGGAGCGATTCAACCCGGAAACTGAGGATATAGAAGTAGCCCTGGTGTGGATCCGAATGGTTGGCCTCCCAGGAGAGTATTGGGATTTGGAAATTCTGAGAGACATAGGTAAATCGATAGGGGAATTTGTGAAGGTAGCTGAGCAAACCAGGAATTAGAGGTATACAACCTATGCTCGCATCTGTGTCTATATGGACTTATCTAAGGACCTCCCGGAGGCAATAAGCTTGAACTGGGAGGATGAGGAATGGATACAGCAGATTGAATATGAGCAAATTCCTTTCTGGTGCAGAATCTCTAATGAGTATGGCCATTTTGGGAGGAGATTCCCAAAAGGGGTCCAGGAGCAGCCAGTCTCAAGTCAAGAAGGGGAAGAGAAACAGGACAATGAAGGATTCACACAGGTTAAGAGCAGGAGGCGAGGCAAGAACAACAGAGGGAAAAATATTCACAAGGAAATGATAGAAAAAACCTTAAATACCTCAAACCCCTTTCAGATCTTGGAGGAAGAGAACGTGAGGAAAGAGCAGGCACAGGAAGATGTCCAGACCAATTCTCAAGAAGTAGAGACTAGGATACTCATGTACGGAACTGACATGAACATCTCGATGGATGTCATGAAAGAAGATGAAGTGGAGGAAATGGAATTAGGAGCTAGCGACTTGGATGTGCTTAAAAAAGAATTCAAAAAGGCAGGCCAGGGTTATGTCTCTCTGGAGCAAGTTGAACTTCTCCAGAAATCCATCATCTGATTCAAATCTCACCAAGATCTGGGGATTAGTGCAAAGCCTCAGAAGGGGAGCAAGAGGAAGTCTCCAGAGGAGGATCTGAAACAAGGCCGAAAGATAGATAAGCAGAGGATTGCAGCAATTGGGGTCAAGTTAATCAAATCAGGCCAATACCCAACGATAAGGGTGGCATTTTATGAAGTAAGTAAGGTTACCCAATGAAGATAGTCTCTTGGAATGTTAGGGGTTGTAAACACCTGAGAAATATTAAAACCCTAGATGGGAATATTAAGCAAGAAATACCAGACGTTCTATTTCTACAAGAAACTAAATATAGCTTTGAATCCCTAATGAAAGTGGGACAGCAAATCTGGAAAGGCAGTAGGATCATGGAAACAAACCTAGAGGGTATGGTAGGGGGGATGGCAGTACTATGGCACCTAAGGACTATTGAAATCTTAGATTGGTGTGCCAGTCATTTCTCACTAATGGTACAATTCAAGTTTTTAGGATCAAGGATCACAAGGACCTTGGTCAATACATATGGACCCAGTTCTTTCACCCAGAAATAGGCCTTTATCCACGATATGAAATGGTTGAGTGCTTCATCCCATGAGGGGAACTGAATCATTGGTCGGGATTTTAACTTGATCACCTCTCTCAAGGAAAATAAATGGGATCGGAGGGTACTGGACAAGTACCATGAGGAATTCAAGGAGCTGATGGCCCACAGTTCCCTAGTGGACCTGGAGACAGGGGATGGGTGGTTCGCATGAAATAATAGGAGGGGAGGGGAGAAACTTGTAGCTTCCTGGATTAACATATTATTGGTGTCAAAGAACATCATCCGGGGATCTGGGGAAATTAGGGCGAGTGTCCTCCCAGCAGCGGGATCTGGTCATTGGCCAATCAGTCTCAATTGGGACTGGTCAAATGCCCTCCTAAGAAAACCCTTTCACTTCAAACAGTTATGGTTGGAGCTCAAGTACTTTAAGGTTCTGGTGGAAAAATGGTGGTGGGAGTTAGACACCCCTGGGGGGACAAGAATGTACAACTCCCAGCATAAACTCAAGGCTCTGAAATCTAATATATGCACATGGAACAAAGAGGACTTTGGTAATATCTTTGAGGACAAAAAGAGACTCATCCAAGACATTGACCTCATCCATCATAAAGGTATGGAAACTGGGTGGGACACGGAGATGAAAGAGAAGGAGAAAGACCTTCTCAACCAACTAGATGCAAGAGAAATGCAGGAAGAAATTTATTGGAGGCAGAAGTCTAGGGTTAAATGACTTTAGGAAGGAGATAAAAACTGTAAATTCTTCCATAACTCTGTGATCCACAATAGAATAGGCTCAAAGATGCATATAATCAAAAGGATAGATGGGTCCCAGGTGGATACTAGGGGAGAGGTATAGGAAGAACTAACCAGCAAATTTAAGGGGATCATGACTGAGGACAACAACGATAGGGATCATGACATTGCTCAGATCACTTCTCTCATCCCTAGGGCTGTAACTAGGGAGGACAATCAAATGCTCAATAAACCTATCTCCATACAAGAGGTTGAGGAAGTAGTGAGCCATATAGCCCAAGGGAAGGCCCTAGGTCCAGATGGATTCACAACCAACTTATTTCACTTCTTCTGGGACATGATTAAGGAGGAATTCTGGGAAATTGTTGAGGAATCAAGGAGCAAGCGAGGAGTGCTCAAAGCCTTCAATGAAACCTTTATACCCTTGATCCCAAAGGGGGAGGGTGCGGAATCACCAGGTAAGTTCAGACCTATAGCCCTCTATAATGATGCCATCCAAAATATGTCTACCCTCCTTCCGGGCCTGATCAGTTCGAAACAATCCAGTTTCGTCGAGGGTAGACATATTTTGGATGGCATCATTACAGTCCATGAGACCATCCACTCTCTAAAATGGACAAGAAGGCATGGAATGCTCATCAAGATTGATATATTCAAGGCCTATGATAAGCTTAGCTGGAAAATATATGGAGAAGATGCTTAGGGAATATGGTTTTACCACGAAATGGGTGGAATGGGTCATGGATCTGGTTACTACACCTTTCTTCTCCATCTTTTTGAATGCGTCCCCAACTAAGATTTTCAATCCAACACAGGGGATCAGGAAGGGAGATCCACTCTCACCTTTCATCTTCATCTTAATGGCATAGGGACTAAGCAAGCTCATCCAAACCCAGGTGGGAGGAGGAGAAATCAGGGGTCTATCCCTCCATAAAGGTATGTAAAAACAAACTCACAACCAATTCATGGATGACACGATGCTTATGGGGCACCCTTCAATCCAACAAGCTTGCACTTTCAAAAAGAGTTTAACGCTCTTTGCAAATGCATTTGGTATAGAATTCAATTCCGAGAAGTCACAGGTATTTTTCTTAAACACATCACCCATCATCCAACGGAATATTGTAAGGATTTTGGGTTTCACCAGGGGATCCTTCCCTTCCAAGTATCTAGGTTTTCCTTTGGGGCAGGGAAGCATCTAGAATGCATCATGGTATGATCTGCTGGATAGGATGAAGGGTAGACTATCAAGTTGGGTTCCCAGGCCCCTGAACTTGCCAAGCAGGTTGGTCTTTGTAAATTCAGTCCTCCAAGCCATGTCGATTTATCTTTTCTCTATTCTATCAACCCCAAAGTCCGTCATTAAGGAGATAAGGAGTATTCAGCGAAATTTCCTATGGGCAGGTCGAGAAGCTAAATCCAAGTTCTCACTGGTCAGCTGGGATAAAATCTACTCCTCGAACGAAAAACTCATTCTGGGTCTTCACGATTTTGAAGTCATGGGCAAAATCCAGGGGGGCAAAATCTGGTGGAGTTGGTGTAACTATACGCAGGAACCATGGGCTAATATCTGGAACATTAAGTACATTATGGATTGGCCCAGGACCCACTTGATATGATTCAATGAGGAACCATTGGGATCTCACATTTGGATGAAGGCTCTAGTGGGACAAAAAATTATTCAGGAGCGTAACTTTTGGGAGTTCAAGGCGGGGAACGACGACAACTTCTGGGACAACTCATGGAATCATCTTCCCAAACTTGGGAATGACCCTCCCTGGTAGAACATATGAGCTAGAGGGATAGAGGAAGGAAACACCAAGGTACACCACTACTGGGAAGAAGGAGCCCAAGGGGATCAATGGCGATGGGTGATTTCGGACAAGGGAGACGAGTAGATCTCGGAGGATGACCTTCCTTCCATCAAGAATGAACTACAAGAATTATGCATTCTGCATAAAGATGGGGAAGATACTCTTTGAAGGGGATACACCCAAAAATTATCCTTTAGAATAAAAGAAGCCTACACTATTTGGATAAGGAATCAAGAGGGGGAGGATGATATTTGGACAAAGATCTGGATGACCAATCCCTAGCCAAATATTGAAACCTTATGTTGGCTGGTAGTCAGGGGCAGAATCTTAATAGGGGAAAACCTGAGACATAGAGGAATCCATGGCCCCTCACAGTGTCATGTCCCTGACCCTCTGATCAGGCAAGAGGACGCGACTAAACACCAAATCATCCGGGAATATAGCCCCATGAACATGAACATACATACATATAGTGCTGGAGCATGATACTTAAAACATAAAACATTTTACAAAGCATAATAATTCATATACACAATGGAAGAAAAACATTTCAATCAACATTCATGCATATACAGATCAGCATTTAACATGTATAACATCATTCCTCAATGGTAATTATAATTGCAGATACAAGTTAGGCAAGAATACTTATCTTATAAAGAGCTTGTTCCGCAACCAGCTACGTCATTGCAACGTTCCACCCAACCATAGGCTCGCGTGCTTCTTAATCTCTCAGCAATGATGCCACCCCTAAGCTGGGCATGATTCCCAAAGGAATAAGGAACTAACAGGCTTACACATAGCCAAGGATAACAACACCACAAGGTACACAGTTCAGCCAAGCCAACACAGTTGGGTTTATCAGGCGAACAACAGATCATCCAAGCCAACAAATTTGGGTTTATCAAGCCATCCAGGAGCTGGGAAAGGCTAACTGCTAAGATGGTGAACTCATGGCAGAGTTAAGGGCATCCACACCAGATCTAGTCTGACTCCTAGAACACCCACACACACCCAACACAAGGAAATCAATCCTTTCTCTGTAATGCAGTCCCTTAGACCCTGATCTCCCTTTCAGTGCTATTCAGGGGTTGTGGAGAAGAAAGCCATCCCACTAGCTCTTTCCGTGTGGTGCCCAAACGCACCAGGTTTTTCAAGCAGATCAAGCCCTCATCACTACTCTTATGCAGTCCGAAGACCAATCCATGCATTCATGCAGCAAAACAAGATCTTCACAACTTGGACAGGGGAAACAAAATCTGAATCATTCTTAGCCCTATCGTGGCCAAAACAATTCCTCAACAAACTACAGTAACCCAAATAGCAAGGATGACTCAACCAAAAAATGTGGAAACAACAACCAACGAGCCCACAAGAGAAACCATAGTCCACGATCAATAATGATATGTCTGGACAACTACAACAGGGCACGGGTAGGAGACAATCCTCAACATAGATAGGAGGAAGGCATATTACCCAGGAACCCACAGAAAACATCTCACAGTGAGAGACCACGGCACATTCCACAGTCTGACAATGGTGGATTCAATACACCGAATTCCTACATGAGCAAGAGGAAGAACCGATCCTCAGGACAAAAATCCGTGATGAAGAGGAGAACAAACCCCCGAACAATAATTGCAACCCCATCTTAGCCCGGCTCTGCGTGAGGATGAACTGAACTCCCTGTGCATGGGAAGGTGAACAGAGCATAATGTCTCTGCGTAAGAAAATGAACTGATCTGACCAGAGAGAGTGGCATAGTGTTGGTTCCCTTACCCATGTGAAGGTGGAGAGATGACTGGTGGAGTGAGCGTGTGGCAAAGACTGACAATCCTGCCACCCTCCACTTCCAGCAATAACTGCCTCAACAACTCAGCAGAACATTAAGTGGTGGTTGGATGAGACAAGGGAAGGTGAGTAATTAAAAAAGGTGACACATGGCTTTTCCCCCATGGCTCAAGGTTCATCATTTCCCCTCCTTATCCTTAGGAATCATGCCCCTTCTTAATTTAGTTGTAGTGAACATAGCTGGTTGGGTTATTTAATTAAAAAGCACATTTACATGATGCCACAATTTAATATATGTTGTATGTCCCGATATACCATCGGTGACCATCCCAATCCAAAACATACCTAACCAAATCGATGGTGGGGCCTTGGTATTTAGCTCCACACCATGATTATTTACAATATACGCATCATGGGTATTTAACGTGAACAGGGTCAAAACCGAGGATGTTACATTCCCCTCCCCCTTCAATAGCACTGTCCTCGATGCTTACAAAATTTGAACAAAATGTTACACTGGTATCGCCTCAGTGTTCCGCAGGATTGAACAAAAATGGATGTGCCAATCACATGGCATCCTCCAGCTCCTGCGAAGCCTCTTCAGGTCCATAGTTCTCCCATTGCACCTTTACTTGCCCTATGGCTCGGTTCCGGAGCATTGTGACCTTCCTGTCGAGGATGTGCATTGGCTCGATTTGAAACTCTCCCTCGGGTCCCACCTGAATCACATCCCAATTTATCACATGGTTAGGATGTACATATTTCTTAAGCAAAGAAACATGAAAAACATTATGAGCTCTAGTACTATCAGGCAATGCAAGTTTATATGCAACGGGCCCTATTCTTTCAAGCACTTCAAATGGCCCACAATATCTTGGTGACAGCTTGGCACAACTCCCAAGCTTCAAGGAAATTTTCTTTGTCCTCACTCTGAGGTAGACATGATCCCCAACACTAAACTTTATGTTCTTCCTATGCTTATCTGCATAGCTTTTCTATCTGTCCTGTGTTTCCTTTAGATTTTGCCTGATCTTTACAACCTCTTGCTCCATTTCCTTGACTAATTCCGGTCCAAGCACAACTATGTTCACTGGGTTGTCCCAAGTCATTGGTGTCCTACACCTTCTACCATACAAAGCTTCATATGGACTCATCCCTAAGGATTCTGGCTGTCCATTGTTGTAAGCAAACTCTACCAAGTGTAATTAATCTTCCCACTTGGTTGGTTTGTCCATCACATACATGTGAAGCATATATTCAAGCAAATGATTAACTCTTTCTGTCCTCCCGTCTATCTGAGGATGGTATGCAGTGCTGAAGTTTAACTTTGTACCCAAATCTACAAAAAACCCTTTCCAAAAATTGGAAGTGAACTTGACATATCTGTCAGAAACTATTGCCTTCGGAAATCCATGTAATTTGAAAATCTCCTTCATGAATATCTTTGCAATGTCATCAGTCTTATGCGTAGACTTCACCGGTATAAAATGTGCTGCCCTTGTCAACTTGTCCACCACAACCATGATGGAATCATGTTTTCTCCAAGTCATTGGCAATCCTGTAATAAAATCCATGGAAATAACTTCCCATTTCCATTCCGGAACTGGAAAGGGCTGCAACAAACCTGCTGGATGTTAATGCTCAACCTTTACCTGCTGACATTTCATGCACCTTGAAATGTACTTGGCCATGTCCTTTTTCATTCCTAGCCAAAAGTACTGCTTTCTAGCTGTAGCAATTGTCTTCTGATATCCTGGGTGACCAGAATATGGAGCTTGATGGATTTCATCGATAACAACCATTCTCAAATATGCTACATTTGGAATATAAATTCTGTCTTTATAAGTAAGAAGTCCATATTCTTCCAATTTGTATCCCTCATACTTATTCTCAAGACTTTGATGCTGCAATTTGTCTTTTATCTGCTCATACAATTCATCTTCAACAACATGATTAACAATCTGCTGCCTCAAATCTGATTGGAAAATACTAAGAGATGCCACATGCATTTCTTGTGCCTTCCTGCTGAGTGCATCAGCTACCTTGTTCTCTTTCCCTTTTATGTGCTTGATTTCGAAATCAAACTCACATAAAAATTCCAGCCATCTCACTTGCCTAGCATTTAGAGTAGGCTGCTCAAACAAGTACTTCAGTCCACAGTGATCTGTTCTGAGTTCAAATCTTCTACCCATCAAGTAATGTCTCCACATCTTGAGAGCATGTACTATGGCTGCAAGCTCTAAGTCATGAGTGGCATAGTTCTTCTCATGCTCCTTCAACTTTCTTGACTCATAACATATCACGTGGTTGTCCTGCATAAGGACTCCTCCAAGCCCTTTCCCACATGCATCGGTACATACCACAAAATCCTTCTCTAGATCTGCAACTTTCAATACAGGTGCACTAGTGAGAATATTCTTCAACTGCTGGAAGCTTTCTTCACAATTCAAATTCCATTCGAACTTTTTCCCCTTCTTTTGCAAAGAAGTGATGGCATGTGCAACCTTGGAAAATCCTTCAATGAATCTCATGTAGTATCCTGCAAGTCCTATAAAATATCTTACATCCGTCACATTTCTTGGAGTAGGCCAATTCATAATGGCTTCAATCTTTTTAGGGTCTACTGATATACCCTCCTCTGAGATAATGTGACCCAAATACTGAATTCTATCCCTGTAGAAGTCACACTTGCTCAGCTTTGCATACAGCTGATGTTTCCTGAGCACTTGCAATGTCAATCTCAAATGCTCTTCATTCTCTTCCTCATTCTTAGAATAAACAAGAATGATACTTACTGAAGACACTGTTCATAAGGCACATAAATGTAGCTGGTGCATTTGTGAGACCAAATGGTACCACTACAAACTCATAATGTCCATACCTTATCCTGAAGGCTGTCTTATGAATGTCTTCATCCTTGATTCTCACCTGATGGTAACCAGACCTCAAGTCAATCTTGGAAAATACCTTTGCTCCTCTCATTTGATCAAAGAGGTCATCAATCCTGGGCAAAGGATATTTATTCTTCACAGTAACCTTGTTCAACTGTCTGTAATCAATACATAACCTGAGTGTACCATCTTTCTTCTTTACAAACAGAACCGGTGCTCCCCAAGGGGACACACTCGGTCGGATATACTTCTTTTCCAACAACTCTTGTAGTTGCATCTTCAATTCTAGCATCTTCGGTGTACTCATTCTATAGGGTGTCTTGGACACTGGTTCTACTCCTGGCACAAGTTCAATGGTGAAATAAATGTCCCTCTTTGGAGGAAGCCCTGGAATCCCATCAGGAAAAACATCCTTGAATTCTTGTAACACCTAATAGTCCTCCAACCTAGGAGTTTCATCTTCTGATGGTTCTAGAATATGAGCTGCATAAAACTGGAAACCTTTCCTACAGAACTTCTTCAACTGCATTACTAAAACCTGTCTTACATAAATTACCTTCCAAATACCTTTCACAACTACTGGGTTTCCTTCTTCATCCGTGCATTCAAAATTCTTGTTATAACAGTCAAGATTCACTCTATGAGCTTCTAACCAATCCATTCCAATGAGAACATCATAGGAACCAAGCGGTAGAACATTTAGATCTACACAAGTGATCAATCCATTCATAACCAATGGTCATTTCTCTACCAATTCATTGACCTTTCTCTTAGTTCTAGTGGCTAACTGAACTAACCAAGATTTTCTATGCTTTACCTTCTTAAAAGCACAAATCTCCACTACTCTAGGAGTAATGTAACTGTGAGTAGAAACAGGGTCAATCAAAATAGAAACAAATTTTTCAACAATATTACCTACAACTTCAACCATAGTTGACTGGTGATCTGCCTAGAGGTCCTCCAATGCAGCATAAATTCTAGGGACTGCCCTTGCTACTTGACCCACTGTTTCTGCTTCCTGAATGTTATAAGCTGGCCTTGCACTTTCATTCTCAAGTGGACAATATCTGTGCAAGTGGGATCCTTCACATTTCCAACATTTAAGTGGACCTTTATTCTAATGTGTCTCTTTAGGCTTTCCACCTGTCACTCCAACTGGATTACTCGCAGCTTGGGATGGCTGCTTCTGCTGGTTCCTGAATCTAGAAGGTTTGAAACCTTTCTTTCTTTGGTCAAACTTCTCATTCTTCTTGTCCTTCCATGCCTTATGGTAATCATGTTTACCTTTTCTTTGCTCATAGCAATACTTAGCCTTCCTTATTACTTCTTTGAGAGTTCTTGGCTCATAGAAATCAATTCTATCTTTGTAGGCTTGCGGTAATCCACTCAGAAACTGCTGGATCTTTACTTTTTCATCTCTGATGTACCGGACATACCTCAACAATTCCAAGATTTTATTTGCATATTCATCCATGGTCTGCTGTCCCAATCTCATCTCATGGAACTCCTTGATATTGTCATCATAATACCTATCAGAAAGGTATTTCTACTTGAAATACTTCTTGAACTGTTTCCACTTCAATTTCCTTTCACTGATCCTCTTTACTTGCTTGAAGTGTTCCCACCAAATGGATGCTCATCCATTTAGATTGAATATGGTAACTCTAGCCTTCATGTTTCTTGAATGATCCTGCACCTGAAAGTACTTCTTTATCCCAAGAAGCCAAGCTTCAACTTCTTGTCCCATATTTATCTCACCATCAAATCTAGGAGGTTTAGCTTTCCTAAATTCATCTCGAGAGTGATCCCTATGGTGCCTTCTCCTTTTCCTTTTATGAGAAGATGAACTTGTATCTCCACTGCATTCTTCAGAGTCCGATGGTCCACTGGAATTCCTTCTCCTTCTCCTAGTGCTGCTCTTACTGCCTTCTAGCCTTGATGTACTTCATCCATAATCTATGTTTTTCTGTAAATCTATCAAACTCTGCAATATGGAAACATTCAACTGATGATGCTCTTCCTGGGATTTAACCAAGCTTCTCATGGTGGCTACAACATATTTCAATGTCTCTTGGAATATCCTTCCATTGTGACTCTATGTCATCATTTCTATTATGGTCATTTTCTCCCATGGCATCTCTTGCATGCTCGTAGGAATCCCAAGCATCATACCCATCATGGGTTCTCATGGCTGAACCACCTCTTGCTTTACCACACTATTCTTTCTGGAGTACTGCTCTTGGAATTTGTCTATAATTCTGCAATGTGTTAGTAGCAAACTGTTAGATGCATAACATTAATATAAATCAAGACTACTTACCTTCCTCTCTTGGAAATTCATAAAACACAATTATGCTAAAACACATAATTTTCCTCTTTTTCTTTTCAGCCCTGTGACCACGGACAGTCTGTTGAAATCTGCTAAAAACCTGTTGGAAAATAGTCGAAAACTGCATGAAAAAAATCACTAAGAATTTCCTTCGAAGAACCTAACTTTCCTTAGGCCCAATTGGACCTCATCCCAGCTACTTTTCCAATTCTTCGGTGGTCAAAATCACTACACTTCCGATCTGCATCGGAAAGCAGATCGACTATTCATCGGTGGTCTGTTCGCTTACTGCCTTCCGGCATTTCGGTGGTCAAACCACTAATTCCCCGCTGCGTATCGGTAGTCTGTTGGTTTATTTCTGTCTGATGTTTCGGGTCTGGAGCGATCTAACCCTCCGAATCTGCAACGACAATGGAATTGTCTGTTCATCGACGGGTAAAATGACTAAACTACCACTCTGTACCAGCGAGAAAACCATCTATTGATCAGGTGCACAGTCTCTTTAGCAGCCACAACGGCAGAAAGCATTCTTCCTTCGGTGTCCATGGAAACCGACTAGGATTCCAATCGGCGATGTCAACTACTGCTCATTGAGAGTTTAGACGGTTGAAACTTCTAAATTCGTCTGCTGAATCGGTGAGTTACTCGTCTGATTCCTTTTGCCACATCAGGCCTGCAGTGGTCTATTATCCCACATCTAATCGACGATTCACTGGTCTATTTTTGTCCATAGTACCGTGTCCACAATCGTCTATCGTTATGAACTTCATCGGCGATAGCATAGACTAACCACGTTGTGTTGGTAGTCGGGTGTCCTACGCATTGGACAGTTAGTCCTTTCAGCTCCACAATGGTGGACCACAATCGAACTACATATCCATCCGATCGGCGGCCCAATCTGCTAAGCATTGGAAAACTGAAGCATAACCCGATCGGCATCGGCAGTCGGAACTCTTCTCATCGGAAGAATAGTGTTCTAGGCTTCCGCAACGGCGGGTGCACAAACCACTATCTTCTTTCGATGACCGATGTTTTCGTTACTTAGAAAAATTTTGAACTTTATTTTACTGCGTTGGCGGTCGGAGGCTCTATCCATCGGAAGGATAGTCCTCTAGCCATCTGCAACAGTGGGTCTACAATCCCTTGATCCCTTCCACTGTTCATCGATGATGAATATCACTAACATGCTTCGATGGCCGACGAAGTCAACACTTAGAAGATTTCAGAAATTCTTCGTCGTCGGTGGTCGGATCAACTATTCGTCTTGTGGATAGTCCTTTAAGTAGCCACGATGGTGGACACATCATCTGCTAACCTCCGCCGGCGTTTCGACAATCGCTTTGTCATAGTGGCGCCGATCGCCAATGATTTTTAACACTTAGGCGAATTTCATGGATTTCCTTGTCGTGGGTCCCTCGTCGGGTGGTCTCCTGACTAGATGATCTGATGCATCGGCGGGACTTCAGACTAAGTCCTCCGATGATCTGATGATTTCGTTACTTAGAGAAATTTTCCAAAACTTCTCCTGTCATGCACAGGTTTTCTTCTGTTTCTCCTGGTTTCTTTTGGGCAGTAGGTAACCTGCCTCTGCTATCTGATCTGTCATGGCCCATTCAGGCCCATGCTACAACTAGAGCTCTGATACCATTTTGTCACATCCCCGACCCTCTGACTGGGCAAGAGGACGTGACTAAACACTAAATCATCCAGGAATCTAGGCCCATGAACATGAACATACATACATATAGTGCTGGAGCATGATACTTAAAACATAAAACATTTTACGAAGCATAATCATTCATATAAACAATGGAAGCAAAACATTTCAATCAACATTCATGCATATACAGATCAGCATTTAACATGTATAACATCATTCCTCAATGGTAATTATAATTGCATATACAAGTTAGGCAAGAATACTTATCTTATAAAGAGCTTGTTCTGCAACCAGCTACGTCGCTGCAATGTTCCACCCAACCATAGGCTCGTGTGCTTCTTAATCTCTCAGCAACGCTGCCACCCTCGAGCTGGGCATGACTCCCCAAGGAATAAGGAACTAACATGCTTACACATAGCCAAGGATAACAACACCACAAGGTACACAGTTCAGCTAAGCCAACACAGTTGGGTTTATCAGGCGAACAATAGATCATCCAAGCCAACAAAGTTGGGTTTATCAGGCCATCCAGGAGCTGGGAAAGGCTAATTGCTAAGATGATGAACTCATGGCAGAGTTAAGGGCATCCACCCCAGATCTAGTCTGACTCCTAGAACACCCACACACACCCAACACAAGGAAATCAGTCCTTTATTTTCAACACAGTCCCTCAGGCCCTGATCTCCCTTCCAGTGCTATTCAGAGGTTGTGGAGAAGAAAGCCAGCCCACTAGCTCTATCCGTGTGATGCCCAAATGCACCAGTTTTGTCAAGCATATCAAGCCCTCATCACCACTCCTATTCAGTCCAAAGACCAATCCCTGCATTCATGCAGCAAAACAAGCTCTTGACAGCTTGGACAGGGGAAACAAAATCTGAATCGTTCTTGGCCCTATTGTGCCCAAAATGATTCCTCAACAAACTACAGTAACCCAAATAGAAACGACGACTCAACTAAAAAATGTGGAAACAACAGCCAATGATCCCACAAGAGAAACCAAAGTCCATGATCAATAATGATATGTCTGGACAGCTACAACAGGGCGCGGGTAGGAGACAATCCTCAACATAGACAGGAGGAAGCCATATTACCCAAGAAACCACAGAAAACGTCTCACAGTGAGAGACCACAGCACATTCCACAGTCCGACAATGGTGGAGTCAAGACACCGACTTCCTGCATGAGCAAGAGGAAGAATCGATCCTTAGGCCAACAATCTGTGATGAAGAGGAGAACGAACCCCCGAACAAGAATCGCAACCCCCTCTTATCCCAGCTCTACATGAGGATGAACTGAACTCCCTGTGTGTGGGAAGGTGAATAGAGCATAACATCTCTGTGTAATAAAATGAACTGAACCGACCAAAGAGAATGGCGTAGTGGTAGTTCCCTTACCCACGTGAAGGTGGAGAGACGGTTGGTGGAGTGAGCATGTGGAAAATACTGACAGTCCTGCCACCCTCCACTTCTAGCAATAACTTCCTCAACAACTCAGCAGAACATTAAGTGGTGGTTGGATGAGACAAGGGAAGGTGAGCAATTAAACAAGGTGACACATGGATTTTCCCCCATGGGTCAAGGTTCATCATTTCCCCTCCTTATCCTTAGGAATCATGCCCCTTCTCAATTTAGTTGTAGTGAACATAGTTGGTTGGGTTATTTAATTAAAAATCACATTTACATGATGCCACAATTTAATATATGCCATATGTCCCGATATACCATCCATGACCATCCCAATCCAAAACATACCTAACCAAATCGATGGTGGGGCCCTGGGCCTTTAGCTCCACACCATGATTATTTAAAATATACGCATCATGGGTATTTAACGTGAATGGGGTCAAAACCGGGGATGTTACACACATTGTGCCCTATGTTTATGCCAAGAGGAGAGTATGAACCACTTGCTTGATACTTTCCCCCTTACCGCGGAACTTTGGGATAGGGGTGCTCAGGCCTTTAGAAGGAGTAATCGATGTCTAAGGGATCCGAGCCAAACTTTGAGGGACTAGAATCCCAAAGCGTTCAAAAATCGTATCTTACAAACTATGTGTCAAAAATTTTCGTGTACTTCATGTGGGTTCTTTGGAAGGAGTGAAATGGTCGAATATTCCAGGGAAAGTAGCAAACACCTATGTAGGTATGGAAGACCCTGGAAACAAACCTCATGGAAACCATACGTAGTATGCAATGGAACCAGGAAGATAAAGAGTTCACTGCACCAGAAACGATAATTACGGATGGCTGGGGGCTGGACAAAGGAACTATGGATGGCCTACGACAAAAATCCAAAAGTTGCAGAGTCTCCAGCCCCAATTCATGGGCTCCCCCTCCAAGTCTGGTTTTTAAACTCAATTTTGATGGGGCAGTGAAAGGTAACCCCAGAGCAGCAGGATATGGTGGAGTTTGCAGAAACTCGAAAGGAGAAATTCTTCACATTTTTTATGGCTCCATAGGATTTGACACAAATAATTCTGCGAAACTCGAGGGTATGCTTCAAGGTATTAGTCTCATGCTCAGGGAAGGATGGATCCCGGCAATGGTGGAAGGGGACTTGAATATCCTGGAAGCTTTCCAATGGGAAGACAAAAAAAAAGGTCTTGTCCAGCTAACGCTTAGCCAGCAGGTTGGACACCCTACATAGCTAGGTTATGGCACACCTAGTTTTCTCCTTCCACCACGTCAGATGGGAGGTGAATCAGGTAGCGAACATGCTGGAAAACATTGGTGTGGGAGAGAATGGGGCCCGCAGGATGGGATGGCTTGAGGAATTCAGAGCAGAAAAGTGGGCGCCAAGGTGTCGACATCTGGCCATACAAGACACCGGTGCAATTGGACAGATGGAAAGCGACATGAGAGATCATCAAGGCAGAGACAGGAGGTGGAGGGAGTCTTCCACAAAACTGAACCACCGCCACGTGTTATCATGCAAGCGATGTACATTTTAACTCGGGCCAATCCCCTCAACATTAAACCTGGGTACGGAGCCCGACTTGGAAGGAGAGGAAGGACAGATTTTCTACGGGATTGGGATTTGGAAGTGACGATGGGAATGATACCTAAGTTCGTGTTGGGTACGAGAGAATGTGATCACTGGATATAGGAGATCGCGGGCTCGTAAAGAATCATTAAGCCAACCGTCACTCTATTCTCTATTAATACTGATAACATTGCATGGCTAGCCATCTGCTTCCTATGGAATGAGTCTGCTGGCATGTTTTTGATTAGGTGTGGTGAGTGACTATGGGATTTTCAGAGTGGTTCAGTGAGGAATTGGGAAGCGAAGTGTGAGATGTCTCCTCCCCCGGGTAGTCACGGGAAGATGAATGTAAGCGAAGCATCGACTTTGATCCATGAAGAATGGAAAGGAGTGGCTAGGAGGGGCATGGGCACTGCTACCTGGGCTCAACTTCATGCCCAGGTGGCCACTAAGTTTTTCAAAGACTTCATCCCATTGATTTCCCGCAAAGCTACGGAGAGAATAGAAAAGGAATTATGGGAGCAATTGAAATCCATGCCAATCAAGGAAGTTCGTCGGGAAACTGAAGAATGAGTCGTGGAACCTGCCTCTACGGATGGAAAGGCGTCGGCCCACAATCATCTGATCATGCTATATTGGGTAATAATGAACCTAGTAACACATGTATTGCTTAATCTGGAGGCTAGAAAGGAAGAGGTAGCAAAAAACAAATAAGGGGATGAGGAACCTGCAAGATCCTAGAAGAACCACAATGAGGATTGTTGGTTGATGCACAGGAAGCTTGAGGGCCACATCGAAGACTGTTGACTGATGCATTGAAAAGTTTATCAAATCGCCTCACGCCTAGGAATTTCCCTCTATAGCCCGAGGATGGAGCAGCAGCTGGGAGAAGACACTAGTTGGAAGGCTAGTGTTCGGGGTATGGAGAGAGCTGGTGAGGGGCCCCCTCAGGGCATTGAGGACCCGGTGCAGATTGTTGGCTTCCCACGTTATGACCCTATTCCTTGATTATGGAATTGTCTATGTTACTCTTTTTTGTGTATGCATGATATCCTGTCAATGCCAATAACTATGGGTGGGTTTAATAGTTGGATTACTACTAGTTCTGATGCTCTTAATGCTGGGATTGAGCTCTGCATCCTTTGGGCTCTCCCTCTTTTTGGGAAAGAAGGGTTTTTTGGGTTGATGACTATAAAATCTGTTTAAGCTAGGGTTTGGCTCGGATATGTTGTGGCCTATGTTTTGGGCGTCTCGGTAATCGGTAATTTCACAGTAATACAATCTTTTATTTACAAAAAATATGTGTGTGTGCGTGTGTGTGTGTTAAGGAAGTTGTTAAAGACTATAAATCATATCTTAAAATGTCAATTTCTATATTATTACAAATTGAATTGAAATACAATAAGTTTTTGAATTCATCAAACAATAACTAAATTGTTATATTAGGAAACCAATTGGAATTGAACTATAAAGTTAACAAATTTATAGAATTAATTCATGACCTAGAAAAACTTAAATGTATAACAATTGCTCATAAAATCTTGAAACCATGCATATATACAACAATTAAGTAAAGCAAACAAACAAACAAAAAACTACTAAAACAATTAGCAGAGCACAGAGAGATGAATGCAAGACAACCCAATTTTTTTATTAATCAAGAGTATGTATAGCTATATAAACCCCAATAGTCCTAGCAACTAATTTGACTTCTTGTAAATAGGATATTTTTGAAAGCATGTGTTATTTAAAACAAATTAAAATATGTGTTGGGTGAAGCCCTAAATAGAACCAATCCTTTGCCAAGCCTAAAATGATATTGTCTAAAGGGAATCCACAATTCTGATAGAATTAGTCACATAAACAATTATAGGAAAATACATTCATGAAGAAAATAAACAAATTTTATCTCCAAAGAGAAGCACATTGGCCAACACCCTTAAAATTGGACCTTAAGGTGTAGCCTTCCTACCATTTCTAGCACAATTAGGCTATGGTTGGGCTAAGATAATGAAAATTTGAATAAATCATAAGAAAAACAAAGTTGTACCTACTCTCTCTTTCTCCTTTTAATCAAGTTGTCTTTTTTCTTTTTATAGAAAGTTGAGTGGGCAAGTGAAATACTACTCATGCCCCTTAATTTTCCTTTGGAAATTAATTTTATAGAATATTTAACTTTAAAGTGATTATATAGTATAAATACCAAACACCAATGGTAGTCAAATATTCTAAGGAACTAGGTCAACTATAGGTACACTCACTAATATGCAATTTTAGTTGTGTTGCCTCTTAAAATACGTTTTTTCAAGTTTCATTTAGCTATACATAATTAATATTATAAAAATAATCCATTGAAAGCATATTTTATTTAAAACAAATTAAAATATGCGTTAGGTGAAGCCCCAAATAGCACCAAGCCTTTGTCAATCCGTGAGATTGTCTAAAGGGAATCCATGATTGTTATAGAATTAGTCACACAAACAATTGCAAGAAAATCCATCCATGAAGAAAATAAACAAATTTTATCTCCAAAGAGAAGCACAGTAGTTCACACCCTTAAATTTGGACCTTAAGGTGTAGCCTTCCTACCATTTCTAGCACAACTAGGCTATGGAAGGGCTAAGAGAATGAAAATTTGAATAAATCATAACAAAAACAAAGTTGCACCCACTCTCTCTTTTTCCTTTTAATCAAGTTATCAATTTTATTTTTATAGAAGTTGAGTGGGTAGCTGAAATACTACCCATACCCCTTGATTTCCATGTGGAAATTAATTTTCTAGAATATTTAACTTTAAAGTGATTCTATAGTATAAAAACCAAGGCCAATGGTTGTTAAATATTCTAAGATCCTAGGACAACTATAGGTACACTCACTAATATGCACTTTTAGTTGTGTTGCCTCTTAAAATACTTTTTCCAAGTTTCATTTAGCTACACATAATTAATTTTATAAAAATAATCCATTGAAAGCATATTTTATTTAAAATAAATTAAAATACTTGCTAGGTGAAGCCTCAAATAGCACCAATTGTTTTCCAAGCCTACAGTGAGATTTTCTAAAGGGAATCCACAATTGTGATGGAATTAGTCACACAAACAATTGCAAGAAAATACATTCATGAAGAAAATAAACAAATTTTATCTCCAAAGAGAAGCACAATAGTTCACACCCTTAACTTTGGACCTTAAGGTGTATCCTTCCTACCATTGCTAGCACAATTAGGCTATGAAAGGGCTAAGAGAATGAAAATTTGAATAAATCGTAACAAAAACAAAGTTGCACCTACTCTCTTTTTCTCCTTTTAATCAAGTTATATTTTTTTCCTTTTATAGAAGGTTGAGTCAGCAGGTGAAAGACTACCCACACCCCTTGATTTTCCTTTGGAAATTAATTTTCTATAATATTTAACAAAAAAATATTCTATAGCATAAATACCAAAGGCCAATGGTAGTCAAATAATCTAAGGTCCTAGGACAACTATAGCTACACTCACTAATATGCAGTTTTAGTTGAGTTGCCTCTTAAAATACATTTTTTTCAAGTCTCATTTAGCTACACATAGTTAATATTATAAAAATAATCCATTTAATAACTTACCAAAAATAAAGGCAAAAATATATATAACATATCAATAAGTTCCCAACCATATGCAACTATCAACTACGAATATAGCGTTGGTTGCTTATAAATACATAAACTATCACAATCCATATAAAAAGCAAGGCTACTAAAATTTTGCCATCAATCTATGGCAATCACCGCATCCTCATTTACCACATACCATCTAGTTTCAATCAAAGCATGTATGTTAAAAAATTAAAATCTTCCATTTTAATGATTGATTTATGCCCACTAATGAACACCACTCTCAAGTGGAGGGAAATTAGTTATTATGGGGCCATGGACATGACTAGTCTTTTCTTAAAATATATGTAACTAGGTGGTTTCTTTCTAAAGAATCCAAAACATCACATTAATATTTGGTGTCAAGCCAGGAAAATCATCACATTGAGCTAAAACTAACTCTAATAATGCATGTAGAACATACCTAAAAGATCAAGTGGATGAGAATGTGTGTATAATTCAGTAGTACAAATTTAGGATAGGATTGAAAGGAACAAGGGTAATTGAAAAATATAAAGGACCTATTAGAAATCAATATATTTATCTCTCATGCCCATCCAATAACTCAAAATAATGCAGTAGAAGGTCAATATAAGTAAGCATCTAGTGTGGTTGTATATCATGCTTAAAAAACTAATATAATCTGTGTCCATATTAACTCTACTGGGACTCACAAACTAAGCATTGATACATCACATCCTTATTGGAACATGATGTTAAATTTTAGTTGAGCTTTGAACTTTAATCTTGAATTTGTGGAATTACTGAGTACTTCAAGTCAATTGAGCATCCATACACATAAGCATTCACACATAACACAGCATGTACCCTAGGTAAAACCATCGAAACAATGAGATGAAAAACCCCAACAAGTCTCCTCAATATAATAATGATATATAGCAAAGAATGTCTTTTACGATAGTAGAATGCTTTCATCCCCCCAGGTGTAAGATAAGAGAGAACTTTAAACACCCTAGGTGTTATCACTGAGCAATAGATAAGAGAGAAGAAATGGATTATTGCAATTGTGTTCCCTTCACACAATTTAACTTGAAAATTAGGTCTCTTACAAGAGGTAGCAAATCACTGCATGGGTGAAAGAGGCCCCATGCAGAATATAGTGAATTACTGCATGGGATAATAAATTTGTACCTCCAATTCATCAATCTATGCACAACACCATTGTGTGATTCCTTTCATATTTGAAATTATATCATAGCCAAGTCACAATATTACTCGTGCTTGGCTAATTACATCATGCACTGACTTCGAAGAGAATTCATACTTCAACTGGATGATATATCACTTAGTTAGGTAGCTAACTCAAGTGTCGTAATGTAAGTGTCATATTTTAACTTAAGTGTCGTATTTTAGTTTAACTAAAGTGTCGTCGTTCAAAACACTTTAGTTAATTAAATCTATATTTATTAACACTTAGTTAACTCCTTTAATTGAACTCCTTCTTGATTACATCACTGAAGTGAACACGCTAGTTATTTTTACTTTAACTAGAGTCTTTCTTGTTAGCATTATTGAAGTTAACAAAATGAGTTCTCCTTAATTAACTGAAGTCATTATCATGTGCAATTTGAATTCTCCTTTATTAATTTAAGTCAATTATCATGAGTAATTCAAATTCTCTATTCTCAATGCATCTTATATCTATCTCTTATATTATCTGCATAGTCCATGTGTTATAATTTTAATTTATCTATCATATCAATTTATACTAGGGATAATTGTCCAATGATGTGATCATATCATTCTACTATTTGTGCAAAGTGATCTTATGCTAAAGTGATTCATTGTAGAGGTGGAAAACCTCTACAAGAGACTTAATACCTAGATCATGGTAAGTATTGTGTCACACATCATTCATGCTTCAACTATAAAATAATTGCCTCTACACATGAGGCACACCTCAACTCATGAGTATTTGACTTGACACACAAGTCCTTAGCCTTGTCCAACAAGACTATACAACATCATCACTTTGAAATATCAAAGCATACACCTCAACACATGAGGATTAACATTTACACATAAGGATTAGTCATTCTTGAGTCCAATCCAAGAATTTACTCCTGGTATCTTGAGTCCAACTCAGGCTCCCTACCTTAACACATGAGGCGCAATCCGGATACACAATATTGGCTTGGAGAATGAATCGTGATGTTGTAACCTTAACAAATGACACTAATAGGCTAGTTACACTTCTCAAATTCATACACTTTACAAAATTATTATCAATTCACTTCATCTCTTCCTATACTATTCATGAGAAAAAAAATGAGCAAGTTTTTCCAACCATGTAAATACACCCATTGTCCAAAATGATAATGTGTAATACTTGGGTGCTAAAATAGAGAAGATGCTAAAGAATAATTAGGACAATAAAAATTGATATAAAATAGGAAATATATCTTTAGACAACCATATATTTATTTCTAGAAAACAAAAGACACCATTGGCATACCTGGAATAGAAATCTATGTGAAATCATGGACTAGAAATACACCAACATCCACATATATTTCTATCCATTTGAGAAGGGGAACAAACTTAGAACCAATCTTCATTTTCTAGGGATCAATAAAAGGTGATTCAACATGCAATATATAAAAACCTTGTAATCCAACAAACCACTATCAAGAGTGATAATTCATGTCATGGTCAACACTTCATTCTGAGGAACAAAGTTTTCCATGATTATTTGACAAGCATACAACCAATTGGGGCATAAGACATGAACCAAATACCATTGAGCCAAAAATAATAACCATTAACAAACCCACAATTGTTTCTCGCTAGATTCAAGGAAAATTTTGATATATGGGTGCACTTGTATGGTTCAAATAATAGGAGATAACAGACTTTCAAATACACTAATTTGTATAGCCAGGAAAAGGAAACTTTTGATTAATCTTGAAGGTAAAAAAACAATTCAAAAAACATATGATGGCATGGGTGAAATATGAGGTTTAAAATCACTCACTAACAAGTTGTAAATTCATGTTAATTTGCAATCCAATAGGATGAGAATAAATGGATTTTACAAGCATGGAATTGTTGGGAACAAAAGGGATCAAAGTATGGGATCACAGATGCAAATTGTGGTTTTTAACGGTCATTGTCCATTGTCCAAATTGTTGTACATTTAACAATAAATAGGGTTGTATCATGATGAGAAACAATATGTGATACATGTCTACATATCTACACGCACAAATATTCATCCAACTCTAATTCAGAGCATGCATTCATCCAATGAAAGGATATAAAAACTATTTTAAGCCTACCCCTATATGATTGGAAGCCATATCGTTTACTAGAGTCCTGGAAGAGAATGATTTGTGCACCATTGTTACTCCAACTTGACCTCAAGATTCCCCACACAGCATGTTGAGTTTATTAATTTAAACCAACCTCTTTAACCATACACATGATGTTGGATCAAGGGACAAATTCCTCAATTTCAATCAAGTAAAAGAGCCTTCGAAACAGTGAACCCAAAGGATCAAAAAAGGGGGGGGGGGGGTTTACTTCACCTCATAGCATGAGAATTGTGATCCATCAACATAAAATTAGCACCCAAAATCCAAGCAAACTCTAGATCAAGGGACATGGAAGCTACCTCAAATGGTCAAATGAGAATGGTATTAGGGGAAAAAATTAATGATTTATATCCATGTTAACTATAAACCATTTGATCATAATATGAGGTTGAGATTAGATCTCACTTTCCCAAGTAACAAACTTACCAATCAATGCACTAGGGAGAAGTAGCATGCACCATTTGTTTTAGGCACTTACAATATTTTAATTCATTTCATGGGATAAATTGGCTTATGTATGTGTGATATACTAATGCTTATGTGCCTAAAATAATGCAATAAGTGCTTAGGATTATCCCACTTTCCACCATATATAATAAAAAAACCCATTCTTACCATCATGTTGAGACCAAGCTTGATTTCACTCCCTCATGTGTGCATGGGCCAATAACATTTTTGGTATTTTTTGCATGTGGCTACTATGAAGGTTGACGGATAAAACTACAACAATGAAAACATTGTCAACCAAAACAAATGAATCAAACTGCCATTCATTCACCAAATTGCAATTTGTAGGCATAAATACAAGCAAGCATAATCCACATTGCATATCATAATGAGTGACATCATAATAGAGAAACAACATAAGTCACCATCAAACCATCTACAAAGAAGGATACTCATAGCTCCCATGTAACACCATCCAACCATCATAACACATTAACATCATCAATAGACAAGTATTAAATGATTAACATGCTATGAAATAAAATCATGGGCTGCTAGCCAACAATTACCTTAATTCATTAGTGTGCATTATGATAACATAGCACAATTGCTTGTGGGTGATTTTTGTAAAATAAAATATTTTTTGTTTTCATTGGGGATTCTAGATGGGGTACTTCATGACAACACTTTGCAAGTGATCAATAGTTTACAAAAATTTGAGTCAATAGTTACACCAGTTCATGTGTCTTTCTTTGACTTCCCATATTCTTCTTTGCTTGAGTATTTGACCAATTGTCTTAAGATTGGCCATAAATATTCTATCTTTTTTCCTAAGTTAGGGCCACCTTTAACCTTGTTATGTTGTATTTAATTTCTATCCCCAAACTCTTTATTACCCTTCTACCATTTTTGTGTGCATTATCGACAACATAAAGGTAATTAGTTCTAACTTAAGAAATGTCCATAAAATCCATTTTTAATTTGATTTAACTACATAGTTTGATAGATTATTTTAGAACCAAGTGTCCCTTAGAGTCTCCAATACTAGTTTTGTACACAATATATGAAAGGTGTCAATATATTATGATATAAATTGGTATTTACCTTGGGTTAAAATTGTCCATCTTATGTATTAGTTTTCATAGTTTCCAATATATAAATAATCCTTGAGGGTGTTAATGAATTATCCTCAAGTAGGTTATTAACATATAGTTTAAAATCCATAGTATGTTTTAGTTGGTATGTATCTAGTCAATATTTTACATGGGGAAGGGAATTTAGGAGAGAAAAATCAGTTGACTCGCTCTTGGAAAATTTGTGAACAAAGAAGTAATCCTATCGTAGAACTAACCATCTCTCCAAAAAAAATATGGTATATTTCCTTCAAATATAGGGATATAAAAAATTAACTTAAACATTCAAGGGTGTCATTCACTCAATGATTTCTTGTCAAAGGTGCCCCCATCATTGTTGGAGAGCATCAAAGGATATTAACAAAATGTCCATCATCTAGTTCCTCTATCACTCTAGGACATTTTGGACCAACATCTTGATAGGATCTCCTACTCAATCATATTTATTTGTGTAATCCACCATGGTAGGTTTCCTAGGTTTATGACAAAAGTTCACCGAGCTTGGTTAGTTCAAGGACCAATCTCTTATACCCTGACTTGGTCTAGTACAAATACATAAAAATACCTAAAACCAAACTCTTATGATAGGACTAACATTGATTAGGTTGATAACAAAATGAAATAACTCACAATATTGTAAAGAGAACACAACTAAAATATTGAATATAGAGTTTTACAAAATCAACTTCCATTATTAAATCTGATGATTCAAAACACTACAATATACATAGAAATACAAAATTTGTAGAATGGTGGTATCTTATATTTGAGAAGAGATGTGATGGCTATGCTCATTCACAAAAAGTACCTAATAGTATGATAAAGATACATTTTATAATTATACTATGAAAAAAAATATTTAATAATGATATAACAAAACCTAAGAAGAAAAAAAACCTAACCCTATCATGATTAGGTCGAAGTGAGAGAATTGAGTTCGTCAAATTTCAAATATTTGCAAAAAAAAAGAGGAGTCTTGTCACAATTGTAACATATAATTTTCATTTTGTGTCTTTCTATAGATCATTGGAAATACCATTAGTATACTAAGTTTTGTCCCCTATTGTTGTGCATAGTTGCCCCTTAAAATGCATGGGAAGGGCACAAAATTCACTAAAAAATCATGTTGCAAAAACTACCTATTTCAAGACCATTTTTTAGTTGACCCTATATGTCCACCTAAATCAACAAAACTATCTAATGGAATCTCATGAAGTGAAAATTTCACATGGTTGGAAATATGGACAAACAAGTCTTGGGCAATAGAGAGGTCTTCTACAAATTTATTAACCCTTTCCCTCAGAAGAACAAGTGTGCTCCAAGGCTCCTTGTCCCAATTCCTTAATTCCATTATATGTTTTGTAACTTACAAGTATGGGAATTACTTTTCCTTGTTGACTTCAAAGAATTTAGATTCATTTAGGTTGTTACCTCCCCTCCCATCAATTCGACCCATGAAGATAACATGAATGACACAAGGGGTGCTAAATTTTTTCCCCAGGGCCATATTACGAAATTCTTAACATCTAAATGTGTGTGCAATTTCATATTAAGCATATGCATCATGCAATTACCAACATTCTCATCACAAGCATAGCAATAAACTCATGCAAAGGGATAAACACATTTTCATACTATTCATAGACATTTAATTTAGCAATTCAAATTGGAGCATCTCATTCAATTCAACATAATTAATCATTCATCCACAATATACAAATGGAATATTTAGAGACAAAAAAAACACTTATCTTTTAAGTGCAATTAAACGAGCAACTGACTATGGAAGAGCGACATTCCACCCAACCATAGGTCTCTTCCCAACCTATATTCTTTTAGCACTCACATACCACCCACGATTTGGGGCTTTGTATCCACTAAGGAGGAACTACTCAGGCTTACTCACATCCATAGGCACAAGCACTCATGCTAAGACAGCACACAACTGGATTTTTCAAGCAAGTAGGGAGGGAAGGAAGGATATAGTTAAGCCACTGAGCTCAACCATAGAGCTATAGGCATATCAATTTGACTTCAAACAGTCTTGGCACCCACATTACCTACCACATCCAACATAAGGAATGTCCCCTTATCCGCTACACAGTGCCTTGGGTGCACTTCCCTCCAGTACTCTTTAGGGTGGGAATAGAAAGGCCCTAGATGCTAAATCCTTGGAGATTCTTTCCTTCACTAGGTTTATCAATCCATTTTGACCTCTGAACTCACTCTATCTTCAATTTACTCTTGGATTTTTCCAATTTATGGCCACGTGAATGTCAAACATGAAATTTCTCTTTCGGGACTCCAAATTTGGGACTTTCTATATATTTTTGGGCTCTTGGAACTATTAATTTCGCCCTAGGGTTTATAACTATGGATCCCCCATTATATTTCACTCCTCACGTGAATTTCTGGGCATTTTTGGCACTTTAAAACGTGAGTTCTTTCCAAGTTGTGATTTCTGCAATTTTCACTGTTGAGAATGCATAACTTTCTCACAATTTCTCTTTGGTTGTTCCACCATGGAATGGGGAGGATGGAATACAAATTTTCATGAGGAAAATGACTTATGGGTCAAGTAGACTGAGCCCATACTCAGCCATACAAAATTATGGGTTTCCCATACTCCCTTAATTTCATGAGCTGATTTCTCAGCTACTATCTTACAACATAAATAAATGCCAGCTAGGAAATTCAACATGGGTTCTCAAGATGACATTTGGAAACATGGGGTTCAATCCCCCAACACCCTCACCTCTCCCTAGTGGATACATACATACCCCTCATTTTTGTTGATTCCATAGCCAACCCTTCAAATTTATATTTGCATTATAATTGTTTACATGATTTTACAATTTTCCATGGCTTACTAGCACATGGCTAATAAAATATAAAATGCATGCCTTTAAAACCTGAGCATTCACTAGCGGGGCCTTATCCTTGAGATCCACGCTAGGAATCATACATCGCATATACACAATATTTACATGTAAATCAAATGCATTGTAAGGGTCAAAATGGGGGTATTACATAGGTACTCAAATATTCAACATGTTCAACAGCTTTTGTTATCTTGAACTTCATAACAATGGTATTTGTAAGGCACTTTTGCATATTACATTAAATCTTGTAGAAATATCCAATTGTAGTCAAACAACATGCACATCAATTCATGAGCTAAGCCATGGAGAATTCAAGGTATGAGTGCTACATATCAAAATTCAAAGTTGATAGACAAACTCTCATATTTTAAGGGGATTTCCCCTCTTAAACTTTGGAATGAGGAATATGGAGAGGTCCTAGAATAAATTAAAAACCAAAAGGTGGATATGATACCCAAGGTTAATCACTTGGATTAATAAATGAATGTGAAATGCATGTAGATGCAATGTCATCTATGTCGATGGGATGGAAACAACCTTCAAGCACCCACGTGTTAAAGGTGTTACATATACTTTATGATGATGGAGTTATATGCAGTTTTCATTAGAGATTGAATAGTGAATAGTCTCTTCATCATGTGACATCTCTAGCAGGAGTCATCAACTCTTAATACATCATTGCTTAAGAGGGAGGGATTGAATCCATGAACCTGTTATTTGTTTGGAAACAATGTCATGGAATAGGTTAGGAAAAAATAATCTCTCCTATATCTACCCACACTCTAAGGCTTTCTTCAAACTATCACTCTCCCTAGTTTTCCATATAGTACACATTGGAATTGTTTCATCTTTTGACTTAGAAGGAGGCTTCCCAAAAAAATTCAAGATAAATGTATTTTGATAAAATTATAATGATAATGGTTGATTCTCCTATTATAACAATAGTCTCCCTCTCAATGTTCGTTATTCCTTAGATCACAATGAAATCCTCCACCTCATTATTTGTTGATTGTCTTATTCTCTAAGAAAATCACAACTTTTGATTTCTTTCACAATCTTTGAATAATCGCACCCCTACCACCCTCATAACCTTAGATATATTAAACATTAAGAAAAATAAATAATGATTACAAAAACTTTTTAGATCTATTTGGTTTATGTTATTATTATGGTCATTTTTTTTACAATATAGACTTCAACTTTATTTCAGTTTAGTTTATTAACAAATATTATATTGTGCATCTCATCCATACTAAGTTCTAAAGTGCACCTCACTTTTTTGATACAATAATTAACCAAAAAAACATCATAAAGAAAAAATATTACACGGTTGTGACCCGTATGGGTTTATTGCACAATAATATTATCCAAAGGGTATGCAAATCACATCCCCATAAATACATATAATTATAATTGTTTCATATATTTATGATTTATGTTAGGTCTGTTTTTTAATTAAGAATGTCAAAAGTGAAGCATGATAAAGTATGTATTAATGAAGAGTATGTTTGGAAGGTGTCTTCATTTGTATTATCATATATATATGTTAACCACCATATTCTATTAGAGTTTGATGGTACATGTGTATGCATTGAGCTAATTGATACAAGGTTCAATCAACAACCCATGATGGAAAAAAATAGAACAAAACATGGGGTTGGGTTTGAAATAATACAGAATTCATGATATAAAACATGCATTTGTAGCTTTGAAAAAGGACATGTATTTTTTTCCTCTTAACCTAGCAAAAACAAGGAATTGAGAGTAGAGTTAGTTTCTACCTCATGGAGGGGGAGGGGGGGGGGAGGTGGACCGATTTGGCTCAATATATGAGCTCTGTCACTAGGTCCTATCTCCTGCAATTGTTCTTATTTCTTAGTTAGAGGCCCTATTCAAGGAGATATATATGTTCTCTTGCAATAGTTTGTTAGTTGTAATTGTTCAATATAAGGTTTGTTACCCCTATTGTTCAATACTTGCAAGCCCTATTATGGTTTGTTACCTTTTGCTACGTTATTTTCTATTTTGGGTTATGTGTTGACTTTTAATCCTTTCGTGAGTGGTTGATCTATTTGAGGGTAAGTACAAACCCTCATTGGGAATCCACTGATTTTGTCGGTTCCTTTCACTGGGATTATCAGCGTAAGCATGGGTCTATCATTGCTGCATTGACTTTGATCACTGTCTTTTGGTATCTTTGTTTGGGTTAGTGGTGTCGGGGTTTTTTTATCATTCATGCATTTTCAGGATTATTTTAAATGGTTTTTCTTTGGGCCGTTTTGACTTGAAGATTTGAGTGGTCGGGTACATGCTGCAGGTTTGGGGTTTCGAACCCTTGACTACTGTTTTTTATTTTTTCACCTTTTTTCGACCACCTTTCTGTATCGGGTCGTTCTGTTGATTTGATTTTATGGCTGATGAGGGTTTGAATATTCGGTTATTCTTTGGGTCGTTTTGACTTAAAGTTTTTAGTGGCTGGGTACATGCTGTAGGCTTGGGGTTTCGAACCCTTGACTACTGTTTTTTTATTTTTTACCTTTTTGGACCACCTTTCTGTAACGGGTTTCCCTGTTGATTTGATTTTATGGCTGAGGAGGGATTGAATAACCGGTTTAGGCGTAAGAGAAAGACTAAATGCATAAAGGTCCAAACTGAACGTTATCGGTTCGTTTTAGGACATGATGTCTTCCTTGATAGGGTTACTACCCTCTGTTCACGGGCTTTAATTGGTCGCCTGGAGTATTGTAATATGGATAAAACCTCTTGGGTAAGTTGGGCAACTGAAAAATGGAAGCCATTATTTGATTACGTGCCGACAATAAGTCTTCTTTCGAATGGTTGGATAGTTTGTGTGTTTCTGGACGAGGGTCACTGCACTCGTGCTCTGGAAGGTACCTGGCGTATCGGTAAGGGATCGCTGGTTTTGAACAGGTGGCATTCAAATTTTGATCCATTACGTGAAATAATTGTTAAACGCCACCTTTGGGTTCTGCTTCCCCATTTGCCTTTCCCCCTTTGGAGCCGTACAATTCTGGAAGGCATTGGTAATACTGTGGGTAGATTTGTTGCAGTGGAGGAAGACTTCCAGCAGGTTTATGACAAAAGGGTGGCTAAAATTCTAGTTGAATTTGATATATCAATGGGCCTTCCTGAGGAGGTAGAGATTCTGTGCGGGGAAAGATTATTAATACAACGGCTTGATTACCTCCATGTGCCTTTTAGGTGCAGTTGCTGTCGGGCGGTGGGTCATTTATGGAAAGTCTGTCCTCACCGGATACCTAAAAGGAACAGTGCAGAAGAAGAGAACCAGTTTACTCCATCAGCTGACATTGGTCATTTGGAAGGGTATCAGACCCCCAAAGTGTCACACACTAAGGACTTACTCTCCCCTCCAGGTAAACCGTTTGTCACCCATCCAATTTCCGAAATTGTTCCTGATTCTTTTCTGGATGATGTAGATTTATTGATTTCATCACATAAGACTGCGCATAACCCTATTACTGGAAATATTGATTTTAATCTTCGGGACCCTTCCCTTGAGTTGAACCAGTCTTCAACCTCTCTTATTGATACGGTTACTCAGCCTGTAGAATCACACTCTGCTCACTCATCTGATGACTTTTCTTCTGACAGGCTCCCTTTAACTGATTCTATTGCTCCCCCTACCCTAGACTCTCTGGAGGATTTTCCACCACTACAAGCTAGGGGTTCTCCTCTTTCATCTTCCATCCCTCCTCCTCCTCCTCCTCTTCTGGTTTCTCCTCATCCTAGTCCCACCTCCTCGCCATCTTTCTCTGACCCTTCTTTAAAGAAGTCCCTCTCAGTTTTTACTGCTACCTCCCCTTCATCACCTTCTACTTTACACCTAAACTCCATTAGGTTTTCAAATGTCACTGTTTGGAAGCAACCTAAGGGGAAAAAGAATAAAAAGGTGGACCTTTCACCGGCATCACCTCCCTTTATCCCTCTTTCTGTTCGACTTAAGGAAGCTGCAAGAGGTAATTCTGGCAGGGGTCTTAGAGCATCGGTACCCCCAAGGGATGTGACTTAATGTTAATCTTATCCCTTAATGTTCGTGGTCTAGGGGGCAAGACCAAATCTCTCAGCCTTCGTTCTCTCTTTTCTTCTCTTAAACCTGATTTCATTCTTTTACAGGAGACTATGTGTAGTGCTCCTCCTGCACTCTTTGCTTTTTCAAAAATTCTTCCCTCCTGGGAGTTCTGTGCCATTAGTGCCCATGGTTTATCTGGGGGTTTATTATCTGCCTGGAATCCTCAAAAAGCCAGATGTAGGGCATTTCATAATTGTGCTGGTTTATTGCTGGAAGCATCTATCAGAGGTTCACCTGTGCCCTTACATATTCTCAATGTTTATGGTCCGTATCGTGAAAGAGTTTGTTTCTGGGATAAAGCTCTTCGGGGGGGTTTACTTAACCTTCCTGGTTTGATTATTGGAGGAGATCTCAATCTTACCTTACATACCTCTGAGATTTGGGGAGTTAAAGCTTTAAGGGACTCACTCTCTGACTATTTTATTTCTCTCTTTGATTCCTTGGGGCTGGTGGATGTGGCTCCTCAGGTGGCTGGACCCACTTGGAGAAATGGACGTACTGGGATTGATGGTATTAGTAAACGTTTGGATCGATTTCTTATAGCTTCTTCTCTCCTCCCCTCCTTGGGATCCTATAAGACTTGGACTAAAAGTCATGAAATCTCTGATCATTCCCCGGTTTGCTTTGAATGGTGTAATCTTAAAGGTCCTTTTAATTATCCGTATAAGTTCAATCGTGCATGGTTAGAGGACTCAGATTTCCTTAATTGGTTCTCTCACTGGTGGTCTTCTCTCTCAAATTTGGATTCACTTTCTAATATTGAGGACTTTTGCCACATTTTGAGAACTCTTAAGAATGACACCAAAAAATGGACTAAAAACAAAGAGAACAGTTTGACTTTGGATACTTACAAGATTGATCATACAATTGAAAAGATTCTGGGGGGTCCATCATATGGTATCCTTACAAAAGATCAAGATGCACAGCTATCACTGCTGATTAAGGAGAAACAAAAATTTTTAAGACATGTTCAGTTAACATGGCAGCTTAAGAGCAGATCTAAATGGGATCTTCAAGGAGACTCCAATACAAAAAAATTTCATGCTGTTGCATCTGGTAGAAGATTACACAATATGATTTGGTCACTTGAAGACTCTGAAGGTATTTCTATTAAGGAGGATTCTGCCCTTAAAGAGATGGGTAAAAATCACTTTTCTACTATCTTTAAGGATGATGGAGGCACTGATTTAGTTCAACAACTTAAAGTGGTCTCTCTCTTTAAAAGACTTATTCCTCCAGACCATTCTTGCACTCTCAGTTGCCCGGTTAGTTTAAAAGAGATTGAGCTCTCTCTTCAATCTTTTAAGAAAGACCGCAGTCCTGGACCTGATGGGTGGCCAGTGGAGTTTTATTTGCATTTTTTTGACTTATTGGGACCGATTCTTTTGAACACTATTGATCAAACCAGATTGTCTGGTTTTATTCCCCCTTCCCTGAACTCTACTTTCCTTGCTCTCATACCAAAGTCTGATAAGCCCCGTACTTTCGCTGATTTCAGGCCCATCTCTTTGTGTAACCTGCTCTATAAGCTTATCTCGAAGGTGATTGCTGGGCGGTTAAAACCCTTTCTGGATAAGGGTATTTCACATGAACAATTTGGTTTCTTAAAAGGTCGTCTTATTTCTGAACCTATTGGAATTGTGCAGGAAGTACTTCATTCTGTGAAAATTCATAAACTCTGTGCTTTTGTACTTAAATTGGATCTCTCCAAGGCTTTTGATAGGGTTGATTGGACCTATGTCAGATTGATTCTGATTCAAATTGGTGTTCCTCTCATTACTGTTAACTGGATCATGAGTTGTCTTACCACTGCAAACTTTGCTGTTCTGATTAATGGTACCCCTTCCAATTTTTTCACCGCTTCTAGAGGTATCCGACAAGGCTGTCCCTTATCTCTGCTCCTTTATATACTCGTTATTGAAGGCCTCAGTTTACTAATAAAGGATGCAAAAGCCAATGGTTTGATCAAGGGCATAAAACTCTCTCCCTCCCTCTCCCTCACCCACCTTCTTTTTGTTGATGATGTGATACTTATGGGATCTGGCACTCTACTTGACTGGTCAGCTTTTGAGGTAATATTGGAGACTTTCTGTAAAGCCTCCGGAATGAAGATCAATTTTGATAAATCTTGTTTATTATATAATAATCTTTCTGATGACTGTCTGAATTGGTTTACTGGTAATTTGCCTTATAATCTGCAGCCATTACATACTGGATTAACTTATTTGGGCTTTTTTTTGAAGCCTCACAGTTATAGAGTAATGGATTGGAATTGGATCATTAAAAAACTTGAAAAAAGAATCGGTCATTGGACTAACAAATTGCTGTCGATTGGAGGTAGATTGATTCTTGTTCAATCGGTCCTCTCCAGTATACCTGTGTATTGGATGGGGTTAGCCCCACTTCCTGCTTCCACTTTACAGACCATTAGAAGGGTTATGTTTAATTACCTGTGGGGTTCTACCAGCACCAATAAAAAATATCATCTGGCTAATTGGTCGGACCTTTCTTGGCCAAAGGAGATAGGAGGATGGGGTATTAAGAATTTAATCTGGTTCAGCATGGCATTGAGAATAAAATCATTCTGGTGTGTTCTTCAATCTGAGGGACTTTGGTTTCAGGTTCTTTATGCTAAATATATCAAAAAGGGTTCTGTTGTAGATTGGTTTAGATCAAAAAAAATTTGTAGAAGAAATGTATCAGTCATTTGGAGAGGTTTTTTACTTACCTTACCATGGATTGGCAAGCATTTGGCATGGAAGGTTGGTAACGGTTCTGATGTTATTGTCGGGATTGATCCAATTGTAGGATCTAGCACTGGTTTCTATCTGCCTGAGGACCTTAGATCTTATCTGCAGGATTTAAATATCTGTACCTTAGAGCAGGCACATAATACACAATCTGATGCACAGGGTTATTGGTTCACGGCTGAGGAATTGAACTTGGGAGGTTATTACATTAATTTATGGACAAATTTTACAGCTGGATTGATTGGTGCAGGCATCCGAATTTCTGATAGTAATGATGAATTAGTATGGGATTTTAGAAAGAAACAGGGCACTTTATCTGCAAGGAATGCGTATGACAGTTTGGTCTCTTCATCTCAAGGAATGGTATCATCGCCAATTGATAAATATTTGTGGGATAATTCACTGCCAAATAAAATCTCATGCTTTATTTGGTTAGCTGTAAGATGTAAAATTCTTACTTGGGAGAATTTACAGAGGAAGGGTAAACAGGGTCCTGGTATTTGCGTTTTGTGCAAAGCTGAAAATGAAACTGTAGATCATCTTTTTATAAACTGTACAGTGTGGAAATTAGTGGCTGATCAGGTATGTTTACATTTTAAACTGCATGGTTTTACTACTCAACATTCATTGGTGGATATGTTGCTCGATTGGCTGGGGAAGATATCAAAATGTTCGTCTTACTATCAACTGCCTTTTTACATGATGTGGACTCTGTGGAAGGTACGTAATAAAATGATATTTGAAGATGAAAAAAGAAACATTTTCAGTATTGTTTATCAGGTAATTTCAGCTGTTCAGCATCTTTCTATTATGCCTGTTAAAAAGAGAAAATCTGGCAGAGTATTGGGGAACTCTCCTCCTTTGATTTACCCTTGCGGTTTTATAGATGGTGCGTCAAATTGTATGGTTGCTGGTGCTGGGTTTTGCATTTATATTAGTGAATGTCATCATTTGGAGTTCATGATGGGGGTTGGACAAGGAACCAATACTAAAGCAGAATTGCTCAGTTTATGGGCAATTCTCCTTATTTCCCAAATGATGGGGATACCCCTATCCCAGATTTATGGTGATTCGTTTGTAATCATCAATTGGGTGAAGGGATCGGCTGCTCTCTCCCCCACTGATTTGGTTCATTGGTGTCGGGAGACGAAAAAGCTTTTTTCAAGCTTCCAGGCATTGTCCATCACCCACATCTATCGAGAGCACAATCGGTTGGCTGACCGACTCTCTAAAGATGCACTCTTATTTTCTCAAGGAAGAGGAAGTTACAAAGAATTTTATGAGGATCAATTGGTCTCTCAGGATCTATTTCAGCTTTTTTGAAGTTTATATTCTGGGAGTTTTTCTTCCCTGGTGATGGTATACTGATTTATCCTTTATAGATTGTAAAGTTGTATCGACTTTATATTTTGGGAGTTCCTCCCTGGTGATGATATTTATAGAGTCATCTTTCTTAGACTGCAGAGCAGTGCCTGTTGGCACTCGATAGATGTGGATGGGTGACGATCCTCATATGATGAGACAGCTTACTGATGGGTTCTTTACAAGTATTTGTGTTCCTTTCCCCTCGGATGAACTCCAAGATATAGTGACATGTTGTAACCCATTTTGTGGGATGAATGTTGAGATGTCCTTTGATTCTAATAAAGAATAACAAGGTCAGGCTTTTTTCTTCCTGAAAAAAAAAATAACATGTTCGGCTTGTTTTGAACTTTCTATTCAAGTTTGAAAACCTCTCATTGGTATAGTTAACGGATTTGTGAACAAAGTTAGACATGAACAATAAGCATTATCACTATTTAATTAAGACGTGGGTGCATGTAGAGTTGTCCCATATAGTTATTTAATTAAGACGTGGGTGCATGTAGAGTTGTCCCATATAGTTGATGTAACATAGATATGTATTCATTTCCAACTTTCATGTGGAATGAGTGGAAAGAGGTTATAACACAAATTTGTAATTAATTATTTATTTTCAATTTTTATGAAAGAAGTTATAATGTATATTTTCAATTTTTATGAAAGAAGTTACAATGTATGTTTGTGACGAATTATATCTATGTTAAACATCCACAAATAGTAAGCATATATGTTTTCAACATACTATAGTATTTTTAAACTAAGTAAATGAAACTAATTATATAAATTTATTCTAACATTAAACCAAAAACACATAAAATAGAGCAAAGTCATCAAAATCCTCATTATATTAAATACAAATTTCATATTACAACACTAAAAGTGTGGAATTATTAGATACGCGGCCATAACCCTACATGAATTATGTTGTTGACATAATTCATATAGCAACAACATAAAGAAACAATTTTTTTTCAATATTAATTACATATATTTATAAATATCAAAGGTTGGTGATAGAAGCTTTTAGGATATGATGGAAGAATCACTTTTTTATGATGTGTTGTATAATTTTCAATCATGTATATTGATGTTGTATTGTTGGGTGGCATTGATATGTGTGTAAACACACTTTGACATATTTTTTTCCGAAGAAAAATAGCAGTTCTTTGTTATTCATTAGAATCAAAGGAAACTTTTGTACTTCAGCGTGATTACAAACATGGCATGGACATAGAGCAGACCCATCTTCAAAATACAAGTAGAAGGTACCATGGAGGCTACCACATAAATAAGAAGCAGTACAGAACAAACTTCCAATACCCATCTAGAATCAACTTAGCAACATCAAACAAGTCAATTCAGTCACGCTGATCAAAGGAGGCACTGATGGTCTATAAGCATGATCCAAATAAGAATAGTGAGCCAAGTCACCCAATCATCAAAGATGATAAAAACTCATACTCAATCCCCAAAAGAAGTAAAGGGGAGAAAGACAAAATCAAAAGAGTTGAATAGTGCCATGCCAATGGCACGCATCCTCAAAGAATTCCAAGAAATGTAAGATCCCAGACGGTAAAGTAAGTGCCTCCTTTGATAAGTTGTCCGTTTTAACATTAAATTCTCTGTAGACATGGGATGATTCAAGATGGGTAAAGCAAGATCGGAGGGCCATGATCTCTTGACACCAACCTGTCAAGTCCAAAGCTTCTAAGGCATCCTTCCCATTGAACCAATTAATAATTACCGAAGAGTCACCTCTGATATGTAAATGTGGTCCCAATATATGGTAGCACATATTTAAACATTACATGTATACTCAATTTTCCATGCCATAATTTATAGTACCTTTTTATACTCAATCTTATATTTGATGGGGCCAAAAAGAGTGTCTCCATGCTGGTACAAGCAATGTTGGGAGATTTTGTTCAGATAAAAGGGGAAATGGGTAAATCAAAACCTAGGACTATGCATATTCCAGATTTCAGTCATTTTTTATATTATAGGTTATTTTGATGGGGCTTGTCAGGGCATTGAGGGTTTATGTGGAGTTGGTTGTGTTTTTCATTAAGTGAAAGTCATCTCTTTCATATCAAGCTAGGGGTGGGTAGAGCTACTAATACCCATGTAGAACTCCTTGCTCTATGGAGGCTTTTACGTTTTGCTTCACAAAAAGGAATTAAGCATTTCATGGTGGTTGGATACTCTAAGATTTTGGTGGACTAGGTGGTTGGATTTTCTAGATTGAATGTTTTGCATTTGGAAGCGTGGTAAAAGAGGATTTGGGATATTCATGAATCTTTTAAAGATCTTCAATTTAATCATGTCTATGAATTGAACTCCGAGGAAGATAAACTTTCAAAGGATGATATTTCTATTGAATAAGGATTGTATTTTTGGTGAGTTCTTAAATGGGGATGTGATCTCCAATTCCTCTTTTTCAACTTTATAGTTTCTTGTTTTCTACTCTATATGAAACGGTCATGAGGAATGCAGTCTACGATAGGGGTATTTCAAGTTTTTGAAGGTTGTACAAATAGACCTTTATGAATATATTTTGATGTCTCTTTGTAAAGGCAAAGAAACAAATTGAACTGTGTAATTATATCTTGATTTTATATAATATGATATATAAGCTTTTTTCAAGGGGAACCAACTAACATCTCTATGTTATAACAAAAAAAATCCTAAAAATAATTATAACCATATATTTAAAAATAAATAAAGACCTTACATAATTGTAATTAAATTAAAGTTTGTCAATTAGATGTAAGTCAAATGGCTATGGATGGAGTGTTATCCTCTCCGACCAAATTTTATACTTATAAGTAACATGGTTTATCATAAATATTGTTTACAAAATGAGGGGAATTGCTCAAAAATTTACCTCAAAATAATTACTTAAAATATATATTAAAAAAACAAAAATTAAGACAAAATTAAGAGTTGTAAAAAAAAAATTCATTTTGCATGGCCTAAAAAAACTAATGATAATATACATAAGGGAAACATATTCTAAATAATAATATGCATATATAATGTTGAGAAAAAAGAATATTGATAAAATAGAAGAAATTATGAAAAAAATAATAATAATGAAAAAATAAATACAAAAATAACAAAGAGAAATGGAAAAAATAAGAAGAAGAAAAAATCATCGTGACACTGTCACATGAAAGAAAAAGGATGTTACAGTATTGTCATAAAATTAAGAATGTTAGATTTTTTTTAAATAAATTAAAATTAAAAAGAAAATAATAATGTCATTGGATAGATAAAAAGATAGTTTGTGTGGAGATGATAGTCGTGGAAAGGAATAGATGTAAGATGTAAAGGTTCCCTTATTTATAATAGTAGAAAATGTGAATGGTGCTTGCGACGTTGGGTTGGTTATAAACATTGTCAAAGACAAAGTTATTAAGGGTTGGTTCAAGACTGGAAATGGTTCAAATACTTGTGTTGAAGTGGTGGGGTTATGGAGTTTATTTTTTTGTGCAAAATTTTGGGGTATTCATGCTTTACAGGTCTTAAGTGACTCCCAAGTGATTATTAATTGGGCAAATGGGGAGGCTCAAGTGAAGTCTTTGGAACTTCATCACTGGTTAGAAAATATCAAATGCTTGATGAAAGACTCTCTTTCCTATCTTTCAATCATGTTTACAGAGAATTGAACGTGGAAGTTGACACTCTCTCAAAACTGGAGTTGGGAAATATGGATGGTAAATTAAAGTTCTCTCTTTTTTATGTTGGAGCTTGTTTTAGAACCAGACATTTGGTTCTTTTCAACTAGTCACTCTGATCTTTGTTTTCAATACTTAGAGGCATGGTGATGAAGTCAGAATCGTTGATGAAGTTTATTGTATGTTTTGGATTTTGATAGTTTGTTGGACTGGATCATGTTTTGTTGGGTAGATCTCCCTTCTTATATATTGGATCTAGTAGTATATTTTAAGTATAGTCTAGTCTATAAAAATCATATTTTGCTTCTTGAACATGTTGTAATTTTGACACTACTTTTCGTTAATATAAAAGTTGTTTTTCTTATTAAAAAAAATTATGAGAATGATGATTTAAAAAAAAATTATGAGAATGATGATTTAAAAAAAAATTATGAGAAGATGATTAAAGATTTAAGGAAATTCACTAGAGTCAAAACAAAAAGTTTATATAAAAGATAAAAATGTTACAACCCACAAATTATTATGCTTAAAATTATGTAAATAAAAATGTAAAAATGAATAAAATAAGGAAAAGCAACATACTTATGCATGAGGAACAATGGCAACCATGATTGTTATCAAAATCAAAATATGTTCGATGCATATTATGAAAGAAGTTTTATGTTTTTAATTTGAAAATGATAGAATGTAAAAAAATAATAAACTAATATAAAATGAAAAGACACTACCCTTTCACTGCTTGGTATTTACTATTAATCATTGAGATGTCAAGAGGATGTTCTTAGTAAGTCAAAAAAATTGGCGTAGCATATGGGGGCACTCAAATCGCTCCTGTTAGGTAACATTTCTCGAAAGTTGAAAATTGTTGAGATCGTTTAATTTGGTTATTGAAATCCTCATTCCATCAATCTAAGTAGATTTGCAATCTTGATTATAGTTTAGAATTGTTGTTTTACATGGTTGAGATTACAATTTAGAGTTGTCGTTTTACATGGTTGAATAAAAAAAACAAAATGAATACCCTTATCCCATGCCAAAATCTTTAAAATTTGTATTTAAATATAAATATATATATAATTTGTGCTTTAAGTGTCTTTCATAACTTTTCATAAAGTTGTGGCCTTCTTAAAGGCTAAGAAAATATAACGAATGACTTGATCAAAAACATGTTGAATTTCCATTTGGGTTCGTCTACTTAGAAAAATATATATTCAATAAAACTCTTATTCTATGCTATAGAGTGTTACATGCGCTTCTTATTGAGAAGCATTAATATAATAAAATTTAGGCTTTTATATAATAAAAGTTTATATATATATATATATAGTCACCAACATTCAAAAACAATAAGGGATGAAACATTTAATTTTTGATGGTTAACAATTTTTAACCATGTTCATTAGGGAGGTAGGTGTGAGGGGTTTTCTTTGATTTCAAAGAGAATGTAATGTTAACATTTGTGTTTGATATAGAAAATGTTACTAAAAATTAAGTAGAGCAACATGCTTTATACCTGGGGTTTGATCGATTTGTCTCTCTTGGAATCCAATCGATTGTGGTTATAGGAGACTCCCTCCTAATTATCTCTCATTCTAGACATAGGTAGGAAATTGTGGATCAAATTATGGGAAGGATTCTCAAAAGCATTATTGGTCTTATTCTTTGAATCCCGAGTACTCAACTCTATCATGTTCGAAGGGAAAACAATGTAGCAACCGATAAGATAGGAAATGAAGCATCCCTTCTACCTCATGGGAGCCTTAAAAAAAAATGGGGGTGAATTTTCATCATGTTGGCTCCCCTAAGGCTTCAACTATATGATGTAGTTCCCCCATTCACTAAGGATCAAGTCTCTTCTTTCATTAATGAGCAAAGTTGTTGGCATGAACTCTATTTAATGTGTTAATCACTCAACCTGTTTATGTGAAGGTTTCTAGTCCTCTTGGTTAATGAATCCTTTTGAACACAATGGGATTGCACATTTGCGATTAATGGGATTGCACATTTGCAATCTTGCCACAAGGTTGTTTCATGTTTTGGTAAAATCTTTCTCCAACTACACCGCCATTTTGAATTTGTGAGCATTGAGGGGAAGAGGTCTAGTGTGTGTAGTGATTTGGGGACAGTGGAGTAGAACACAAAGGATATTGACACCTTCCATGTACATTGTGGGAGAGGTTTCTTATTACAATTAGTGTTAGGCGCAAGGAGGACATTTCTCAGGTATTTATTTGTCAATATCGCTTTGAATCAACTCTTTCTTTGATCTATCAGGCTTAGGATTCAGGAATGTTGGAAGAGTTAGCTACCTCCCCTTGCACCTTGGGGGAATGGTCTCTTGGTGCAGTGTGTTTGGACGATATTCTTCAAGGAATTCATTGTAGATTGGGTGTAACGGTCAGCCTTGTATTTCATTTGGAGAGCTTGGGAATCGGGATTTTTAGGGGAGTTGTGTGGTTGGGTAATCATGAATCTTTCTATAGATATTGAAAAAAAAACTATAGGAACTCTCTAAGGGAATATGAGATACCCAAGCAAGAATTCAATACATTCAAAGTCAAATGCGGTGGATGAACTCGCAAATGGAGGGGTTGATTGATCCATTTTGTCAAATAATTGCTCATACGCCTACCTTGGATACCCGTTTAGAAGAAGCTGAGCAAGTTGTTTATCAACTTTCGTCTCATAGGTCTTGTTTAGATGTTCGTCTTAATGATGTGGAAAGGAATGTTTGTGTTTGAGAAGCTCAAGGGGATGCAATTTCAACCACCTTGGAAAACAATGAGGAACTTTTCGCAGGGAAGCAATCCATATTTTCTTACAATTCTAAAGCTAAAACAACGATGGAATTTTAGTTCATCATCCCACCAACGTAACAATGGATATTCCATCTCAAATGAGTATGTTAATGAACATCTATATGACCAGGTTATGGATAGTGGATATATCTCCACTTAATTTTAGTTTTTATGCCTAAGTTTGTCAATTACTACTAGGATAGTATGTAAAAATCTATAGTAGCATTGTAGTACCTAGTCATTTTGGAATGTTTTTAAAACTTTGGATTATTGTATGTGGTATTAAAAGATATTCTAGAAACTATGTTAGTCCTTTTCTGAACTACTACAGTATAACTTTTTTAGGTTGATTTCTTCAGTTCTTTATACTACATATTATCCATTCTAGTTTTTAAAAAATGGTTAGCCATATCTAACTAGGTCAGATATGGTTAAACATAGTCATCCATAGTGAAGAATAATCAATCATGGCTAATTAAACTCAACCATTATCAACCATGGGTAATCAAAGTCAATTATAATCAACATTTGTCAAACCTAGTAAAACATCATCAACCATAGTCAACAAAATTCAATATAGTCAACCATGTCTAATGGAACAAATGAAGAATCAAGTTAAGGATGTCCTTCAAACATGGTTAACCATATCCCACCGTGGTAGACTATAATTGGTCAACTAAGGTCAAACATAGTTAACCAAAGTTAACCATAGTCAAACATGAGCAACCTGTTATATAAAAAAAAAAAAATCAGCATTAATTATTACTATTAATATTAATTAATATTAATAATTAATAATTAACACTACACTAGAAAAAACTTGACTTCCAACTAGACCAAAGTTGGGCGATCTGTTCGAAGCTGACCACAGGCGATCCTTTCGAATCAGATCATAGTTGATCCATTCGAAGTTGACTAGAGTTGGGTGAGCTCCCCGACATGACCTGCACTCACATCAATTCACTCGAATCTGACTAGTGCACCAGACCTCCCCTCTGATTGTTGGGCCCTACTGACGTTGCATTGACTAGGATGGTTGAGGTGTTGGTCTACCAGATGATCTAACATTTTGGCTATCCCAATCCATGTCTCCTCCTATGGCTCCCGGTGAAGGAGGATCAGGAACCTCTCCTTTGATCCCGGTCGATGTCGATGACTTCACCCATTCAGTCTCTTCACTAAGAAAGAATATATCCAATGGAGTGCCCCCCCCCCCCCACCCCCTCAAAGTTTGTCAAGCGGATCGAAGACGTTCCCATTGCATCCCTATCGCCAAAGGATACCATCCGAGTAGCGCTTTCATTAGCAGATTGATCTCTAATAAGGTAATTCATTGGCCTATGGTCATCCCCAAAATCCACCAAGAGTTGGGTTCAGAGGAACTGGAGACCTCTGATCTCCAAAAGTGTGGCTTCATATTCAATTGGTTGAGGTTACTTTTTTTTTACTTTGAGTCGAAGGAAGACAAATATTTAATCTTTTGAAACGGTCCCTACTTAATGGGGCCGCAAGGTCTCTACCTAAATAGATGGACACCAGATTTTGATCCTGAGGTAGATATCCCTAAAGTTTTCCTAGTTTGGGTCAGGCTTCCAAGCCTTCCAATGCATTGTTGGAATCCAGAATCGCTAAAGACATTTGGAAACACCTTGGGAAGATTTATTGACACAACAAGTCCAAAACATCAGTATTCTTACGCCCGGATCTGCATGGAGGTGGATCTTGAAGTTGGCTTACCTGCTGCTATCAAACTCACAGTTGGAACCTAGTATCACTTTCAAAATCCGGATTATGAACAATTTCCTTTCAAGTGCATAGGGTGTCATGAATAAAGACATTTCCTCAGTAACTTCCCTCAAAAGCAGAAAACTCATCAAGAAAAGGAAGAAGGATGACAAGCAGTAAAGAAAACCAAGACAAACCTAAAGAGCAGGCAAGCGACAAGAAAAGAGATGAAAAAAGAATGTGTTGAGGAAAGCCTCTCTGAAAGTAAATCCAACACTTCAGAAGGTCAACAGGAATAGTTTTGGATACATAGACATGGTAGAGGAAACTAACACTGATGTAAGCAAAGAACTAGAAAAATATAGCGTCCTAACGAAGCAAACAGAGAATGAAGCCAACCCATTGACACATTCAGATCTAGGAACAGTGGGAGAAAAGGAAGGAGGAACTAAGGAGAATACATAAGAGGAAATTGGCTATGATGAAGGGGAAGAAGAGGAAAGGGAAATCGAGATGGTTACACCAGATAAGAAAAGAGCAAGAGGAAGGAAATCAACTAAAGAAGTAAGGGAGCAAGACACATACAAGGACAAGCTTCAAGGGTCACATCAAACCTTCGAAAAAATCCTTCAAAATCCCAGGAATACTCGACTCCAAGGGAAATCCCAGAAAGGGATTCCCTCAACTACCAAGAGTAAGTAATGAATATCCTCTCTTGGAACTGTAGAGGTCTAGGAATTAAATTTAAGGAAGACGCCATGAAATATTTAATATAAATATACCAACCAAACCTCTTACTGATCCAGGAGACAAAGATGGAGAAACAAGCATTTCTCCACCTAAGTGAAAAGTTTTGGAAAAAAGATGGAGGTCTCGCGGTCAGTTCTAAGGGATCCTATGGAGGAATTGGAATGTATGCTCAAAATTTTGAGTTGATTGAATCCAATCAATGCACTCATTGGATCTTCACCAAGTTGTTGCATAAAGCCTCTAATATTCAGGTAAGTCTTTTTAATATTTACATCCCTGTCCTATTTGCTGGAAAAAAAATATTGTTGGATTCATTTAAGGGAAGTGAGGAGCAATTGCTCGTTGGAAAATATCTTTCTAGCCAGAGATTTAAATGTCATCCTGAATCAAGCTAGAAAAAGAGGAGGATTTCTGCTCAGATATCCCATAAGGGAACAAGTCGACGAACTTATCTTAGACTGGGAGATCTTTGATGTCATCCCTTCAAAGGGGAAGTTTACTTGGACTAACAAGAGGATGGGCCTAGAAAATATAACTTCGATTGACAAATTTATTATCCAAGACTCCTTTCTACTACTTGGATTTAATCCCTCTTCCAAAATCCTGCCTATTGGAGGATCATATCACAAGCCAATTCTTTTAGAATTAAAAAAATAGCAGAACCTCGACCCTATTCCTTTTTTATTTAGTCCTCTATGGGTCAATCACAAATACTTCTTGGGACATGTAACTGAATCCCGGTCATCTCCAGTCTCGGGGTCTCCTTTTTTCATTTGGTAAAAAAACTGAGAAGAGTTAAAAAAAAGTCCTCAAACTTTGGGCTAAGTCTGTGCCATCATCTACTCATTCTAGATCCAAATCCCAACTATATTTAGAGGTTCACCAGTTCACCATGGTGATAGCCCCGATTACAAAAGTCGATCTAGACAAGGAAGTGTCTGTTCATAACGATGTACACGTTGCTTGTATGCATGAAGAAGAGTTTTGGAGGAAAAAATATAGAAGCCTATGGCTTAAATTTGGGGATCAGGATACTGCATATTTTCATAAACAAGCAATGGAAAGGAAACAGTATAAGACTGTCCAAGAGATTTATCTTCAATATCAAGTTGTCACATATTTTGATAAAATAAAAGAGGAAGCAACTCGTCACTACAGTGTTATCTATACTGTGGAACCTACCTCTAATCCTACAAATACTGCACTACTAGATTTAATTCCTAGGTTGGTCAAGAGAAAGTATAATAGTATCCTTACATAAAGGACCACTTTGGAAGAACTAAAATCAGTAGAGGATGACATGGAAGAAGATAAAGCACCAGGCCCAGATGGATTTAGTGCAAGGTTCATTAATATTTGTTAGGAAACAATTCATAAGGACCTGCATAAAATGGTGTTAAAATCTCAGCACTGTGATAAGATTGGGGGTAGCAAAAAATAAACCTTCATAGCTATAATCCCCAAAGAGAAAGATGTTGCTTCTTTCGATAGATTCTGTCCCATCTCGTTATGTAATATTGGATACAAAATAATCACCAAAATAATGGCTAAGAGACTAAAAGACATCCTATCGCGTATCATTCCAGAGAACCAAGCAGGGTTCATCAAAGGCAGGAAAATATGGGATAATATCATTCTAGTACAAGAGGCAATCCACTCCATCTTGAAGAACCATGAAAGAGGTATTGTTGTAAAATTATACCTAGCTAACATTTTTGATAGAGTCTGTCACTCCTTTCTATTCTAGGTGATGTTCAGGTTCGGATTCAATACTAGCTTTTTTCGTTGGGTCAAATATTTTATAAATAATCCTTGGATAGCGCCTCTCATCAATGGAAGAGCATAAACCTTCTTCCAAGCAACTCAATGACTTAGGCAAGGCTGCACAGTTTCTCCCTTTCTTTATGCATTCCAAGCCTCAGTGGTCAGTCTTCAACTTGAACAAGCCAGGAAGGACCAAGACCTAATAGGCATCAGAATGGCATGTGTAACTAAGGACATTTGTTGATGTAATTGTAACTTCGGAATGTATTCACTTGTATTTATTATGTATTGTAACCCGATGTTTATTCTGGGATGAAATTGTAATGTACTTATATCATGTCATGCCCCGAGGTTCCTATAGGGAGTTTCTATAATGTAAACAAGTCATGTCAAGTCAAGGTGGGTAACCCTCCTATTGTCTAAGGGTTAAAGTCCTCGCAGTTCTGGGGCACTAGGGTTATTAGACTCACCTAGTGAAGTCGGCCCTAGTTGGGTTTAGTCAAGTCGAGAATTAGTATAAATAGAGAGCTAGCCTCTCTATTTATCACACTCTCACTCAAACTCAGTTGTAGCGCATAGCTGAGGAAGAGAAAGACACTGGGTTAAGGAAGGAAGAGGTTACTACAGTCGGGAGATCATCTTACTGTTTTTGGGCTTCACTTTTGGTGTTGATTCTATCTCTGAGGAAGTTGCAGGGTTTTCTCCATTTATGGTTTCCCCGAGGAAAAACACTATGTTCATTGTCTCTTGTGTTTGACTGTTGTGCTTGTTGTTCTCTCAGTTAAAGATCCTAATGTTATGCTAGCTTAATGTTAAAAATCTAACATGGTATCAGAGCTAACCTGAGAAGAAGACACTGTGCAGCTATGGGAACTAGGGATTCCTACTTTGTGGATCTCTCTCCACAAATTTTCAGCAAAAGTAGGGTATAATAAATCTCCTCCCTAGGGCACATCTTTCTGTTGAAGCAGAATCCAATTCTGAGGTTTTTCAGTTTTGGACCCAACACTACTGTCGAAAATTAGGGCTTTTCACAGAAGTGGAATTTTTCAGTGATCCCAGGCATGGATTGATCTCCTCCTCAAAATTGAAGTTAGGGATCAAGATCAAAGCATTTGGTTGGACAAAACTCTAGAAAAGCAAAACCCTAATCTTCTCCTGAACCGTCATTACGGGATTTCAGCTCCAAATCCAGATCCGACATCTTGACCTGGTAAGATCTAAATCTTTTGTATTTCCATTTGAGGTTCTTAGTCAAGATTTCTCATCATACCAACCTTAATGAAAAGCTTGAGGGATCTGATAAATTCCAAGCCTGGAAGTATAGGATCTCCCTAGTCCTGGAAGAAAATGAGTTGGACTCGTATATCAGTAAGGAGGCTCCAGTTCCAGAGGGAGATGAGGCCAAGGCCTTACATAAGAAGAAGTTGGTTATGGAAAAGAGGATCATTGCTGATTCCATCAAGGATCACCTCATACCATAGGTGTCCTCCCTCAAGACACCTAAAGCTATGTTTGATGCCCTAACCAAACTGTTTGAAGGGAAGAACATCAACCGGAAGATGACTCTAAGGAACCAGTTGAAAAATGTAAAGATCTAGAATGAGGAGACCATCCAGTCATACTTCACAAGGGTCTCCCAGATCAAAGAACAGCTGGAAGTAGTAGATGAAGAAGTGGAGAATGCAGAAATTATGATGACAACCTTGAATGGCCTCCCTAGGTCATGGGATTCTTTCATCCAAGGAATCTGTGCTAGGAAGAAGTTAGTCAAGTTCAGCAGACTATGGGAAGAATGTTCACAAGAAGAATCTCAAATAGCAGCTCAAGAAGAAAAGATGGGAAGTGAAGATCAAGCTCTCACAGTACACTCCAAGAAAGGAAGAAGGGAAAAGCATAATCACCAAGGTAAGCATTCTCATCAGAAAGGTTCATCTAAACTCAGATGTTATACATGCGATGAAATAGGACACTTTGCTAGAAATTGTCCCATGAATAAGAATGGATCCAAGAAGAAGAGGAACTCCAAAAGAAGACATCATGCTCACACTGCCGAGGATGATGATCCTCCCAAAAAGAGAGTAAAACAAGAAAGTGAAGACTCTTCAAGTGAAGAAGAATATGTTCTGATCTCCACTCTCACGGGAATTGTCACTCATGGAAGCAAAGATTGGCTTATTGACAGTGGGGCTTCCAGACACATGACAGGTTTCAAAGAATCCTTTGAGAAACTATCCGAACATAATTCACCCCATAAGGTGAAACTCGGGGATGACTACCAATATCCCATAAAAGGTAGTGGTGAATCCTCCTACAAGCTAGACTCTGGAAATTCTATGAAAATGAAGGATGTCTTGTTTGTACCAAGACTAAAGAAGAATATTCTATCCATATCGGCACTGGATGCAAAAGGCATGAGGGTTGAATTTGTAGATGGCCAAGTCCTCATGTGGTCAAGAGGAAAGACTATTGACGATGCAATAGTGAATGGATAACAAGAAGGAGGATTATACAAATTGAAGGGCCATCTAGAACAAGCATTGGTCCATGACATAGTAGAACCAAATGAACTTTGGCACAGAAGGCTTGCACATGTGCATTACAGAGCACTACCACTTGCAAGCAAAGATGTTGAAGGTCTTCCAGAAATTCAAGCAAAACATGAAGGGGTCTGCAAAGGATGTGTGAAAGGAAAGAATACAAAGAAGACATTTCCAAGTAGCGAAAGCAAGGCAAAAGGAATCTTGGAAATCATCCACTCTGATGTATGTGGACCAATGTCATCAAGTTCACTAAGCGGGTATGTATACTATGTTTCTTTCATTGATGACTTTCCTTGGAAGACATGGATTTACTTCATGAAGAACAAAGATGAAGTTTTCAGCAAGTTCAAATAATTCAAAGCCTTGATCGAGAACCACACAAAAAAGAATATCAACACCTTTCGATCAGATAATGGCGGAGAATTCACATCAAATGAATTCAAAGACTCATGCAAAGAATCAGGGATTAAGAGGGAGTTATCCACTCCATACAATCCACAACAGAATGGGATTGCAAAAAGGAAGAATAGAACTACCATGGAAGCTGCAAGAGCTATGCTTCATGATCAAGATCTTCCTATGCATCTATGGGTAGAAGCTGCAAGAACAACGGTGTATGTATAGAACCATACTCCACACAGAGTACTCGAGAAAAAGACACCTGGAGAAGTCTTTTTCAGCAAGAAACCAAAAGTTAGCCATCTCAGAATATTCGGCTGTCCATGTACATACATATTCCAAAAGAGAAGAGAACAAAATTAGATCCTTCAAAGAAGAAGGGTATATTTGTGGGATACTCTGAAAGCTCCAAGGCTTACAAAATATACTTCCCAGGATTCAAGAAGATCGACATTAGCAGGGATGTAACATTTGATGAAGACACATCTTACAACAAATCCAGAAAGAGACCTGCTGAAGAACCTGAAGAAGCAGAACCATCTAGAATTCATGATACAACCATGAATGAAGAAACTCAAGAAGAAGATCGAGAATTTGAAGAACCACAAAGACCTATAGATCCACCTCAAGAGAAGAATCCTCATAAAAGGAAACCTGCTTGGGTACGAGAAATTATCCAAGGTGCGGAAAGATATGGGGCTCCAGAAGAGAATCACAGAGAAAGAAAGAGAACCAGATCCTACTCCAGATATGTAGCTTTACTATGTGACTTTATCAATGAAGAACCTTCCAATTATGAAGAAGTGGCGGAATGGAAAGAGTGGAAGGATGCTATGATCGAAGAGTATCAATCGATCATGAAGAACGATGTTTGGGATGTTGTCCCAAGACCAGAAGGGAAGTCAGTTGTAACTTCCAAATGGATATACAAGATCAAGCATGCTACAGATGGTAGCATAGAGAAATATAAGGAACGATTCATGGCTCGAGGTTTCTCACATAAAGAAGGAATAGATTATGAAGAAACCTTTGCACCTGTAGCTAGATACACTTCCATCAGATCAGTACTTTCTCCGGCTGCAGTGATGAAATGGAAGATACACCAAATGGATGTCAAGACTGATTTCTTGAATGGTGTAGTAGAAGATGAAGTGTATGTAGAACAGCCACTCGGTTTTGAGACACATGACAGGGAGTCTCATGTGTGCAAATTGAAGAAAGCCCTATACGGTTTGAAACAAGAACCCATGACATGGTACGGCATAATTGACAGCTTTCTATCTAGTTTGGGCTTTACCAAGAGTAAAGTAGATTCCAACCTTTACTACAAGGTTGAAGATGGCAACCCAGTGATGCTCCTACTGTATGTAGATGATCTGTTTGTAAAAGGTATGGATAAGTTGATTGCAGATACGAAGAGAAAGCTTGCTGCCGAGTTTGAAATGAAGGAATTGGGTATGATGTGTTATTTTCTAGGCATGGAGGTGTGGCAAAACATTTTTGGAATCTCCCTCGGACAAGGGAAGTATGCAGTAGAGATCCTGAAGAGGTTTGGGATGATGGACTGCAAGGCCATGACCACACCTATGGCATCGAAGCTATTGAGTGATGCTTCATCAGAGACAGTTGATGCTACGATGTATCATCAGATGATTGGGTCCTTGATGTATCTGACGAACATGAGACCAGACATTTGCTTTGCTATGAACACCTTGACCCAGTTCTTGACAGATCTGAGACATGTTCACTTGATTTCTGCAAAGCATATTCTGAGGTACCTGAGGGGTACAATTGATTATGGGCTCAAGTATGAGGTGAATCAGAAGATTAACCTGGAGGGTTATGTTGATTTAGATTGGGCAGGCAGTGCCATCGATAGGAAGAGCACTTCAGGGTGTTGCTTCAGTATGGGATCAGGTGTGATCTCTTGGTTTAGCAAGAAGCAATCCTATGTGGCACTAAGTACAACTGAAGTAGAGTATGTCGCAGCTTGTTCAGCTAGTTGTGAGGAAGTATGGCTGAGGAAGCTACTATCTGATTTATTTGATCTCCAGATGGATGCTACTTGTATACATTGTGACAACCAGAGTTGCGTGAAGTTTTCAGAGAATCCAGTGTTCCATGACAAGTCGAAGCACATCGAGATCAAGTATCACTATATCAAGGATATGGTGCAGATGGGAGCAGTGAAGCTCTAGTATGTTGCGACAGACGAACAGATAGCTGATGTGTTGACAAAGCCATTGGCTAGGGTGAAGTTTGAGTACTTCGGGGAGAAGCTTGATGTTCTCCAGATCGAGGTTCCCTCCAAGGGGAAATGATGAGACCCAGAGCCTTTCTGACATGGTGAGAGGATTGGTTCCTTCCATGGTCAGATGTAAGGGCTGAGCCATTCTTTCATGGTGAGAGGATTGGTTCCTTCCATGTCAGATATGAGTGCGGAGCCATTATGATATGACTGTAGGATTGGTTCCTACATGATCAGAAGCAAGCGCTAAATGCCATTCTTGGAATGGAGGCACCTGGTCAGTTACCAAGAAAGCTCAGTCTGGGACTAAGGGCCATTCTGATATGACTGTAGGATTGGTTACTACATGATCAGATGTGAGTGCAAGCCCTTCTAACAGGCATGTTGGATTGGTTCCTCACATGTGCAGATGTAAGTGTAGAGCCCTTCTGACATGCATGCTGGATTGGTTCCTCACATGTACAGATGTAAGTGCAGATCCCTTTCGAACATGTATGTTGGATTGGTTCCTCGCATGGTTGAATGTAAGTTCCAAGCCTTTTTGACATGTATGCTGGATTGGTTCCTCGCATGGTCAAATGTAAGTGCAGAGCCTTTCTGACATGAATGTTGGATTGGTTCCTCTCATGGTCAGATGTGAGTGCTGGGCCTTTCTGATAGGGTTGTGGGATTGGTTCCCACATGGTCAGATGTGATTGTTGGGTGTGCCTTTCTAATATGATTATAGGATTGTTTCCTACATGATCAAATATAAGTGTTGGGCGGGCCATTCTGACTTAGGGTCAGATATAAGTGCTGAAGAAGACCTACATGGAGGCTAGGCCTACAACCAGCATGAAAAAGGGCTGGCTCTGTAGAACTTCCTGTGATGAGAAGAGTCATGAGATAGCACTCGTGAATATCCAATGATGATGATCTAGCAGAGATGATCCAAATTGAGGGATGATCCAGATCTAGTGATGATGCTCCAGAGATGATCTAGATTGAGGGATGATCTAGATCTAGTGATAATGATCCAGATCGAGTGATGATCCAGATCCAGATGAAGATGACTTGCCGATGAAGATGACTTGAAGATAGAGATGACTTGAAGGTGAAGATGATGAGAACTCGATGATGATCCAGATGATACAGAGAAGAAGACTTATGTTGATAAATTGTGTCGAGAGAATACCTTCCTAGTTAAGAGGGAGTGTTGATGTAAGTGTAACTTCGGAATGTATTCACTTGTATTTCTTATGTATTGTAACCCGATGTTTATTTCGGTATGTATTTGTAATGTACTTGAGTCATGTCATGCCTCGAGGTTCCTATCGGGAGTTTCTATAATGTAAATAAGTCATCTCAAGTCAAGGTGGGTAACCCTCCTATTGTCTCAGGGTTAAAGTCCCCGCAGTTCTGGGGCACTAGGGTTATTAGACTCACCTAGTGAAGTTGGCCCTAGTTGGGTTTAGTCAAGTCAGGAATTAGTATAAATAGAGAGCTAGCCTCTCTATTTATCACACACTCACTCACACTCAGTTGTAGTGCATAGCTGAGGAAGAGAAAGACAATGGGGAAAGGAAGGAAGAGGTTACTGCTGTCGGGAGATCATCTTACTGTTTTTGGGTTTCACTTTTGGTGCTGATTCTATCTCTAAGGAAGTTGTGGGGTTTTATCCATTTATGGTTTCCCCGAGGAAAAACACTATGTTCATTGTCTCTTGTGTTTGATTACTGTGTTTGTTGTTCTCTGAGTTAAAGATCCTAATGTTATGCTAGCTTAATGTTAAAAATATAACAACATTAACCACCCACAGTTTGCAAATGATATTATTTTTTCGGGAGGCACCAGCATACATATAGAGAGAAGGTTCAATATTATTTTGGACTCCTACTGTCAAGCATATGGCAACAAATTAAACTTAAGAAAGAGCTCGGTGTATAGTTGGAATATAAATCCAAGGGAGATGTCTGATATTTCACACATGTTAGGAATTGAGGGCATCACTACCTAGGACACCATTAAATATTGGGAGTTTCGTCAAGAAAAAAATTCGGGACTAGGGAGCCTCATGGCTAAACTTGGAAGGGAACTTGATTCTGATAAAGCCCATGTTAAATAGTTTCCCTCTGAATCAATGCTCCATTAAGGTGGCTCCAACTGGAATTCACATTAGTGTCGAAGGTTTGTTGAGATCCTTCCTTTGGCAAGGAGGGAAAAATAAAGGAGGTAAGAAACTTACTCTGATTAGCTGGAAAAAAATTAAATTGTCATGGATGGAAGGCGGTCTCCAGGTTAGAGAGTTAAAATATCAAAATTTGACCGTGGGAGAAAATATCCATTGGAATATGATTGGGAAGAAACGGACTTGGAGTATTCAGGTGCTCAGACACAAGTATTTTTTTGGATCAAGGCTACGCTTCCTGGACGTTGAACCTACGATTAAAAAAGAGTCCTCCATTTTTGCTCTTTGCATGAAAATCCTGCCCCGATTCAAAGAAGAGATATACTGGATTCCAGGTAATGGTAAGTAGGTGTGAATCAGGAACGATTCTATCCTTGGGAATCTGCCCCTATCTTCCATACCAAATCTCAGCAATTTCATAAATTGGAGCGATAGCCAAGGTTTAAACTGTCTCTGGGATATTTCAAGATGGGATCTATCTCCACCTCATCGATGGGATTATTGGGTTCTTACCGATTTCCCTATTGAGCTTGAACATGATAAGAACATGTTCCTCTCTCATCTAACAAGATTAGCCCCGTTAGCAAAGGGTGTTAAAGATAAACGAGGTTGGGGATCCCGATCTGGGAATTATACCTCTTATCATGGATATAACGTTTTCTCTCTAGTTCCAAACGTCCCCATCAATCCGTTGATCTGGAAAAGAATATGGAACTTAAAAATTCTTTCAAAAATCGACATGTTTATCTGGACATTAGTGCATGAAAGCGTTCTAACAGGTGAGAACCTTGAAAGAAGAGGATTTGAAAGGTCCTTTCAATGTCTTCTCTATAACAGAAGTAAAGAAACCATACAACACCTATTTTTAAACAGTTCATTTTCTCGTAAGGTTTGGGAAATGTTGATCTTCCCATGGTTTGGAAATCTATATCTTCCTAGAAATATTCATCAAGATTTTTTTGAATTGGGACAGAATGTATCAAGGCAATTTTGATAAAAAAGGAAGGACTTCAAACCTATTGGATAACGCTCCCAAAGTTTATTTTGTGGTTTATATGGAACGAGCGCAATCAATGAATTTTCAAAGACAAGGCTCATTATCCAAAAACAATTCATTTAAAATTCAAGCTTTTCTAGGAGAATATTTTAGACCAACTTTGTTTCCTAAGAATAAGTAGGTTCTCTCCCCTTAAGAATCCAACTAGTTGCAATCCTTCAACGTCTTTTATTTATACATTGAAATGGCTAGCCGATCGTTGGAAGTATGGGAAATAAGACTGGATCATTCTTAGTTTGAAATTTGGATGAAGGAGAGGAAACTCTTTAAACTATTCTATGAAGGGGCTTTAAAAGGGAACCCTGGGGTGGTTGGAGTGGGTGGGTTCATCATTAATCCCGAAGGGAAGAATGAACTAGAATATTATTGGAATATAGGAATTGACGGAAACAACATGGTTGAAGCTTATGGTCTCTGGCAAGGACTTAAGCAGTTGGAAACTTTGGGGATTGATGAAGGTATTGTGATAGGAGATTCTTGATTAATAATCCAAGAAATGAACGACAGAAGTCGCTCTAAAATCTTAAGGCTACCCAGAATGATCGCAAGAATTCAATCCATCTCTAGATCATTTTGACATCTTGAACATGTTCATGTACTCCGTGAGTTGAATTTCAAGGAGGATCAAGCAGCAAATAAGGCGACAACAATACGAATCAATGACTCAATGTTAATAATCATGTTTTCCCAACTCTTCCTCCTAGTGCAAAGGGAAAAGCAATAGACATGATAGAAAATCAAAGAGCATACAACAACAATTTAGGAGCTCAGAATTTCCAGTCAATCTACTCTTATGTTTGGATTTGGACTCTTTAACACATATTTCATTAAATTTGTAATTATTTAGTGGATCTAGAATTTAGAACTTCCGCTAGATTGAGTTCTTTCAAGATGAGGAAAGTCATAGACTTTGAATCCTTACATAATGTCTAGTAATATTATTTATAGTTTGTATTTAATATTAAGTTGATTAAATTATTTTATGACATAATACCAACATTGTATTTGTTACTACAACAATTAGAAATATTGTCGTAGTAATTATTTGTGTCTTTGTTGAGTATGTTGTTTTATTTTTGGAAGTTCGCACCACTTATAATCAATACAGGAAAATATTTTATGACTTTAAAGTCTAAGTTTTAACCTTGTAATGATTAAAATAAATTATGAAATCAAATAGCAACATAACTTATTATTATTGTTGTTGGTAGTGGTAGTGGTAGTGTATTAAAAACTAAGTTGATGAATGTTTACATTATGAATTATAGATTAACGTGAGAAATTTCTTACCTATAAATTTATTTAATGATATTGATGTTAGTAAAGCCTCCCTTATTTATTAATATTATTTATTTTAACAATCAAAATTAATTATGAACTAGAATAGCATTAGTGCAGTAGAGTTTGATTTTTTTAATATACAAGAGGAAAGGGGGAAAACCAACTTAAATAATTATTGCAAGTGTTCATTATTTATTTATGAAGTATTTGAACAATGTGTTTAATTGAAAAGAGCATATTTTTATTGAAAATATAGATATCTTACAATATTTATATTATCAATAAGATTTAAATCATGTCTTAATTTATGTTAGGGCATGGAGGAATCGAACCACCATCGTCCTGCTTGGAATGTAGGTGCTCTTCCATTGAGCTAGCACCCTTTACAACATGAGGGGAGAGGGACTGTGTTAACACCTGGATTACACATTTCTAATCCTCTGTGACAAAGCAAAAGGATGCTTTATTCAGAGAGGAAGTCTAGAAGATGTTTTAAAGTTCATTATTGAATATGATTATGCACATTTGCTATAGTGACATGTTGAGTTTATGTAAAAAACAAATTGAAAAGTTAAAAATTGAATGGTGTTATCTAATTCACATAAAGCACCATCACATGAATTAACATAGAAGTTGAACCAAAATTTTCATATTAGTAAATAATATAAAATTCCTCAAAAAAAGGCTTGAAGAGAATATTTGATATACAACAAACATTTAAAAGTGTTTCTTCTTGTATATTAATAACTAGTTCAAAGAGAAAATTACATTCATGAATCATCTCCACATAATCTCCTTATATTCAGTCAAGCAAATCAATTACAACTTGTACACCACATTTATTTATTGTGGTCTTCCTGCAATCTTCTTTCTTTTGCATCCATGCAAAAACCATGGTATTAACTGGAATAGATCCAAGTCATGTGTCATCAAGGTTTGGTACCCAATATTATTCTAAAATTTTCCTTTGTATTTCCCTGAACTAGGCTTCCATCAATCAACCTTTACATGAAGAGTCTCACTTTCATCATTCTGGAAGATATATGAGGTGGTTTTTGCCATCCAAATCGTCTCTCCTTCATCCTTAGTTCATGATCTAACTACCAACACCTTTACTTTCTCAAATTCAATCATAGCATTGAATATTGGATTTAGCTTGTTGCACCTGGGTCCAACATATACCAGTTCATCCGTCACATTATCAAATTCTCCATCCATAATACTTATATTACATGCAGTGCATTATGATCAGCATTAAATCTCACATGGATTAAATTGTCTTTATGATGCAATGTATTTGATGATAATGTCTAACATGAATTAAAGCTAACATGATGTTATCACTTAATGATTGATTTTTTGGATTAAGTTATGTGAAATATTTTCAGTCCACAATGAATTTTTCATGGTTCCCGTAACAAACATGGGTGGAGTGTCCACTCAAAACATTCACACAGTTTAATCCAGAAAATCAATCACAATGATGACAAACTGATAAAAGTTGCACACTCAAAATGTTAGTATTGTATTTATTGAGTATAAGTTAATATACCAGTACAAAGTTGGCACCACTTTAAAGTCTACACAATAAAATATAATTATGAATTTGAATGCAACATAGTAGTACAATTAAATTTATATCAACTATAATAACGAATAATAGGAAAAACTCACTTCAAACCTTATTGCAAGTGCCTTACATTTATTCACAAAGCAATTCTATAAGATATTTTAAGGTGCATTTGCATAAAGTATCATCACATGAATTAACATTGAAGTTGAACCAAAATTTTCATATATGTAGCAAATAATATAAAATTCCTCAAAAGGTAGCTTGAAGAGAATATTTGATATACTACAAACATTGACAACTTTTTCTTCATGTATATTAATTAGTCATTCAAAAAGAAAAATTACATTCATGAATCATCTCCACCTAATCTACTTATATTTTCTCAAGCATATCAAGTAAAGCTTCAGGATGAAGATTTCTATAGTTAATCATAATGACAAAGAGAGTTTATGGAATTAAATTGTGTGTATTGAAACGTCCCTACGTTTCAAGTGGACACTCCACCAATCATCAAGGGACCAAAATGAAAATCTCAAAGTAGTATTGAAGAGAGTGAGCAAAAGCTAATAATAAATAAGGAAAGGATTTTGTACATGCATTAATGAATACAATTATTCACATTTGATATAGTGAGATGTTGTGTTGATCTAAAAGACAAATTGAAAAGTTAAAATTTGAATGGTATTATCTAATTCGCATAAAGTATCATCACATACATTAACATTGAACTTGAAGTGAAATTTCATATATGCAGTAAATAATATAAAATTCCTCAAAAAGTAGCTTGAAGAGTATTTATTATAGTACAAATATTGAAAGATGTTTCTTCATGTATACTAAAAGTCATTCAAAAAGCAAAGTTACATTCATGTATCATCTCCACCTAATCTCCTTATATCCGCTCAAGTAGATCAAGTACAGCTTGTACACCAGATTTATTTATATTTGTCTTCTTGCAATATTCTTTCTTTGGCATCCATGCCCAAACTATGGTATTAATTGGAATAGATCCAAGTTCTGTGTCATCAGGATTTGGTACCCAATATTGTTCTAAAACTTTTCCCTTGTATTTCCCTGAGCTAGGCTGCCACCAATCAATATTTACATGAAGGGTCTCGCTGTCATCATCCTGGAAGATATCTGAGGTGGCTTTTTCCATCCAAATCATCTCTCCTTCATCCTCATTTCCTGATCTAACACCATCCAAATCATCTCTCCTTCATCCTCATTTCCTGATCTAACAAGCAACATCTTTCCTTTCTCAACATCAATTCTAGGATCGAATGTTGGATTTGGCT
>LPNX010856829.1:2550-16977 GCA_001517045.1 Pseudotsuga menziesii
TATTTTAGTTATAGCTTTTAATTCACATATCATTGAACTGCTACTAAGGAATCCATTGTCCTTAGTAGGTACTCATTCGTACAAGCTAGGGCGAAAACCCTAGCAACAGTTTTGGTGACTCCGCTGTCTTTTAATTTATTTTATTTTCCATTTTGTCCTTTCAGCTGTCGTTTTTGGCCGTCGTAAACCGTCGTTTGTTGCTTCAAACCCGCGGTCCGCCCGCGTTTTTTCCGCCCTTAGCTGCGACCCGACCGCGCCTGTCCAGCCCTTAGCTGCGACCTGACCACGACTGTCCATACCTTAGCTGCGACCCGACCACGACTGTCCATCCCTTAGCTGTGACCCGACCGTGACTGTCCAGCCCTTAGCTGCGACCCGAGTGCGCATGTTTCCTACAAACCCGCGGTCCGAACGCCGCTGTCTACCAGAAAGCCGTGCGCTGAGCGCGCCTGTTTCCTTTAAACCTGCGGTCCGACCGCAACTGTCAATCAGAGAACCGCGATCTGAGCGCACCTGCTTCCTTCAAACCCGCGGTCCGACCACCGCTGTCGACCAGAAAGCTGCGATCTGGGCGCGCCTGTTTCCTTCAAACCCGCGGTCCGACCGCAGATACGGCCTGACTTTTGCGCTTGTTCCTGATTTTGAACCCAGCCCCTTTGCTATCATTGTTTCCTGCACCTGCACAGCCATCTGTCCTACCTACAGTCCTACAGCCTTTTCTGCACCATTATCCCCGTTAACTTTTTACAGCATTGTGTTTTAAAAATTTTCCGCATTGTTTATTCAGATAATTTTGCATGGTAAAATTTTTCTTTCAGTATTATTAATAGTTAGGAAGTTGCCCTGGCACTTCTCTTCTGGGTTCATAACCTCACAAGCACACAATCTGTCACCTAAATCAAGTGAGACTTAAAAAATACTTAAGTCAACCAACATTCTAACCCCACTTGGGGAACACAAAAGAATTTTTGTAGTTAGGTAGGATCGAGGGGATAGGCTTCCAATAACACCCCTCGGTTATTTACACTTGAGACATAGTTGTTGTCCATTAGGGAACCAAAATCCCCTAGTATTTTTTGACACAGTCACAACCGGTTTATCAGAGGGCCTCTCCCTTAGGAGGGTTGAAGTCGTGAGATTGGTTCCGGAAGTCTGAGTGGAATACTGAACTCCATTCAGTAACTGAAGGGCTACCTTTCTCAATTCTCGGGATATCCCTGTATAGGGGTATTGCGGTTAAAGGACCAAGCGGCAGATTTACCTTTCTGGACGTGTCATGAACGGGGTATCTTAGTTGCCATTCTTCTAGGATTTGACTACCCGGTGTCCCTCCCGGTAGGGGGATACCTTAGCCACTTGGCTTTCCTCTTCATATTGTCTGACTTGGATTTCATCACCTTGCAGAGGATATGTCTAGTTGAGTCATAATACTTCTAGTTAGGTGTTTGCATGCTCCCTTACCTCCTGTTGGTCTAGTGAGTCCACTATTTTATTTATTTTTAGGCAACCTGTTGTTTCTTGGTATTCTGACCATTTCTGTTGACACTCCGCCTATTGTAGCACGCAGTTACAGTGGGTGTTTTGAGTTGGTTGTTGGCCTGAGCGCCCTATTTTTTGAGCTTTCCTTCTGCACACTCGGTTGCATTAGAGTTTTTGAGCTGATTTGTAGTTACCTCAACCCACAGAGATTTGACTCCATTTGTCACAATTGAGTCTCCGAGACATTCTCAACGCCTCAGAGGTGAGCCTCCACAGCACGGTTCACTTGACACCACCCGTCATCGACACAGGTCATCATCACTTGATACCGTTCATCACAGATCTCGAGCCTTGTCACTTGACTCCACTCGTCAACGGCATAGAGCTCCGTCACCAGATACGGACACCCCTTACTTTACCTCCGATTCTGAGCCAGACTCCGAAAACCCCCTTTACACCGCCCCTACTAGCCCCATGGCTGGCATGACTCCTACTCCTATCTTGGTAGGGACCGCTGGTGGCACATCCACCACGACACCAGTTACCACACCCACTTTGGGTATGCCCTCCACGGGGGCCCCCTCTACTGTCCCCCTCACAGCACCGATTCCCGCGGCAGGAATACTTATCCCTGCTTCATTAGTGACCCATACTACCCATGGTGGTGCAGGACCTTCCTATACCACCTTAGTTCCCCCACTTGGGGGCAACCTCCCTCACATGACCCCTCCACTTGGGGGCATCGGCCCCAACTTGGCCCAACCCACTACCGTGTCACATCATTCGTCCAGTTTGCCATTCATGGCTAGCCTCAACCTGCCTGACCTAGCTAGATTAACCAACGACCCCATCCGACATGACCCTGCGTGGCCTCACATGCCCACCAAGCTCCCCTCTGACATCCCTAAGTTCGAGGGCAAGGCAGGTGAGGACCCACAGAATCATATCATGTCCTTCCATCTATGGTGTTCCTCCAACTCCATAGTAGACGATTCTATTCACCTCCGTTTATTACAGCGCACTTTCACTGGCTCTGCTGCCAACTGGTACATTGAACAACCCCATGGAACCCATGCCACCTTTACTTCCCTTGCCTCGACCTACCTGCAGTTCTTCCAGTTACCTGTCCGCTATGACGCAGGCATTGAGATCCTACTATCATGCAGACACAACACGGCTACCCACATCATGGACCACATTCATGAATGGCGTCGACGCCGTAGTTTATGCAAGATCAAGTTAGACGACCGAATCTTCCTAGACTGGTTCCTCAAATCCCTCCTTCCTATCATTGCTAAGGATGTAGCATCCGAACGACCCCAGTCTGAAGAAGAGGCCATCCTTAAAGCCCAGCAATTCGATCTCATTTACGCCCAGTCAGGTTATCTCTATACCATTATACCGGACGCCCCTCGCGAAAATTCCTCCCAGCACGATGCGCCGGGGGCATCCCACGCTGCCGACGGCATCATTGGCTGTGTCTCTTCACAGCCTCAACCATTTTCCATAGCCCGTCCTACCCCTGGCCCTGACCCTTCGCGGGCTACCTCACAGATGGGAGCAAACAACCCGTATGCTCCCATGACCCATCAACACCATACCCATGGACCCTCATGTCCACCTCAGTGTTTCGGTCATATGACTCCTGCTTACGCCCCCCCGGTCGCATCTCAGCCTTACTATCACCAGCAGGCTGCACCAGCTCTCGCGCCATCACAAGCACAACCTGTTTACTACCCGCCACAGCCAACCCCTGCGGCAAACCCACAACCCGCTCCACAGCATTATCAGCAACACCCTCAGGTTGCTGCACCTGCGCAACCTCCACCTACATATCATCCACCGCAGCCTACTCCACCCCCTGTGCAACCTCAGAATCCACCTACTGTCCAAGGGCAAGTTTGCGCTCAACAAAACCCGCAGCAGAACCAGAACAACCAACGCAACCAAGGCCAACAAAACTGTGGCAGAGGCCGAAATCATGGGAACAACCAACCGACCGAACAAGCTGGCCAACATCCTAATCCCCCCGCTAATAATAATGCGGCCCCTGCTAACCAAAACCCTGATCGCCCGCCCAAGCAGGCTAAAAACCCTAATTTGCGAACAAACTACCCTTGTTCTGTTTGCGGGGTCTATGGCCACTACACACATTTTTGTCCACCTATGGAACAGGCTCGGCAACTTTTGGCTGCTGATGTACAACGCCAAGGGCAGACGGCTCCTCAAGCACCGCCCAACCCGCCACAACCTCAGCAGCCACCTTTGGTGCTGCAAAACCCCTTACCAACCCAAGGGGTGGTGAACACCCAACCGTTGGCTCCCCCTCAAGCCAACGCACCAACCCAACAACTCATCACTTACGCTGCTCCCGATCAACTCACGCTTGACTCAGGTACCCACCACTTGTTGATGATGTCTTCCAATGAGATCAACCTCCAGACCCGGCGAAACCAATATGGCTCCACCCCTGAAGTCCCTCCCGCCGATACACCTACTAATGCTCATCCCACTGATCGGGCGTTACGTATACCTCCACCTCCACTAGATGGCACTCCCAAAGCGCCCCGTTTCCCACTTCGTCGTATCAACAATAACCCCAATGCGCGGGCTGCTTCCAACTACAACATTGTTGATGACTTAGCCCAATCCCCCGCAGCCATGTCTGCGTTAGAAGTCTTAAAAAACTGCCCTTCGCAGCGCAAGACTTTACTCTCAGCCATTGGGGCTGTCGATCCAAACGATTCGCAATTAATGGCATTTGATTTGGACCAATCCGAACCTCGCCTACCTTCCACTTTGGCATTCCAAGTTTCTGTTTCCATTCGGAATTTTGTCGTCCATAGATGCATTATTGATGAAGGTGCTTCTACATGTGTCATGCCCACCTCCATCTAGCAGAAAATGGGATCCCCCCCTCTCCAGCCGTCCTCTACTGCGTTGCGAGCCTACGACGGCCGTTCAGCTCAACCACAAGGCCTCTTAACTAATGTCCCCCTCCAGCTGGCTGGCAAAACCATCCTCGTTAACATCGAGGTTATCAATGCACAGCTTGATTATAACCTTTTACTTGGCCGCAGCTACATGTATGCCATGCGAGCAGTTGCTTCTACTGTTTTTCGCACCATGATGTTCCCCCATGAGGGACGCGTGGTCAAGGTTGACCAACTCACTTACCATGATCCGAATGCCCCCGCGGCACCCGAAAATGTTCTCCCCATGATTGAACAACCTGTTTCAGATGCCACCACCTCATTTGTTTCTTCTTTGGGGACGGGCGTTTACTCCGACGCACCAATGACCTCAACCACCTCAGTCGTTTCTTCTGTGGATCCCGGAGTTTACTCAGATGCACCAATGACATCAACCTTCCCATCTATTCCACCCCCGTCACCGGCTACTGAAGTATCCGACTTATGTACCCTGTCCCATAACACGCGAACTCCTACTAATCAACCGCCCTTGTTGCCTCAACCCCCTTTGGTACCTAGTCACATTGGTGCTACACCCATCCATACCATTCCTTTCCTCTTTCCTCCCTCGGGAGTAGTTAGCACCCCAGTCATGGCTACCCTCAGCCTTCCTGGGTTAACCTTAGGATTACTCGTTTGGTATCTTTCGCCTCCCGTTCCCCCACCGACACCAAATGTCGTCCTGCAACCGGTGCAACCCATTGCCACTACTCGTCAACCACCTCCCGGGATCGCTACCCCATCGTCCTCCACGAACCTCCCCCCTCTTCTTACCAAACCCACTGGGGGCAGAGGCCCCCAACCTTACACTACTGTCCCACCTCCTAAGACAATCAAAAACCCCCCTGTGTTTCGTGCTCCTTCCAAATGCGCGTTGTGCGACGAATTGGGCCATGCGACTCACCTATGTCCTCACTTACCGGCTTTACAGGAATACATGAAAATGCTTGACGACGACCCCACTATCCCAGTTGTCCATCTAGATTCAACCCCAATGCCTCGCAACAAATCCCTGCGCACTAACCAATCATGTGCCTTATACGGTGTCTACGGACATTACTCACATCACTGTCCCGATCTCCCCGAGTATAGAATAGCTCTCTTTGAGATGAACAATCTGGATCTTGAGATGGCACCCCTCACCATTAAGGAAATCCATTCCCCGATCTCTTCCCTTTCCGGAGAGGTCCATACCACTCTCTTTGAGATGAACAATCTGGATCTTGAGACGGCACCCCTCACCATTGAGGAAATCCATTCCCCGATTTCTTCCCCTTCCGAAGTTGTTCAAAAATTTATATGATCTCTTCGGTCACTACTCCCTCGTCAACCGATTTGACGACACAGATATTTCGTACTGATGAGGAGATCCTCGAGGCTCTCACTACCCCAGATTATCCCTGGGATGACATGCACCATCGTTCCTACTTCCTCCCAGATGAATCTTCCTCTAAAATTGCTACCCAATTTGCAGTTGAATCCAAAGACTTCCTTCCCCCCAAGGTCGACTGGTTCAAAGACCCTATTCCTGCTCTTGACGCCTTCGAAGAGGGTAACATGGCCAACATCTCACCTGTCATCAAAATTGATATCGCTGCCCCCGGAGGCACCCCCGAACTCATTGCTTTAGGAGCATCTTGCACTGAGCAGGAGCTTAAGGAATACAAAACACTTTTCAAAGAATTCCGTGATGTCTTTGCCTGGTCCTATACCGAAATGCCTGGTCTTGACCCTGCCATTATAGAGCACCACATCGACACATGGCCTGATGTACCCCCCGTTCATCAGAAACAACGTCCCATTCATCCCTAGCTACACTTTTGGAATCAGCACGACGAGACCGTCACGATGGTCACCTCGTTGCATCATTTTTTCTACGTCAATTTTTCATCCCTTTTTAGACACCACTAGTCGCCTCGGTTTACGCACCACTTCGGTCGTTCTCCGTTTTTCACACTGTTGATATCACCGAATTCATTTTTCCGGGCTCGTGATGATGCTTGAGATAATTTCTAGCTCTCACTTGGCACAATTTCAACATTGTGCCTCGACACCTTGTTGCCTCGGTTTACGCGCCACTTCGGCCGTTCTCCATTTTTCACACTGTTGATATCGCCGGATTCATTTTTTTGGGCTCGTGATGATGCTTGAGATCATTTCTCGCTCTCACTTGGCACCGCTTCAACATTGTGTCCCGACACCTTGCTGCCTCGATATGCTCGCCACATCGGCCACCATCAGATTGTTCCACACTTTTTACATGAGCCATCCACTCTTGTCATACTGCAAATGTTTCGTTATTTTGCCACCATTCATTCACCTCGCAAGGAGGCCCACTAGTGTTCCCCCCCACCCTCAGTCCTGGTCATCATAAATATTCCTTGATTGAACACTTCCTCCTTGCCTGGCCATTAATTCAGAGTCTTCTTATTTGCTTTCAGACTCCTTAAAATTGAAAGCAACCACGAGCATGAACTGTCATGGGCTCGTAAAATCCACATGACAGTACCACTTTATATCCACACTTTTGCTAGTTCCCTTACCCATGAAGAAGTCCCCCCGCGCCTCTTGGCGCTATGATCGATCCTCTCGGTAGCACCTCCAATCAGGTCGCCTTTGTTCAGAGTATTCTGCAATCTCCTGCCATTTTACCACAGCTTGAGTCTCCCTCAGCCCAGTGAACTTCCCAGATCCTATACAGCTATGATCCCTTTCCAACCAATCAGTTTCATGTGTTGCCCCATCATCCCCTCCATCATACTCTGAATAAAGGAAGTTTGAGTCCACCCTCTCTATTTGCCCAGTTATTTACCCCAGTTCATCAACCCTGCCATCAGTACTATCACATTTCGATTTTGCACCTCGCGCTCCTGTCAAGGAAACATCATTGCCTTGATAGTTGCAGGTCTCCCTCTGTCGACGACAGCCCCTCTATTCCAGAGGATAGACCTAGAGGCCCTTGCGCCTTGGACCCATCACCATCTGTGGTGAGTGCCTACGGACCATTTTGGGAGGAGTCATCATTGCCTCTCCAAATAGTTGTTTCTCACATGCTCGACTTCAGCACCTTAATCGCATCGTTGATAATCGCGCAGGATGTATATTCTTTCCATTATGTGTCGAAGACCCCGGATTTCCCCCGACTCTAGCACATTGGTGAGTCACTTTGGAACGACCAGTTATATGTTCCCATGGATGTCCGGGCTGCGTTGGAGATTGTATTCGGAAGCCATCCAGTTGCATGCTTCCTTGAGTACCCAGTTCAGTTCCAGATCAGTGTACCATTGCACTTATGACCGTTGTCGCTTTGATCCAGCACCTCATTAGTTCCTTTGGAACCACATTCAGGAGCACTGCTATCAGTCCAGTACATCAGTTCTTCAGTTCAGACATGGTCAGCCCAGTAGTATGTTCAAGATTTGTGTCCCCTCTGGACACTTATGATATACACAGTGGTTTTTTATGTATCCTACAGGTCCCTCTTTTCGGACCTCAAAGTTATTTTTATGAATCTTGATACGAGCATGGGAATGCCCGCCTCGTCCAGATTATCAGATGATTCCTCATCCATTATTGAGGTTATGTAATTTTCAGTCCTTGCAGTTGGTTCGAGATCGTTGTTCCAGGCTTCAGTTGGTTCCTTCTCTTCTCCACACCCCAAGAAAAACGAATATGACTTATGATGTCCATCGGCCATACGATGAGCTCCTGCCCTCGCACATCAGGGGGCAATCTGTTAACACCCAAAAAGGGTTCACTACCTCATCTACCCATTACATGGCTCATTTGTCCATTTTCCCACCATATTTCCATCATAAACCCATAAAACCATGCAAAAATCCTCCAAAAGGCCATAAAACCCTCTTTTCCTCTAAAAATATCCAAAATTCCTCCAAAAAAGCAAAAATCTCCAAAAAGGAATAAAAAATATAAAATAATGAGGAAAATGAGGAAAAAACCCTAAACAGCTGAAACCCTAACCCTGAAAACCTCATGGTTTCCAACTATAAATAAGTGATGGAGACCCCTTATTCAATATCCACAATCACAAGTATCCTGCCTCTGCCAAAATTGCTCGTGAAACCCTAGCTCACCATTGAGCTACTTTCACCATAAGAGCCCCCTTTTGGCCCATTTCCACCATTGGAGAAAGAGAAGAAGCAGCTTGAAGCTCGGAGCCACCGACTCGGATCATCGCAAAGGGCTTCACCAACCTTCACATTGAAGGTCAGATCAATACAAAATTACTATTTACTTTTTACTGTTTGCTTAATAAACTTGTCTAGATTTGTTTTTATATTTCAGTTATAGCTTTTAATTCACATATCATTGAACTGCTACTAAGGAATCCATTGTCCTTAGTAGGTACTCATTCGTACAAGCTAGGGCGAAAACCCTAGCAACAATGCACAAAGGACCAAACAAACAAGTAAGAGATCGAGACCGACGAGGAAAGCACTTAAAAAAGGGCACAAGCGACACCACTGGGCCCCTGTAAAACTAGACAAGACAACAGACCAACAGCTAACCAAAACCACCAGACAGGCCACAGAGGGTGTCAGCAAGGAACACGGGTAATACCACTCCACTGTCAAACCAGAAACCGAAATAGAATACCACGGCCAGCGTAACATTGAGACCACCAAGGCATACACAGCCTACGCAAGGAGTTAAAACCCTGTTCTGCCCAAGACCACAAAACTCTACACCGGTTAAAAATAGCCGCCATACAATGCCGTGACCAAACCTCTACGGCAGTCCCCTCGGAAACCCCAGTCGCATCACTGACCACCCAAAAGCAATGATAAACCCTCCAATGTCAACCTCAAAAAACAATAAAGGTGGCATAAACTCCAACAGTACTCAAACAACAAAGGGCATCAAGTTCCCAGCTGAGGGTGACAAAGACGCAACCAAAATAAACCCCAACAGTCCCACCAAAAGGAAGTAAAAGAGTGACCACATCCAGCCCAAAAAATAGAGAGCATCAAGACGGTAACAGTCTGAGGAGAGCAAGAACCCCCGTACCGACCAAGAAACAAGAACCCTCCACGAGAACAAGGTAATTTGGTTAGGGTTTCTATCCACATACTATATCATGCATGAAGTTATAAAAGTATATTATAGAAGTATTGAAATTTGGAGTTAAAATAATAATAATATTTATTAAAAAAATTATTATGATGAATTTTGAAATTTATGTATTAATATAAAATTGTGCATATTTTTAAATATAGGTTTTGAGTGGGTCTGTCATAAAGATGATTTCTTGTTCCACAAACGAAAAATGTCTCATATATTAAATTGGTGTCTTAGTTGCACTTTAAATAATAATATTATTATTATTGCTTTCATATCAATTTTTATTCAACATTATAAAATTTAAATATTACAATTTTTTAATTTTTTTTAAAGAAAAAATGTTTTATTTATCAATTAAAAACACATGACATCACACTCTTTTTATTTAATAATATTTTGATTTTTTTTAATTTAATAATAAATTAATTTGTGTTAGATTTTGTAGAATATTGATAACGTCAAAAATATTATTACTTCTATGTTTAAAGAGAAATTCTGGTGTGAGAAAAATTTAGCGGTTAAGAGAAAATTAAGATACCTTAAAGAGGTCATTAATCCTAACTTGGAAGATCAAAAGCATCTCTCCGTAGTAACTAGCTCACGGAAGATAATTAATATAGCCAAGATTAGAATGAACTCTCATGAACTCCATAGTGAAATAGGGTGCTAGTATATTCCTAAAATTCCATGGGCGTAAAGGGTTTACCATGTGTGTGATTCTGTGAGCGATGAGGATGAAAATCACTTTCTCTTAGAGTGTCTTGCTTACACCCATATTAGATCCGAGTTTTGTAGTATTTGTTACAATACAAACCTTTATAACCTTCTAACTTGCCAAAACTATAGTAAGCTTGGAAAGCTTCTTGAGCACAAGAATGATATTTTAAAGTAAACCAAGTATTATCTTTCTTAAGGGCCGATAGACCAAAGTTGGTCTCAATGGAAGTTGAATGAATCCTCATGAACTCCATAACGAAATAGGGTGTTGGTAAATTCCTAAAAGTCCATGGGCGAACAGTGCTTGCCATGTGTGTGATTCTATGAGGGATGAGGATGAAAATCACTTTATCTTAGAGTGACTTGCTTACACCCATATTAGATTCGAGTTTCGTAGTATTTGTTACAATACAAACCTTTATAACCTTCTAACTTGCCAAAACTATAGTGAGCTTGGAAAGCTTCTTGACAAACTTTTTGAGCACAAAAATGATATTTTGAAATAAACCAAGTATTATCCTTCTTAAAGTTCGATAGACCAAAGTTGGTCTCAATGAAAGTTAATCATCATCAATGTATCAAGATAGAATTAGGAGTATTAAAATATAGAAAAAAAGTTTAAGTAAAAAAAAATAGATAAAAAAATTAAAATTATTATAATATAAAAAATGTTATTAAAAAAAACATTTTTATATTAGAATAAAAACGAAAATGAATAAGCTTTTAATTAGTGAAAGACAATGAGAGGAAAACAATAAAAATAAAAATTGTAAAGGAAAAGAGATTGTAAAAATGTTAAATCAAATATAATAAAAATCCAAAGGAAGTTGGAGGTTGAATTAAGGGGAATAAAATATATAAGAGGGTTGGATAGAAAAAAATGAATCTAAACTAAGGCTGAAATTGGATATTAAAAAGGAATTAGTTAAATAAGAGTAAAGGGGGTGGGAAAAAAATAAGAGGGAGAAAGGGTTAAAGGTGAAGAAATTGATAAAGATTAGCAAGAATAAAGGTAGGGATTAAATAATATTTTTAAATAAATATTATTTAATAAAATTATAGATTAAAAGTTTTTAAAATTAATTAAGTTTATAGTTATCTTCAAGATTAAAGTTTATAAAATATTTTTTCAATTTTTAAGACTTTCTTAAAACAGTGAAAATCCAAAATACTTAACAAATTGTTTTAAAAAACAGTGAAAATCCAAAATACTTAATAAATTGTTTTAAAAATGTGTAAAATTTAAATAAAGTTATTTACAATCAAAACAATAATTACTAGCATAACATTCATTTAAAAAACATATAAAACTATAACTTCATATATATATATTTTCTAAATGACATCGTCACAGTGACGAAAGTGGCATTCAATAACTTCAAAATTTTCTAAATGACATCTGAATCATTTACCGAGAAAGTTTTTATATATATAATTTTCTAAATGACATCTGAATCATATAAAACTATATCTACCGAGAAAGTTTATATATATATAATTTTCTAAATGACATCTGAATCATCTACCGAGAAAGTTTATATATATATAATTTTCTAAATGACATCTGAATCATATAAAACTATAACTTTATATATATATAATTTTTCTAAATGACATCTGAATCATCTACCGAGAAAGTTTTTAATTATTTTAAGATGGGTGATATTGCTATGCAGAGCATGTTTCACTCTGAATCAAGTACATGCAAAATTTTTAAACATTTTGCAAAATGTTTAATGTTGGATAGCAAAGTCGTTGGATGTTGCCTAAGAAAATATTTTAATTGAAAGCCTTCTAACATCAGTGTCAAGCGATCTGTACTTATTACAGCCTATTCTACATGGGAAATCAGAGTGATACTCAAAACTTGAGATCCACGTGAACAAAACCATTTCATCTGAGCTCCATTGGGTTTCAATATGGAGTGGCTGTTTTGGCTTTTGACAGCTCTGTTCGCTTGCTTAGGAGTTCTTCTGCAGAAAATTGCAACGCTCATATGGTGGAAACCTCTGCAAATCAGGAGGTGCTTTGAATCTCAAGGAATCAGAGGACCTCCATACAAAATACTCTGTGGAAATGTTGCTGATATTGCTCGAATGATCACCCAGGCAAAGTCCACGCCCATGCCATGGTCACATGACATAGTCGCTCGAGTTATTCCATATTATTATCAGTGGACCAAAACCTATGGTACTCTCTCATTCCTCTGCTGTTGTATAATTTCAAAGTATTCATGTTCTTCTGAATTTAGAAGTTGGTTTGTTGTAATTACATGGCCTGATTCGAATTGTAGAGAAGAAGAGAATATCTGGGACAGCCAATGTTTTAATTAGTATTACCCAATTCATTAATTAATACAGCCAACTTTACTTTAGTAATTTGTTGTTGTATATGATGTGTATAGGTGAAGATTTTATCTATTGGTTTGGTCTAAAAGCCACGCTGAATGTTCCTCACCCTGAACATATCAAGGAGATATTGTCCAACAAGTTTGAGCATTATGTTAGAGTTCCTCCTAATCCCCTCGTGAGGCAGTTGATTGGGCAGGGCCTTTTAGGCTTGAGGGGCCAGAAATGGGTACAGCACAGAAAAATCCTCCAACCTGCTTTTCATCTTGATCTCTTGAAGGTATAGCATTAATCTAACATTGGAACATTAATCTAGCATAGGATTAGCTTATATTTATGCAGTCAAAGTCATTAATTGTATTCATTTCATCTTTGATAATACATATAATATAATTTTTATTTAGGATTAGCTTATATTTATGCAGTCAAAGTCATTAATTGTATTCATTTCATCTTTGATAATACATATAATATAATTTTTATTTGAGATTTGAGATTTGGGTGGATTATGGCCTATGCTTTTTCATCTATAGATTATGAGGAGACTAGGAGGAGACAAGCACACTCTCTAGATTGATTTTATGGCACTTGTTCAAAATTTAAAAAAAAAAACAATTATTAAAAAAGGAATATAAAAAATAACTAGTAGGTAGCTATGAATGGATAACTGGTTGCAATGAATAACTGATAGTTTATAAATGGATAACATGAAGAATGTTGAGTGATAACATGTAGCTAGGCATGGATAACTCATAGTTGATCACTATCTTCCATTTCATAACTATCTCTCAACCATTTGATCACTATCCAGGTGATCCAGCCATAAATTATGTGAGTATGCTTGTTTTATGAAAGTTATCTTCCATCACATAACTATCTCTCAACCATTTGATAACTATCCAGGTGATCCAACCACAAATTATATGAGTATGCCAGTTTTATGAAAATTAAATTTATTTATACCAAGCTGAAGGAAAGGGTTTAAGAGAACTAGATAAAGATCTTGGAGAAGAGGCTCTTAGAAAGATAGAGAGAATAAAATTTGGTTTTAATAGGAGACTCGTGAGATATCCTAAGGGGATTGTGACCTGGTTTGGTGAGAATTAAAAGGGAAAAGAGAAACTCTAAGTTAGCTTTGTTGTGAAGTTATTGCTGATTACTTGAAAGAATCTTCAATTTTACTGTTTAACTATAGCCACCAGAATATATTTTCATTTTCAACAGCATAGACTATAGACTAATTCCCTTAAATTTTCATTTTCAACAGCATAGACTAATTCCCCTAAAATTAAATTCGATATTTTGCATATGCTTCTCTATATATCACTTAAAAAATTGCATACTTTTACACATTAATTAATAATATTTCAATTACCACAACAGGGCATGGTTCCAACAATTGTGGAACGTACAGCCAGTATGTTGGAGGAATGGAGCAAATTGGTGTTGTCTGGTGAATCAGAAATTGAAGTGGCCAAAGAGTTCCGCAATCTGACAGCAAATGTTATTACTCTCACAGCATTTGGAAGGAGTTATGAAGAGGGAAAGAGCTTCTTCAATATGCAGGATCAACAAATAGCTCTTGCAGCTGACTCAGTTCGCGGAATTTATATTCCAGGCTTCAGGTTATAAATTGGATTTTTGATGGCAACATTGGCATTGGTATCCTAAATATAATCTATTTTGGATATACACAAATTTTCTATCTACCAGTAACTTCACAAATTTTGCAATATTTATTTGACCGAGCTGAGAAATAGGATTTCTGCAACGGAATATTTATCATCCCTTTCAAGCTCAACTGGCTATAGAGAATTTAAAGAGTTATA
>LPNX010856833.1:3128-50156 GCA_001517045.1 Pseudotsuga menziesii
AAGAGACACGAGACACAAAGCATTTTCCTTGAGGAAACCATAAAAGAGAAAAATCCGCAAATTCCTTAGAGATAGAATGGGCACCAATGGCAGTAGTAAAACCCAAAGACAGAAAAGATGATCTCCAACAACTGTTCTCTCTCTCTCACTTGAAAGAGATTCTCCTATCTCACTCATGTGCCCTAGTTGAGTGAGTGTGTGTGATAAATAGAGAGCCTCACTCTCTATTTATATTCTTTTGTTCACTTAATTTTTGACTCTGTTATGTAGGCTCGATTAATCCTAAATCAGTTATGTAGGATCAAGTAACCACAACTAGGGTACTAATGACCCGACTTACATTAACTCACTAGGAACGACTTCTCTACAAGAGTCTAACAACCCTAGTGCCCCACAACTGTGGGGACTTTAACCTGATCAATAAGAAGGGTTACCCTCTATGACTTTACATGACTTGTTTACATTACTGATACTTTCCTATAGGAACATCGAGGTACAATACATAAGATATACAAGTGAATACATTCTGAAGTTACAAATACATCAACATGTTGAATTACAAGTGAAAGTGATATTGGCAAGCAGAGCACTAGAGACTTGGATAAATCTTTGTTGTTTTGGAGATTTGCTGATATGTGGACTGTTTTGTTGAATTTTATGCAGAAGTAATATAACAAGGTAGAATTTGATCTGAATCTTTTTGTTCTTTTATGTTTTCATGTTTACTATTTTTTGTGCTTCAATCATGAATGCTATGTGAATCTGCAACATGGATCAATGATGGGATGCTTCCCTGTTTAAAATGATGTTATTATAATGGATCTGTTTATGCATTGATATGTTTACTGTTGTTTTGATTGAATGATGTGATATGATGAATAATAATGATGAATGATTTTGTTAATGTTTAAGTAAATGGTCAGATCTGTTAATGTTGCACTAAGTTTTTAACTTGATGTCACATTGTGCTCTCCTATTCTGCGGAAACTTGGTTCTGTCATCCCTCCCTCAAACATCTCGGGTGACACCTCATCCACTTTGCTGGTGTTGCTGGACAGGGTAAAACCTTTCTGTGTTGGTGCTCATGGAGATTGCAGTGGTTTGGCTGTTGATAGGGTCAGGACACCCCTGTCGACTAGGTGTTTTTGGTTGGGTCTATGTCAACAACTTTGATGAGATTAGCACACCCAAATAAGTTTAATTCAATTATAACATAATTTTGTATCTTGATAATAATCAAAGTATGATTAACAAGGAGATATGTGAAAATTGAGTTGGTCAAGAAAATAATTTATTTCTACAATAAGTAGATATAAATATAGATTCATTCAGTCAAAGACATTGTTATGCAAAAACACAAGAGAGAATAGATTCAAATCTGTGTGTGTGCATGTGCATTCCCTTGCCACCTTAAGACTAAAACCTCCAAAATAAATGTGAAAATATGATTCACAAAAAGATCTAGGAGATAAAGGAATCCTCACAACTCAAGATATTCACAAATTATGCAGAAAACAGTAAAAGTGAGCAAATTAACACATAGATATGGTGCCAATAACTGAGTTTATTAGGATTGTCCAACATGTAAATATGTCTATAACATGATTATAATATAATAGGATAAAATCCTTATATTTTGGAGGCAAATTGGATGCATACATGTGGTAGGCTTAGATTGGACCTCAAACCCCCATAGGTGGACCAATGAGCTCCCAAAACACCTCAAACGGTCACGAATGGTTGTGTAAATGTGGATAAATCATGCTAGAACATAAATTAGGGTAGGATAGGCATGGTGGAGTGCATGGGTGACTGGGAGTGGCTCTAGGAAGCAATAAATGGTCCAAAATATCCAAAAATACCTAAATAACATGCATGGGTGCCTCTAGTCAACCAGTTTCCATGTTTTAAGGAAAGTGGACCACACAAAGCACTGAGAAGTCATAAATGATGGTGCATGTGTCTCCAAAATGGTCAAATGAGGGAGCTTGGGAGAATTAATGAGTCCAAAACACACAAATACCTTGCTAGACCAACATAGCCAAGATTTGGACCATATGACATAAGTACAAAACAAATGAAAGTGTGTCCTAGGTCTATGTGACCATGGTACTATGTGGTATGATGCTCTGACACCCCCCCCCCCAATCCTGACTTAGTGTAACAATATCAAATATTGAGGCCTTGGAAACTAAGACTCAAGTCACCTCTTTCAAAAAAATTATTTGTCCATATAACCAACGTAAGGAGGAAAACCTCATGGGAACAAAACCTCCCCTCTAAAAGGGACATGGAGAAAAATATGAAAGTGAATATCAGTCATCACCATGTGTCACCGACTCCAAGGAGTGACCTTGGATAGGTGAATGTATTATCTATGAATCTCTTGGTGAAGATGTCAGTAGTTTTCCCTGCAAATGGGAAATACTGCAATTATATCACCTACTCATGCACCAAGTTCCAGATGTATTGCATGTGTATCTCAATGTGCTTGGAACTTGGTCTCTATATTGGAATCATTGGAAATATTGATTGCACTTTGATTGCCACATCAAATGACAGTTGGTGAATCAAGTGTGAAACCAAGTTCTCCAAGAATGCCTTGCAACCACACACATTGTGTAGTTACATTCACTGCTCCTCTGTACTCGGCCTCAACTAATGAAAGGGATATAGTTTGATGTTTATTAATTTACCATCATATGGTACCATGTGCAATCATGAAGACATTAAATGAAGTGGACTTTCTGTTAATGGAATCTTCATCCCAATCAAAATCAGTGAATCCAATTTGTTCTAGTGGAGAACTAGCATCATAGTGTACCCTGAAGACTTTGGTTCCTTGCACATAATGCAAGATCCTTTTTCTATCCTTCTTATGGATCTCATGAGGCTCCTACATATATCTTGCAACATCACCTACAACATAATCCAAATCAGGTCGATAGTTTGTAAGACACAACAAACTCCTAACTAGTTTCGTATACAACAAGTTGTCCACCAATGGAGATGAACCAAAATCACCTAGTTTCACTCCCAAAAGGAATGGATGTGTCACTTCCCCAACCCATACTCAGCGGAGGGGACGCGACAAAATCTAACAACCCAGGCAATCTAAGCCCCATGAACATAATATGAAAATTGATTTGAACTAAAACATTCATAAGTATAAACATATGCATAATGAATGTACATGATATATACAGTAAAATCAAAATCATTCATGCACTCAACATGTTCATGATAATTTCATAATAATTCACAAGCTAATATAGTTGCAGAACTTACATATACTAGAATACTTATCTTTGAAAGAAGCTCATCCTGCAACCAACTATGTCACTGTGATGTTCCTCCCAACCATAGGTCAGTGTTGTCTTTAATCTCTCAGCAACACGGCCACCCCTAAGATGGGAATGATCTTCCCCAAGGAATCAGGAACACTAGAATACTTCACCCATATCCAAGGATACAATTAAAATTCAGTCAAGCCAACACAGTTGGGTTTGTCAGACTTACACCGGCAGTGGTTTACACTTAGCCAAATTCACATGAGATACAACTAAGACAACATACCAGTTTATCAGGCTACTAGCCAAGCCATCCTTCCAGTTGGGTTTATCAGGCTGTCAAGGAGGTGGAAAGACTGACTACTAAGCTAGTGTGCTCAACCCCAGAGCTATGAACACCCACATCGGATATAGCCTGATTTCTAAACAATTACACACACAAAACAAGGAAGCATTCCCTTCTCTGCTACACAGTCCCTCAGGCCATGCATTCCATTCTAGTGCTATTCAGGGCATGCAAAGAAGAAAACCAGCCTTTTAGATTGGTCTGTGAGGTTCTTTCACACACTAGGTTTATCAAGAAAGTCTAGACTCTATTTCCATTCCTTCAATTAATTTAAATTCCAAACATGGATGCACACATAGTGATCTCAGTCCTGGGATTTATAAAAATGTAGTAGATGCCAGGGATCACATACACACCTAGAAATTTACAAATTTCTGAACATTGTCGGAGCCAGACCGACTACTGCAAATTACCAAAATGAAAATGTTGTCGGTCTTTCAAATCAAAGACACAAAATCAGATTTAGGGAAATTAAGTTCAGGAAAACGACTATCAAATAGGAGAAACGTGAAGAGAAATAATCCACACAGGGAAAACCCAAAATGAAAAGGTTGTCGGTCTTTCAAATCAAAGACACAAAATCGGATTCAGGGCAATCTGGTTCATGAAAACGACTATCAAACAGGAGAAACGTGAAGAGAAACAATCCACATAGGGAAAATCCAAAACGTGAAGGATCCAGATTGCCAGATAAGAGAAATTCTTCAATGGTTCGGACTCAAAATCATTTTTGCTTGCTTCATGTTGCGTGAATGCCCAATTGGGTTTCCAAAAACGTTTTTTTCAATCCAAATCGTGAGGGAAGGTGAAACGTTGCCGCATGAGAGAAAGGTGACCGTTTTTGGTGTTTTCTTGACCAAGAAATTCAAAAAACGTTTTTCCACAATTGGTGCTCTTCCCAATTCAAATTTCTCCACTCTTCCAATCCCCCACTCCCTCATCCTTAGGGAAAATCATGCCCCCGTCTCATTTAGTTGCGTTGACATAATCAGTTGTGGGTTTTTAATTAAAATTGAAAATTAACATAATTTCCAGCTTTTTAATGTTTAGCTAGAATAAAATACCATTGGCTCAACCATAATTTCCGAAACATAAACACTAAATCAATGGTGGGTCTTTTGCCTAGCTCCACACCATGATTATTTACATCATTTTATTTAAATGCAAATGGGGTCAAAACCAGGGTATTACAGGACGCTTATTTTCCTTACATTTAACCATTTTTAAATTTAGTAATAGGTTTGAAAAATGCTTCGATTGGCTTACCTTGATCCCTGCATCATATTGCTCAATCTCCAAGCCAAGAAATTGTTTCAACAATCCAAGGTCAGTCATGGAACATTCACTGTGCAATGAAGACTTCATTGACCCTATATCAATAATGAAACTCTCGGTGATCAAAATATCATCAAAATATAACACCATTACCTACAATGAATCACCTAAATGCTGCAAATATACATTAGTATCATATTTGCTTCTTTCAAATCCAAGCGATAGCAGAAAAAGTGTCAATCTTGGCATACCAAGCCTTGGGACCTTGCTTGAGGCCATATAGAGACTTATTCAACCTGAAAACAAGTGAATAATCATGAATGAAACCTTCAAGATTCTGCATACAAATTTCCTCATGAATAAAACCACTCTTCACATCCATATGGTGAACCTCCCATCGCTCAGATGCATCAATGGAAAAAACTAGTCTGATAGAGTCCATCTTTGCAAAATGTGCAAATGGATATGTATAGTCCACTCTGTGGACTTGAGTAAAACCTTTGGAAACCAAACTAGCCTTGTACTTGATATCAGAACCATCAGAAGCCACTTTGTTCCTATAGACCCACTTAAATTGCACTAGTTTCCTCTTGGAAGGTAGGGGAACCAATTCCCAAGTCTCATTGTATTGCAAAGAATTGAACTCTTCTTGCATGGCTGTTTTCCATACTGGGTCAGGTTATGATTCCTTATATGTCTGAGGATCAGATCCAACCATCATAAATCATATCTATGAAATATTCAATTCACAAGTAGAGAAAGCATTTTGAAATTGAGATCTAGTCTTCCTAGAGTCTAGTGGATCTCCAACAAGATCACCCGTTGTTTGTATGGTTTTCTCAGCCCACTTTAGCCTTATGGGTGAATCATGATATGTATGCATTTCATAAACATCATATTCAATATAATAATTAGAAAAATCATAGAAATAATGATCACTTACATCATCATGGAGTGGAGGATGTGAGCATTCCCCCTTGACTAGTTCGATCTCCTGCATGGGTTCTTCTTCGAAATGTACACTCCTTTCAATGAAAGTTTTATGAGATGAGGGATAAAATATCTTATATCCTATAACACCCATATTTTTACCCCGTTTCATTAATGTATATGATGTAAATATTATATCAAATCATGACAAGGAGCTCAAGGTCAAAGCCCTGTCATTGATTAATGTTTGGTATATAGGCGATCATGGTCGATGACTATGGTCTCTATGCTAAGTCAAGCAAAATTGTAAACATCATGTAAATATGTAAATTAATGAAAAACCCACAACCAGCTATGTCAATGCAACGAATAATGAGATGGGGCATGATTTTCCTAAGGATAAGGGGGTGGGAATGTTAAGCTTGAGCCAGTTTGGGGAAAATCCATGTGTCATGGGGAGAACACATCAGAACTGTCAACTAACCTCTTTATTTTCTTCTCTTCCCAACCATTTATTCTGCCATAAGGTGGTTGAGGTAGTTATTACTTGGAAGGGGAAGAGTATGGCCAATTTCAAATTGGGCAGAGCACCTAGTTTTGGAATGTCGTGTTTTGCTTGCATGGACAAGAAAACACCAGAACCGTATGCCAGTTTGACTCATGCATTCATGTTTAGTTTTACTCTCACATTTTTTAGACCTATAGGACATTCTGGTTCATTCATTCATCCATCCATCAATATTCCTTCTCCATTCACGGGAAGCTCTTCAGTTGTTGAGCTCTTCGTGTGTGTATCCTTCGCGTTGTGCAAGTGGTTTCCCTTGGAAGGACTATTATTGTTGCATTGCAGTGCTATCATAAACTACATAGTGTATGGGACCCTATTACTCATGTTCCAGAGTAAGCCTATGTGGTAGAGTCTCCTTATGGTCATTGCATTGTGCACCCTAGTTCGGGTCTGAACTAAGTACAAGACTTAGGAATGGGAGATACATAGAATGTGCTTGATCAACCTAGTGTGGAACCTCACAATAATATAAGAGTGAATAGTGAACCTGTTATGCACATCCTGAAGAGCACTGGAAGGGAAGGTGTATTCTGAGGGACTGTGGAGAAGAGAAGGGGACACTTCCTTGTGTTGGGTGTGTAGGCAGTGGGGAATCCAAGCTAGATAGGTCTTTTGAAGGCACTGTGAAGGTGTTCTTAGCTCTGTAGGTGAGCTCACTATCTTACCAGTTATTCTTTCCCATTTCCCTAGAATCATGATAAACCCAATGGAGAAGATGGCTTGACTGTGTATAGTCTGATAAACCCATCTATTGGCTTGGTTGTGTCTTTTTGTGGTTGACCTAGTGATTATCCTTTGGTTGGACAGTCTGATAAACCCAACAAGGAATGTTGGCTTGGCTAGTTAGCCTGATAAACCTAGCAGTAAGATAGATTGACTGTGAAAAGTATGATAATCCCATCTGTTGGCTTGACTAGTCCTTCAAGGTGAATGTTGGCTTGACTGTGTTCAGTCTGTTATACTAAACTATGAGATGGCTTGGCTGAGTGGCCTATGAACCCATTTGTTGGAATGTTTTACCCTATAGCCTGATAAACCCAACTGTGTTGGCTTGGCTGAGTGTTATTGCACATTGGTTATGTATGAGTCTGCTAGTGTTCCATTATTCCTATAGGAAATCATGCCTAGCTCGGGGGTGGCAGTGTCGCTGAGAGACTAAGGAGCACACTGGCCTATGGTTGGGAGGAATGTTGCAGTGACATAGTTGGTTGTGGGACAAGTTCTGTGCAAGATAAGTGTTCTTGTCTATGCTATTCTCTGCAATTGTATTTCTTGTTTTTCAAATTTCTTAATGGAATGTGATGAACATGTTGCTATGTTGAATTGATGCATTATTCCTTTGAATAACTACAATTATAGGCATCTAGGTATGTTTTCCCATCAATGCATTTCAAACTAAGTTTCAAGGTAGATTGGCCAAATCGGTAATGGCCTGAATGATCAAGTCGATCCAAGGATGCAGTGGAAAAGTTGAGTTTCCTACTAGAAATCCTCCTTTACGCAAATTTATAGTTTTGCGGGATGCGGGATGCAGAATTTTGTTACATAGATTTTGTTCTCCGCATATTTCCCTTCCGCAACTTGTGAGATGCGGGATGCGCGATTGCGGTGTCGTGATTTCCATAATTCCCAATCCCACCAATCAAGTCTCTGCGTCATCGATCTTCACGAGACGACTCTCCATCGTTGATCTGTCTTTGATGCAGGATGCAAAATGTAGGTTGTGGGAAGTGAGATTGTAATTTTTGTAGCTTTTCGACCCTGCAACTCGGGATTTTCGCACCATTGATTTCTGTGGGTGGATTTTGAATCGTTGATTTGGTTCTAGTCTATGGGATCATTTGGGATCGTTGATTTTCGTCACTTTTTCTCTCCGCCATCCAATCTCCTCTGAGATATTTCCTTGCATATCGTCGAACTAGTCAATGGAAGATGGGAGGGAGCATGACAGTGTTGGAAATGTCGAGAAGTGGTTCACAACCATGCCTTTTGTTTCAATGAATAGTAAAGGTTCTCGATGATTTTTTTAATTCCGCGTGATAATGGGGTATGGGTATGCGACATATCCCATCTTCTCATCTTCAGAATTTCCAACCATAATGGTCCTTTCTTTTAGGTTGCAAGGCCTTTCTCTTCTCGAGAGAAATTATATCCCAAGCCTTTGAGCCAAAAACCCTAAAATGAGAAACATTGGGCTTGTGACCACTCCAAGCCTCAAATGGAGTTTTATATTCCAATTCTTTGTGTGGAAATTTGTTCTGAACATATGCAGCATAGTTGATAGCTTCATCCCATATCTTAGGATTCAAATCCTTGGCATCCATCATGCATGTAGCCATCTCCTTGAGAGCTTTGTTCTTGCGCTCTGCAACACCATTTTGTTGTGGTGTGTAGGGCACAGAACGTTGCATCTGGATGCCACATTATTCACAGAGCTGATGCAAGTTCTTGTTGACATAATCCTTTCCATTCTCAGTACTAAAAATCTTTATTTTATTCCCACTCTTGTTCTCAACTAAAGCTTTGAACACTTTGAAAGCCTCAAAAACTTCATTTTTTTGCTTGAGAAAATATACCCATGAGTATATTGAGAAATCATCTATGAAATTCAACACATACCTTGAATTCCATATGAGAGTGTGGGAAGAATCCATATCATATCTTAATTGACCATATCAAGAACTTGGATATCCGTCCTTGTTGTTCCTTTGTCATATTTTCGCTTAACATGTTTCCCCACTATGCATCCTTTGCAAGTGCCTTTGGAAAACTTGATGGTAGGAATCCCTTCAACCATTCTTTCCTTGCTTACTGATTGGAGGTATCTATAATTGAGGTGTCCAAACCTCTCATGCAACATTTTTATGTTCTCATTGGCATGTGACAAGAGCGCATTCCCTTAGGAGTATGGAAGGAAGTGAGAGAATTTGTATATTCTCTAATCATGGTCAACAAAACCCACTACAACAAATTGTCCTACAGAGATTTCTAATATCCCTACATCATTTGGATTAAATGTTACTCTCTTGTATGTACCTATGTGTGTAATTTGATAGACAAAAGCAGGTTTGTTGCAAGATCAAACACAAATAACACATTGTTGAAGTACCCATAATCTAGATTGATCCTTCCAATGCCTTTAGCTTGGATGTTTGAATCATCACCCTTGAGAATGGATGGACCACTGTAAGGATGTAGTCTTGAGAAGTATTCTTCCATGGAGGCGATGTGCCTTGAAGCACTTGAATCTATGATGAAGGAAGAAGAGCTTGAAGATCCAGCAACCAAAGCATGGCATCTTTCCTTTTTTTTGGAGCTTGAACCTCCCTCTTTCTTCCTTGTGCCTTCTGGAAAGTGGATGTTGTTCTTCTCAAGGAGTTGCACCATCATGTCAATGGTCTTCTTCATGCAATATCTAGATGCCAAAATTTGTGACAATAAGTTCATTTTGTCTTCTCTTACTTCTTCTTTTCTTTTTCCTTTCTAGGATTCGAAACCCCATTTGAAGATTTGGGCTTCTCATGCTTCGAATCTTTGGATTTCTTCCTACATTTGGCTTGATTCGAAACACCTGTAGCAAGGGATTTATCCTTAGTGGATTTGATGGCACCCATTTGAACCAATTTTTCTTATTCATGAGTCAAAGACTCCATGAAGTCTTCCAAGGTAGGAATTCTCCAATTTTGAACTGTTAGCTTGCTTAAGTGGAACATGGAGATAGACATTGAATACTTAGGGCCTATCTTTGAAATAATAGAAAATATAAACTGATCCTCTTTCTTTTCAATGCCACAATGTTTCGTCTGAAGCATTAACAGATTGAACTTTGTAAAGAAATATTGGATCGTCTCAAAGTGAGTTGGGCTCAATAAGATAACCTCATTTTTGAGTTGGTGTCCTCTCATCTCATCAATCTTCCCAAAGAGTGACTTGATCTTGAGCCAGAATTCATTGGACATGGTAATAATACCTACATGGAATAGAATGTCCCTCGAAATACTAAGACAAATCATCCTGAATGCTTCATCCATCCTATTGAAGTACTTTGATTTTTCCACAGCAGAGTTGGGCTCGGTATCAATCTATGTGGTGACTCTATAGAGGCATTTAGAACTCAGCTGAATCACCATTTCAACATTTCATTCAAAATTATTGAATGGGGTAAGAAATACATTACTCTTATCAATTTCTCCCTGAGCACTAAGTGACAAAGACACGGCAACTACCTGCAACGCAAACACTCAAATGTTTCTAGAAGAAACCCTAGATATCAACTCAAACTCTTTGAATTCGATTTGTAGCTCCAAATAGATCTGATACCATGTGAAAATATGATTCACAAAAAATATCGGAGCTAAAGGAATAATCACAACTCGATATATTCACAAGCATAAAAAACAATAAAATTGAGCAAATTAACACATAGAGATGGTGTCAATAACTGAGCTTATTATGAATCTCCAACATGTAAATATGTATGGAACATGTTTATAATACAATAGGAGAAAATATTTAGCCATTGGAGGAAAATCAGATGCATACATGTGCAATGCTTCGATTATACCTCAAACCCCCTAGGTGGACCAATGAGCTCCCAAACCATTAAAAGATGCAATGAGCTTGACTAGAGATCTCCAAGATGTGCTTCCTAGAACAAGATTTCCTCCCAAGCCTAACTCCAAATTTGAAAAGAAACCTTGGAAAAAAGATGCATTTGATAAGAATCCTTAGCAAAGAGATTCATCTAAAAATAATAAGAAAGAAGGACTAAATAGGGATGAACTTTGAAGAAACAAATTGTGCTTCACATGCTTTCAACCATGGACACCGGAGCATAAATGTACTAAGGGAAAGGCTGAATACATAGAATTATTTTCTGATCATGATGGGTATGAAGGGGGTATGGAGGAAGGATGACACATTTAAGATCAAGAGGAGGAATATGAGATAGCAGTTGAAGAAGAAAGACAAGAAGAAAATCATCCTTCACTAGACAAAGCAAGGATGGCAGTACTTTCAGCAGTTCCTCGCTATCACACTATTCGATGCAAGGGTGTGGTACTAGAACAAAGAAATTCAATTTTGGTGGATGGAGGAGCCACACACAACTTCATTGATGAAGATATGGTGGAGAAAATGAAGATACCAATTGAACCATTCGATCGATTCACAGCTGTCATTCTCGATCACAACACAATGTAGTGCAAAACATGGGTCTCAAAGCTGCAAGTCACCGTAGGTAACTATACTTTTATTGATAGTTTTTATGTGGTTACGTTACTGATACTAATGTGGTTTTGGGAGTGAAATGGATGTATTCTATAAGTTAACATACATTAAACTACCAAATTCCTGAGATGAAATTTCAAGATTTGAAAGGTGTACTAAGGGTTGTAAGAGGACAGTACACTTACCCAAATCAAGTAGTGACTTGAAAAAGTATGAGATCTATATTGAGGCATGCAGAGATAGAATGGGATGTGAAATGTCATATCACATATCCCAAGCCAAACATAAAGGTTTTTTAACACCCAAAGGAGATAGAGAAACTATTGCAGAAGTATGAAAAAAAAAATTAGAGGTCTTCCACATGGTAGACCACCTGATAAGGGGGTTGAGCACAACATTGTTTTGGATGACGGTACTTCACCAATTAAAATACCACTTATTATAAATCCAAAGGAATTTAGATATGATATTGAGCAGGCCATCCAATAACTCTTAGATTTGGGACTTATTATACCAATCTCTAGTACAAAAATTTTGCAAGAAGCACATGATTTCCCACTAGCTGGCCATCCTAGGATCTCCAAAACTTATAGGAAATTAAGGCAAATATTATTTTGGAAAGGGATGAAGGAAGATGTTAATAAATATGTGAATTTATTCAAGGTATGTCAGAAAAAAAAATCAGAACTTACATGCCTAGCTGGTTTATTGCAACCATTGCCCATTCTAGAGTAAAAATGGTACAGTATCTCAATGGATTTCATCACCGGTTGGCCCAAATATTTGGGTAAGTATTGCATATATGTGGTATTGTATAGATTGACAAAATTTGTTCATTTATTTTCTGTTACACCATATTTTAGTGATACACAAGTGACTGATATTTTCTGCAAGGAAATACTTCTTCCTTTGGATGATGAAGGTCATCTCACACTTGTTTCGGAAAAGATTTTGAACACAAGGGAAAGGAGATTGAAAAGAAGGACTATTAAAGAATAATTAGTACAATGGAAAGATATACTAAGTGAATATTCCACATGGCAAGAGGAGAATATTTTGCAGCATCCAAATCTGAAATTGCTTGAGGACAAGCAATCTTGGGTGGGAAGGATTGTAATGTCCCCATTCAAATAATTGCATAGCAGGGCAATTCCACCAATCCTACTAGTTCCCTAGGTTGGATGGATACATTTGGAATTTTTTAGAATGGGATAAATATTTAATAATGTATCTTATTAAATAAATACAATAGAAAATTGATGTGGAAATGGAGCATGGAGACATGTGGAGACTATGGGGCCCACACAAGCTAGAAATTTTGTGCCACATGGAATCCTCCTCTTGCAATTTTGAATCCATGGAAAGCCTAAATGTTATTGGATGATTTATAAGGATAATAAACTTGGAAATATGCATTATAGGTATAATTTGGTAATAAATTTAACTTACATGGGAAAGGAAGAGTCACTTTGGAGCTAGTGAGACACTTGGACTAGATTCCCTAGCTCTATGACAGCAATGATGAATATGATATTACACCTATGAAAAAAATCAGATATGAAGGCTGAAATATGACATATCTAACATGTCATGTCGAAATATATCATCCAAGATATCTCTCATGTGAGTTTGGGAATCTCAATGGGCTCCTACTCGAATTTGGGGAAGGTGGAAGGCTAGGAAATGGAGGACACATGGAAAATCATAAGCACACACCCAAATTCGAATTGGATTGAGTTTGTGGATGGATTGAAAACCTTATAAGGATAAGGATTTTTATAAAATACATGAAGAAACCAATATAATGGATTTTTATCATTTGAGAAATTGTCATTTGTGAATTGTGAGAGCTAGTGGATGACTAGTTTTCTTGCCTTAGCCAATTTCGAGGGTAAAACGATTCCCATCCAAGTTGGTGTTTGTAGAGGCCACTCAAGTATTTAATGGAGATTTAATGGATTTTTAATTGCATTTTTAATATACATTTCATCTCGTGGGATCTTCTATTGCAGCACTTAATCTCAAACATTTCCAGTTTTCATTACATATCCATGCTCATGGAGGGATTGTGCCTTGGGTGAGCTATTGTACTTTGTGGGAGAGATTATCCTGTTCTATTTATGATTTTAATGAGTTAAATATTATTTTTTATTAATTCTCATAAATTTTCAATTCTAAATACACAATATTTGTATGTCAAATTTATTTTTAATGCGCAAACAATGACCATTTCCACTCTATTTTGATATATGCCATGCTAATGTTGATTATTTCGAATGGAGGAATGTATATCTGATAAATTTATGATGAATGGAATTTAATGAATTTTTATTACAAGTCTAATTTTAATTGATTAAGAATTGGAATCCATTTTACTCATTTTAATTGCATCAGGAGAAGATTTGGTGCCTTTTCCCCAAGGGTCGAAATAGTGATTTGGGAGTTGATTTGGAGAGAGTCATAACAGCATGTATAAAATGGACCATGATGCATATGTGAAATTAAAAATTTACCTTACACATCCCCTTCCACTATTCATAAATTCAAGTGGGATTGAGAGCATTTGAGAAGTCATTTCTAGCATCTACCCGGGGCGGATTGGAACCCCAATTTGCTAGTAAAGACCCCTACTTTGATCATAATATAAAACTTGTTTGAAGAAGTGATTGAAGGGTTATAAATAATATTTGAAAATAATACTAAAGTATTAATATCATTCATACACACTCTGGGAATATTTGGGAGCATTTGGGCCAGTTTGGAGACCTAGACATCAAAACTAGTCAAGGTTCGAAATTGGGGAAAAAGTGAAAAATTGGGAATTTAATATAAAAATTTAAAAGGGACATTAAAAGTGGTATCATAGAATGATATTAGCACCTTATGGTATTAAATATGATTCAAATCAATAATTCACCACCCTTAGACCCTGAAGTTGAAGGTGTTTTTGTTAAAGAAGAAGAAGAAGTAGAAGAAAAGATACATTCTGTTGAAACTATGACTAACGAGGGGAAGGGATACACTGATCATGATAAGATAGAATATATTAAGCTCATACAAAATATATTTGATGACATAATGAAGAACATGAACCAACATATTATTAAAGGATTCAAATTATTGGTTATCCAATTTGGAACCAAATTAGGAGCAATAGGAGATAGCAGTAGTTCACAATCAGAAGAAAATAAAACAATGGGTGAGCATATGTTCTCAAGAACGGGACCCCATAATAGACCCCATGAATTTAAGAGCACACCAAGGCATAATGCACCTAAATTTCTTGTATCCAAAGAATATCCAAACATTCAACTTGAACTTGCTACAATGGCAAAAGAATGGGATAAATTGGATGAAGATTGTAAAAATCGTGTACCATTTGATCAGTACTTTCTTGCTGCAAACAAACTCAAAAAGAAGGAAGAAAATAATTATCTATACAAAAACAAAGACTTAAATTGTTCTATTAGTAAAGTGCCACTCCCTACTATTTAGGGTTCCTCTCAAAGTTCTACTAACACTTGGGTGCAAAAATTAGATGTGTATTTTCAGCTGAATCCAATGGTGGAAGAAGATGCCTTAAAAATGGCCATATTGAACTTGGAAGGAGATGATGATGAATGGTTGTTTCATGGCCTGAAAAATTTGGGTCATGATCATGTTAAAACATATGGATAATTTATTTACATGGTAATAGATAGATTTGAGCAAAAAGATCCCGACTTGTCTTTCAAAGAACTAGCACAATTGAAGCAAGTTGGGACCCCGGCTGATTATATGATGGAATTTCAAAAATTATCAGTCAAGGTGGATGATGTGTCTATGGGAAGGTTAGTATTTTTTTTCATTGAAGGTTTTTATGAACCCTTAAAAAAAATTTCGAAATACCAGAATCCCGCTACATTAAAAGATGCAATGAGCTTGACTAGAGATCTCCAAGATGTGCTTCCTAGAACAAGATTTCCTCCCAAGCCTAACTCTAAATTTGAAAAGAGACCTTGGAAAAAAGATGCACCTGATAAGAAGCCTTGGAAAATATATTAATCTGAAAATAATAAGAAATAAGTAATAAATAGGGATGAACTTTGAAGAAACAATTTGTTCTTCACATGCTTTCAACCATGGACATTGGGGCATAAATGTACTAAGGGAAAGGCTCAATACATAGAAGTATTTTCTAACAATGATGGGTATGAATGGGATATGGAGTGTTGGGGCGCACACCCTAATGGTCCTTAAGGTGGGTAACTCCACGGAGATATGGGAGTTTGTAAGTGGAGTTACGACTCAAAATAGTCTTACGGGTGTCGGGGTTGAGTCAAAGTCCTCTTTTTGTAATAAACCCATGGTTTAAGTCCAGGGTTTAGGGTTTAGGGTGCCCATGGTTTTGTAATAAGTGCACTATAAATAAGCACTCTTGTAAATAATTCAGGTTAGGCTTTTGATGTAAGATGAATTAATGCGAAGCTAAGGCTATTTTGTAAGAGAAGGTTAAGTCCCAGCTGTGTGCGTGGATGACCTCTGCAGCTGTGTGCGCAAAGGGTTTTTGGTGATAAAGGAAATCTGCAACTGTGTGCGTAGAGGCCTGTAGCTATGTGCATGGATTTGAGGACTTAAAGGGATCTGTAGCTGAGAGCACAGATCAAAACTATGGTTTTTGTAAAGAGTTGAATAAAACATAGTTCTGTGGACGTAACCCCTAAACTGGGGGTGAACCACATTATATCATGTGTTGTGGTTTTTGTTGTGTTGTTGTTATGTTCTTTTATGCATTGATAAATATATAACTGATAAGTAAGATCACTGCTAAATACTAACTTCGCTGTAATTCCCAGTAAAGGGTTAAGCAAGGCACTGTTTGTTTATCTAGCCATGAAGCTAAATAAGTAACTATTAAAGCTCTGCATTTTATGATTATACTTGTTAGAAGCTAAAGGTACAGTAATATCCCTCTTATGCTTGCAGAAACCTGATTTTCTGGCACCCCATAGCTGTTTCGGGTGAGACTGCAACTTGTTCGCAGGTTGTTGCTAAAAGGGCCAACACTGTGGGTCTTTTGTTGGTGCGAAGTAAATGGTATAAAGCCCGGGTCTTCCCTATAGCCCAAAAAATTGGTTCCGTTTCCAGTTGAACTCAGTATCTGCTCAAGAGGGGTTTACGTCGTACCTCGAGGGCTATGTTCTGGAGACCCTCTGTGAAGGAAATCCGTGATTGGCTTGATGAGACTTATCTGAAATTTGCTGAGCAAGAGAACAAAGATCCACATCATAGTGCAAACGAATTTTTAAAAAGGTATGTTTTCTGTGATGTTTATGAAATTTTCTTTAGTAGTATCCACATAGAGTTTCACCAGTGGTTATCCAGGTTAACAGAGAGAAGGACGAACTTCCAAGAACGTCAGTTTCCTAATTGGACCCCCGCAAGAATTAATATACTGAAAAGGGTGAACAACAAGATATCCCATGCTGTTGATTTCTGGACAACGCGAACCCTTGAAGCATTTGTGACGGAGTTCGCCATCGACACGAGTACTTCCTTTAGTGAAGTCGAGCGGCAGTTTTTCAAAGGACCAAGGGGTAAGTTTTTGAATTCATTTAGTTTGAGAATTAAAATGCTATTAGCTAAAAAAGATATATCGCTCATTGAATCAGACTGTTAGATTTAGTATTACTAACCTATATTTGCAAGTGAAAATACCTTCGACGAGCAAAGTGGTTTGCTACGAAGTGGTAAAAGGTACAAGAGAGATTTTGGATCCTATTCCTAGGGTCAGCATACCGAGTATTCCCCTGTCAATCCTGCAGATTCAAAACCTGAAGAAACCCCTTCTATTGGAAACCCTCCGGTAACCCCACAACACAGACCTGTTTTCCCTGAGAACCCGTCGCAGTCTGAAAGTAACCCTAGCTCGAGTATTCCTATCTCAAGTCAGTCGACCCCAGTAAGTTCCCCCCCGCCTACTTCCAGTCCCCCTCCAACCCCCCCTAGATCCACTACTGCCCACATGCATGATGATTTTTAAGCTCCCTGTTTTCAAAGGAACTGGATCAGAGGATCCAGAACAGTTCTGGTTTTTATGCGAAGCAGTGTCGACTGCTAAGACCATTACGAATCAAAATACAAAAAGAGCGCAGCTAGTTACTTCTTTCAGAGACCGCACCCTGACCTGGTTCATGAATTTTTCTAGCACTCAGAACCATGTCTTGGCTGATATAAAAGTAGCAATGATAAAGGAATTTAAGAAGCCGAAATCAGAGTTGCAGTGTATCACTGAATTGAAAGAGATTCAGCAGAGGCGCAGTGAATCAGTGTGGGACTTTGATCAAAGGTTCAAAGTTCTGCTAGACCAAGTCAGTTTCACCATTGGACCTGCGCAACACAAGGAATAGTTCATTGCAGCGTTGCTACCGCATATCAGAACTCCAGTCATGCAACAGAAGGTTGCTGACCAGCAGGAGGCTTTGGAAATCACGATGAATTTTGAAACCGCTCCTGTCGAAGACAATTCTGGTATCGCTCAAATCCAAGCGCAGTTGGCAGTGATGGCTCTGGAGATTCACGATATGAAGAAAGGAAAAATCGGTCACAAAGAGGTTTGGTGCACACAATTTCGGATAGAAGGTCACGACAAGGAACAGTGTCCTGTGGTAAGAAATTACCTGAATACTGGTGTGCCAAACCCGTTCAACCCTGCTGTTCTATATTGTGAGATCTGTCGGACAACTAGCTAGCATCGACCTAAGAATTTCTATCTACTACAGAGGTATGTGCAAGTCCCCAAGAACCCCTACTGCAAGTTCTGTAAGTCCGTAGGACATAATGAAGATGAGTGTCCCAGTTAAGACCTCATGAAAGAGCGCACCTATGATGCCTATCGGGTACAAAATGAGGGAAAGAGCAATGATGGCTATGGCTACAGTGGTGGTGCATCAGGTAGAGGTGCTTTTGGAGGTCGTGGTCAAGGTGGTATGGCCGGAAGAGGTCGACACCAGGTTTTGTTTTACAACTGTAACCAGACCGGGCATCTAGCGAGAGACTGTCGGAACCCAACTACGACATGTTGGTATTTCCAAGCAGTAGATCATGTGATCGAGCAGTGCCCACAGTTGATAGCTAAGATTCAGGAAAGAAACAGTGCCCCTACTCAGAATATTTAGAAGATTTCCATCGAGCAAAGACCTGCCCCAGCCATTAATTTTGTTACCCGGAGTGGTGCTACGACGAAAGTACAGAATAAGGAGAAACATCCTGACAAGGATTGGGTTCGTAAGGCCCCATCAAAAGTCCCAGCCTTTGATATCAAAAGAGAAAAAGAGACATTCATGGAAGCCAAGAGAGATTTTGTTGCTGCTAGCACATCAGTAGCACCTGCGCAACAACATCAGCAGCAGTTGCAGACGCAAGAAGATTTGACAGACAAAGTAAGTACACTGTCCTCCTTTTTACAGAGTTGTCTGAAGCTCTTAAGAAATCAGAATGCTTTAAGTGAGTTGCAGAAAGTTATTGCTTCCTGCGAACCTCAGCAAAGTCCTGGTCAGGCAAAAGTTGTTAATAGAGTCAGGAGAACTGGCAGGGAAATGAGATTGAATGCTCAGATAGGAGAGTATGATATGAATGATGTTATCTTGGACCTAGGATCAGAGGTAAATGTCTTAACTAAGCAAACCTGGGAACAAATGGGAAAACCTACCCTTGATTGGTCCCCTATACAGTTGAGATTAGCCAATCAGCAGAATATTGTGCCCCTAGGGCGATTCCCTAATGTCCCAGTAGATATTGATGGCATCTGTACTGTAGCAGACTTCGAAGTTATTGAGCTCATTGATGACAGCAACCCCTATCCAACATTTCTAGGTATTGCGTGGGCATTAGACAATTATGCAGTCATTAACCTTAAGAAGAGACAAATGACTTTCGAAGGGAAAGGACTAAGAGTCATAGTCCCATTGGATCCTTCTCAAGGAGAGAGATACACATAGCCAGTAAGAGATGAAGGCCAGGATATTTTGGACCACATCTATAATATCATAGCTAAGGAAGAAGATTATGTTGATCCTACTGCTGAAGGTATCATGGATTGGCAGTGTGACAGCTCCTGCATGACGGATTTAGATGATGGGTTAGAAAACTAGCAGAACAAACTTTATGAGCTGCATGGACATAGATGTGCCACAATTACCAAGTCTCTTAGATGGCTTAGCTCACAGACACGAACCTTACCTGTTTTTGATGGTTCGACAGACCTAGAACAGTTTATTGTGCAATTCTCAGAACAAGTACCAGACTCACAGAAAATGGAGACTCTGGATTTAGCATTCAGAGCCACAGTAGCCAAATGGTGGAATGGTCACAAAAAGTACATTCATAGTTGGGAAGCATGCAAGAAGTCCCTTTACCTAAGATTCAGGGACCAACCTCAGGAGGTGCGAAGCAATTTTAATGGTCAGACTAGTCCTCAGGGACATTTGGAGCAATGCTATGAGGAATAAAAGCATGTACCTCATGAAGAATGGGTACATAGGTTTGTGCATACTCTGGAACCAATAGCAAAGAACTGGTATGCGGAGGTCGAGCTTCGCCACGGTACTGTAAGTTGGGATTGTCTTGTTGATAGTTCTGTGCTAACATTTTCTATTAATGAGGTTTCTCCTACTTTGGACACAGCTGTTAGGTTGATCCATACTAAAGTATTTGATGATCAAGAAATAGTAGAATACCAACCTGATTGGAAGGCACAGGAAGCCAATGCAGTAGAATGTTATAACCTCGCAATTGAGGAGGATGACGATCCACGCAAAATTAACAGCCCTGAGTCAGAAAGACACTGCGAAGTACATGGACCAGCAGTTGAGGCACTTGAAGTGACTCAACCCCTGAAGACGCGGACCATAAACATTGGGTCAGAAGAAAACCCTAAGTATGCTACCATTGGAGATTATTGGGATGACGAAATGGTAAGCAAGGTGACCCAACTTCTCCATGAATATCAAGATCTATTTTCGATGAAGTTCTCATAGATGAAAGGTATCCTTGGTGATATAGGAGTGATAAAGATCCCTTTGAAACCTGATGCGAAGCCTGTGAAATAGCGCCCTTATAGGCTGAACCCTAAGTATAAGGAAAAAGTCCGAATGGAGCTGGATAAGATGCTTGCTGTAGGAATCATTGAACCTATTGAAGAGTCCAAGTGGGTCATCCCTATGGTGGTGCAAGAAAAGAAGACTAAAGGAGAAATCAGAATCTATGTCGATCTAAGGAAGCTGAATGATGCCTGTTTGCATGATCATTTCCACACTCCTTTTACAGATGAGGTTCTAGACAATGTTGGAGGTCAAGAAGTGTACTCTTTTACTGATGGATTTTCAAGTTACCATCAGATTCGAATTGCTCCAGAAGATCAACATAAGACAACCTTCGCTACAGACATGGGATCCTTCTAGTATACAGTTATGCCCTTTGGATTGAAGAATGCACCTGCCATGTTTTCTAGAGTAGGCATCTCTGCTTTTAAGGAATTCATACATAAATTCTTAGAAGTTTATTTTTATGATTGGACTATCTTTGGGTTATTAAAATACCACATAGCTAGTTTAAGACTTATGTTGGACAAATGTAGACAGCATCATATTTCCTTGAACTTGAAAAAGTGTATCTTCTGTGCCCCTTTTGGAATTCTTCTAGGTCACATTGTCTGTAATCAAGGATTGATGATGGATCCTATGAAGATAGCCATTATTGTGAACCTGCCACCTCCTAAGTCTGTTAAACAACTGCGCACTACGCTTGGTCATACTGGTTATTACAGGAATTTCATTAAAGGATATGCTCAGATAACAGCCCCTATGGAAAAGAAATTGAAGAAAGATATTAGTTTTGAATGGACACCTTGTTAGAATAATCAACCCATAGTTTACCCACTTAGACATTAATTTAATTATTTTTGTCTTATTAGCCTAGTTCATGCGTCCCACCTTGTGCAAGTTGCCTTTTACCTATCCATAGTGGTCAAACTTGCCTTATTTGACTCATGTAGTGCATGGGAAAGCCCAAGGAATAAAATCTACTTTATTCCTGGCCTCCTAGGCGCCCTTCTACTTTTTCTGATGTATTCCCTGCTTTTTCAGTGTTTTAAGGCAAATGGAAAAGCTAGACTAGGTGAGGTGAACTAGTTTTTTGTCCTCTTCATCCTCCACTCTTTTCTCCTTGAAAAAGCATGTATGAGCTGCCATGTCACCACTCTTTAGCTTTCCTAAGCCATTTTTCCAATTCGTGAGCTCCATGACAGATTTGGGATCAACTTTTTACACCTATGGGGGATTTGCTTATTTTTAGTAAGCCTACTTTATGCTAGATTCGAATTTCTCCTCATGCATTCGAATCCCTAATGTATGTTATTTATTCAGAAACCTATTATGTTACAGGGTTGTATATTGTACACTGAGTTAATACAGTTTAGTGTTCAGCTCCAATTTCAGTCTCTTTTGTGAGTGATTTTGCATGATCAATTGTTAATTGTTGTGAGTAAAATTAATCTATCACTGGGTTCAATTTCCACATTGTATCAGAGCCATTGTAGATCTATTTCTCTCCTTCAAAATTGTTTTGCAGGTTCGACATCAGTGATTGGGAGCCTTCTACTGATAGCCAGGACAGATTTTCTAAGCTATGGATCAATCACAGAAAACTATCTTGACTCCCTTCAATTTATTTGAATGGAAAGCAGAGATGGAGATACTGTTGAGAGCAAAATGCCTCTACAGGGTGACTATGGAAATAGAAGCAGAGCCCAATGTAGCTGCAGAGAAGATTAAATGGCACAACAGGAGGGATGAGGCCTATGGTCTCCTGTGTCTGAGTATTTCCAGAGACCTCCTTTTCCATCTTGATGGATTGACATCACCGAATGAAGTATGGGAGAATATTTCTGATATTTTTGGAAAGACAGATGAGATGAGGGGACATCAAATTGAAAATGAGCTGATTTCTCTGAGTCCAAATAGCTTTGAATCCCTGCAGCTATATTTCTCCAAGTTCAAAGCACTTGTTTTGTAGCTGAAACAGTGTGGGATTGAAAAGAAAGATGATCAGCTCATCCTGGCCATCCTCTTGAAGCTATGCCCTGACTATTCAGTGCTTGTTTTGACCTTCTATGCCACAAAACTGACATCTTTTACATGGAAGATGCCTAGCCTTGCAGATTTCATGGAATCTCTCACACAAGAACAGGACAAGCTGGTGATGATGGGCACCATCAAACCATCCAAAGATCAAGCTCTGATTGCTAGAGATTTGAAGGTGGATTCAAAAGGAAAAAAGAAAGCTAAAAATCCACCTGAGCAAAAGAGAGACAAGAAACAGTCTCCGGAGGAGCCATAAGGTTCCAAGAAGAACTACAAGAAGAAGAAAAACAAAGGTGTAATGAAAAAGTGCGCATACTGCAATAAGGGCAATCACATTGAAAACTCTTGTATGAAGAAGCAAATAGACATGCTGAACCAACTCTTGGAGAAGAATGGCATCTCCCTTCCAGAAAGCTCAAAGAAGAGAGAAGGAGGATCAAGTTCAGATGACAGAGAGAGAGTTCATGCATTGGTTGCAGGAACATCAAGCTCACCAAGTTTTATCATTGATTCTGGAGCTTCAAGACACATGGTTTCGACTAAGGAGGCCTTCTCCTCACTTGATATGTTGAAAGGACCACCTATAGCACTGGGAGATGACTCTCTCACTGAAAGTTTGGGCAAAGGGAGGATTGATATTGATCATGGTCAGTTCAGCAATGTCTTGTATGTGCCTGGTCTTGCCTCCAACCTCTTGTCAGTGTACCAGATGACCTACAGTGGGTCTCCTAAGAAATTCATATTATCCCCTGATGAAGTTGAGATCACAGAGATCTCAAGTGGTAGAGTCATTGCAAAAGGAGTTGCGAATCATGCTCAAAAGGTATACATGTTCTCACACTTCCTACCTTACTCAAACCCCTTTGCTCTTCTGATTCATGCTAATGAAGTAAGCAAGATTTGGCATGAAATATTTGGCCACCTAAATTACAAGTATCTTTCTGATCTTAGTGAGAAAGAGATGGTCATAAGGTTTAGCAAGATAAAAATTTCCAAAGGAGTCTGCCAAGGTTGTATCCTAGGAAAACACCCAGAGCACAAATTTGAGAGAGCTAGTCATGAGAGAACCTCTGCACCCCTCGAGCTGATCCACAGTGATGTTTCTGGCCCATTCCCTCATATGTCCATGATTCAGGCCAAATATGCATTGACTTTCATTGATGACTTTTCCAGGTATTGATGGGTTCACTTCCTGAAACACAAGTCTGAAGTTTTTGGCCTATTCAAAGTCTTTAAGGCTTTGGTTGAGAACTAGTATGGAAGGAAACTCAAGGCCCTCAGATTTGAAAATGGTGGTGAGTATGTCAAGTCTAAGTTTATTAATTATTGTGCAGATGCAGGTATTCAGATGCAGCATTCTATCCCTTACACACCACATCAAAATGGTGTTGCTGAGAGGAAGAACAGATCACTGAAGGAGATGGCAACATGCATGATGGAGGCCAAAAATTTGCCACCAAAGTACTGGGCCGAAGATATCAACTGTGCATCCTATATTCAGAATAGGGTGCCTCACAAACATCTTGATGGCATGACTCCCTTCGAAGCATCGAATGGGCACAAGCCAGATGTGACCCATTTCAGGATTTTTGGCTCAAAGGCTTGGGCTAGAATTCCAACAGAGAAGAGGAAGGATTTGTAGCCCCAAAGCCAAGAGTGTCTTTTTGTTGGACACTCTGAAGATTCAAAAGGGTACAAACTGATAAATTTGAGCACAAACAAAGCCTTCATCGAAAAGAGTGTTCAGTTTGAAGAATAACCCCTTGTAGCAGTGGAAGTTGGAGAAGCCTATTCTCCACCTGAACCTCAAAAAGTAAGTAAAGAGTTTGTTGAACATGCTGATTCTGATTTGTCTGATGGAGATGGGTTTATTGTAGACCATAACATCCCTACAAGGCCAAAATGGGCATCCAAGACACTACATGCAGCAGGAGCGGCTAGCTGGGGATCCCAATGACACAAGGAGGACTAGATCTCAGTTTGAGAGTGGTCTGTGCATGAAGGACCCTATGTTTGCTGAAAAATTCTATTTGATGGTGGAGTCTGATCCTAAAACATATGAAGAAGAAGTAGGAGATCCAAGATGGCAAACAGCCATGAAGGAAGAGTTCAGCTCACTCCAGAAGAGCAACACATGGGAGCTAGTGGATCTTCCCCCAAGGAGAAAGTTAGTCCAGTGTAAGTGGGTCTATAAGACCAAATTTGCTTCTGATGGTTCACCACTGAAGTACAAGGCCAGATTGGTAGCCAAGGGCTACTCACAATTTCATGGCATAGATTACAATGAGACCTTTTCCCCAGTGGCAAAGATGGATTCCATCAGGCTAGCCTTAGCCATTGCAGCCTCAAGGAAATGGGAGGTACATCACATGGATGTAAAATGTGCCTTCCTGAATGGAGATCTCATTGAAGAGATATATATGAAGCAGCCTCAAGGTTTTTCTACTAACCCTTCTCTTGTGTGCAGGTTGATAAAGTCATTGTATGGGCTAAAGCAAGCCCCCAGGGCTTGGTATGCCAAGATCGATAGCTTCTTGCTATCACTGAATTTTGTTTGGTGCAAATAAGATCCAAATGTCTATTTGAAGTTAGTTAATGGTTCATTAATGATCATTGTGTTATATGTTGATGACCTCCTAATTACAGGAAGCTCAAAGGCTGATATTGCTTCCTTAAAAGGAGTTATGAACCAAGCCTTCTCCATGACAGATTTGGGGCTCTTAAGTCAATTTTTGGGGCTTGAGATTGCTCAAACCAAAGCTGGAATCAAGGTGAACCAGTCCAAATATGCCTTGGACTTGCTGAAAAAATTCAAAATGAAGGATTGCAAAGCAAGAAAAACTCCTTTCCTTTCAGGAGTGAAGCTGGAAGAAGCTGATTCTTCACCTATGGTAAACAATACATTGTATAGGCAATTGATTGGATGTTTGTTGTATCTGACACATACTAGACCTGATCTTTGTTATGCAGTAAGTGTGGCTTCTAGATACATGGATCAGCCTCATGAGATCCATTGGAAAGCAGCCAAAAGGATCCTTAACTTTGTCCAGGGAACAAGGACACATGGGATCTTCTATAAAGCAAAATCTGATCTTGATTTGATTGGATTTACTGACAGTGATTGGGCAAGTGATAGCACAGATAGAAAGTCCACATCAGAATATGTGTTCATGCTTGCAGAAGGGCCAATCATCTGGTCAAGCAAGAAACAGAGTGCCATTGCACTCTCATCTACAGAAGCAGAGTACAGAGGAGTTGTTAATGCATCAACTCAATGTTTATGGTTGCAGGGTTTACTTGGAGAGTGTGGCTTCGAACCAGAGTACTCAAATACCATCTACTATGATAACCAGAGTACCATTCAAATCTGCAAAGATCTAGTTCAGAAGCAGAGAACCAGACACATTGAGATCCATATGCACTACATCAGAGAACTTGTGCATGATGGCACCATTCACCTACTCTTCTATTCATCTTCAGAACAAGTAGCTGATATCTTCACCAAAGAATTTTGTGAGAAGACCTTCAGCAATATCAAATCACTGCTGGGGATTGCTGATCATGCTGTGAAACATGAGTGAAGACAACATTCCAATTTTGTTTACAGTCCATGTTTAAGGGAGGATTTTCCCAAGCTAGTTTTGCCTCTTTCCTTGTTTAAATGGACATGCAGTATGTAAAGGGTGACTAAGCCTTGTTTCTAGGCCCTATAATTTTCTGATATATTGCTCATAATTCAGGCTTAAGGGGGGTTGTTAGAATAATCAACCCATAGTTTACCCACTTAGACATTAATTTAATTATTTTTTTCTTATTAGCCTAGTTCATGTGTCCCACCTTGTGCAAGTTGTCTTTTACCTATCCATAGTGGTCAAACTTTCCTTATTTTACTCATGTAGCACATGGGAAAGCCCAAGGAATCAAATCTGCTTTATTCCTAGCCTCCTAGGCACCCTTCTGCTTTTTCTGCTTTATTCCCTGCTTTTTCAGTGTTTTAAGGCAAATGGAAAAGCTAGACTAGGTGAGGTGAACTAGTTTTTTGTCCTCTTCATCCTCCACTCTTTTCTCCTTAAAAAAGCATGTATGAGCTGCCATTCCACCACTCTTTAGCTTTCCTAAGCCATTTTTCCAATTCGTGAGCTCCATGACAAATTTGGGATCAACTTTTTACACCTATGGGGGATTTGCTTATTTTTAGTAAGCCTGCTTTATGATAGATTCGAATTGATCCTCATGCATTCGAATACCTGATGTATGTTATTTATTCAGAAACCTATTATGTTACAAGGTTGGCTATTTTACACTGAGTTAATACAGTTTAGTGTTCAGCTCCAATTTCAGTCTCTTTTGTGAGTGATTTTGCATGATCAATTGTTAATTGTTGTGAGTAAAATTAATCTATCACTGGGTTCAATTTCCACACACCTAAGTGTCCAGCAAGCTTGGATATTTTGAAGGAAAAGATGGTAACTTCCCCTATCTTAGTATTCCCTGATTGGAATAAGGAGTTTCATGTACATGTCGATGCATCCTCCATTGCTATGGGAATAGTATTGGCTCAGTCAGGTGAAGGTAATATCGATCACCCTATTTCTTTTGCAAGTAGAAAATTGTTCACAGCAGAAAAAAATTATACTACTACAAAACGAGAAGGGTTAGCTATGGTTTATGCATTACAGAAGTTTCGACATTATCTGGTAGGATCTCATTTTAAGATGTTCACTGATCACTCTGCTTTGAAGTATTTGGTTAACAAGCCTGTGCTAGGTGGAAGGATATGCATATGGTTGATTCTGTTTCAGGAATATGACTTTGAGATCATAGTCAAACCTGGAAGACTGAACCTAGGTCCTGACCACTTGTCGAGGCTCGAGTCAAGAGAAGAGCCCATTAGTTTGGACGAAGGTATTCCTGATGCTCAGTTGTTTTCCATCCAGATGGTTGATGATTATTTCCAAGATATTGTTCATTATTTGTCTATAGGTTTTTCACCCGCCGAAATGACAACACGGCAGAAGAAATAGCCGGTGGAATTGGGTACTAGACTATAATGAAGCATTCTCAAAGCTACGAAGTGTTGAAGTCTGTCAAAGTCTGAAGGTTGAAGTTTGGTTGCCGTATAGGTCAGGATGGGTTGAAGGTGCATATTGTGTCGAAGGTACTTATCAAGGTGAACTTGAAGTTAGTGGTTATGTCGAAGATCAAAGGTGTGTCACAACCTAAAATGTGACGGATGGGACAAACTAGACTTGGCGGCGCCGGCATGAGAACTGCCCTAACTACCTGCAATGATGAGATTTTGGGAAAATCTGGCGCCGTGTGGGCAGGATTTCCGCCACTCCATCAGATTCGGCATCATTCATGCACCATGATGACAGATTCTGTTGTGGGATTCTATAAGAAGCTACACTGGCCTATGACTCATGCATTGTGCATTTCTTTGAGTTTCTTCAGTTAGAACTATGTCAAATGATCGTGAAGTCCAGGAGTTATTACGAGTGGTCAGGGAGAGAGCTCTACTGATCCTTCTGAGAAATCCACCCGGGCAGCCATGTTCAACCAAGGCACAAAGAAAGGTAGAAGTCCACTCTAAGAGGAAGGAAGAAAGGCAGAAGTGCGCTCTAAGCCGCACGAAGAAAAGCACTGGTCTTCACAGGAAAAATATGAAACATCCCAATATGTATCCTCCTGGTTTGGTAGAACCGAGGCAGCTGTTTGTCTTATGCACCTTGACACACAATTCTGGGGACCCTAAGTTGTGGATGGTCAAATTTTCGGTAAGCAGATTGAAGGATGGGGTTGCTGATAGATCCAGAAGGCCTTAACCAGCATAAATATTATGAAGGAAAGGAACAAGAAGCCGACAACTGCATGTATGGCTTCAGCAAGCAGCACACTATGTTTCGCCAACAAAATTCTACCACCAGACAAGCAGATGAGTGTCCCAGGATGGGACACTGGTGAGTCTTAGGGGCCTGTTGGGGCACGCACCCTAACGGTCCTTAAGGTGGGTAACTCCACGGGAATATGGGATTTTGTAAGCAGAGTTACGACTAAAAATAGTCTTAGGGGTGTCGGGGTTGATTCAAAGTCCTCTTTTTGTAATAAACCCATGGTTTAAGTCCAGCGTTTAGGGTTCGGGGTGCCCATGGTTTAAGCCCATGGTTTTGTAATAAGTGCACTATAAATAAGAACTCTTGTAAAGAAGTCAGGTTAGTCTTTTGATGTAAGATGAATTAATGCGAAGGTAAGGCTTGTTTGTAAGAAGGTTAATTCCTAGTTGTGTGCGTGGACAACCTCTGCAGCTGTGTGCGCAAAGGGTTTTGGGTGATAAAGGAAATCTGCAGCTGTGTGCGCAGAGGCCTGCAGCTATGTGCACATCTTTGAGGACTTGAAGGGATCTGTAGCTAAGTGCACAGACCAGAACTGTGGTTTTTGTAAAGAGTTGAATAAAACACAGTTCTGTGGACGTAAACCCCTAAACTGGGGGTGAACCACGTTATATCGTGTGTTGTGGTTTTTGTTGTGTTGTTGTTATGTTCTTTTATGTATTGATAAATATATAACTGATAAGTAAGATCACTGCTAAATACTAACTTCGCTGGAATTCCCAGTAAAGGGTTAAGAAAGGCATTGTTTGTTTATCTAGCCGCGAAGCTAAATAAGTAACTATTAAAGCTCTGTATTTTATGATTATAATTGTTAGAAGCTAAAGGTAAAGTAATATCCCTCTTCTGCTTGCAGAAACCTGATTCTACGGCACCCCATAGCTGTTTCGGGTGAGACTGCAACCTGTTCGTAGGTTGTTGCCGAAAGGTCCAACACTGTGGGTCTTTTGTTGGTGCGAAGTAAATGGTATAAAGCCCGGGTCTGCCCTATAGCCCAACATGGAGGAAGGAGGAATCATTTCAGATCAAGACGATGCATATGATTCATCAATTAAAGAATAAATACAAGAATAAAATCATCCTTCACTGGACAAAGCAAGAATGGCAGTACTTTCAGCAGTGCCTCACTATCACACTATTCGATGCAAGGGTGTGATACTAGGACAAAGAGATTCAGATTTGGTGGATGGAGGAGCCACACATAACTTCATTGATGCAGATATGGTGTATAAAATTAATATACCAATTGAACCATTTGATGTATTCACAGTTGTCATTCCCGATCACAACACAATCGAGTGAAAAACATGGGTCCCAAAGCTGCAAGTCACCGTAGGTAACTATACTTTTGTTGATAGTTTTTATGTGGTTAATTTTGCTGATACTAATGTGGTTTTGGGAGTGCAATAGCTGTATTATATAGGGAAACATACAGTAAACTACCAAATTCCTTAGATGAAATTTCAAGATTTGGAAGGTGTACTAAGGGTTGTAAGAGGACAACACACTTACCCAAATCAAGTAGTACTTGCAAAAGTATGAGATCTATATTGAGGAATGGGGACATAGAATGGGATTCTAAATGTCATATCACATATCCCAAGCCAAAAATAAAGTTTTTTGAACACCCAAAGGAGAAAGAGAAACTATTGCAGAAGTATGAAAAAACATTTAGAGGTCTTCCACATGGTAGACCACCTGAGAGTGGGGTTGAGCACAAAATTGTTTTGGAGGAGGGTAATTCACCCATTAAAATACCACTTCATATGCATCTCAAGGAATTCAAATATTATATTGATAATTCCACATACAACCTTTTAGATTTGGGACTCATTAGACCAATCTCTAGTACAAAAAGTTTGCAATAAGCACATGATTTCCCACTAGCTGGCCATCCGGGGATCTCCAAAACTTATAGGCGATTAAGGAAAAGATTATTTTGGAAGGGAATGAATGAATATGTTCATAAATATGTGAATTGATGTAAGTTATGTCAGAAAAAAAAATCAGAACTTACATGCCCAGCTGGTTTATTGCAACCATTTCCCATTCCGGAGAAAAAATGGGACAGCATCTCAATGGATTTCATCACCAGTTTGCCCAAATATTTGGGTAAGTATTGTATATATGTGGTAGTAGATAGATTAAAAAAATTGATCTTTTATTTTTTTTTACATAATATTTTAGTGATGCACAAGTGACTTATATTTTCTTCAAGGAAATACTTCCTCCTTTGGATGATGAAGGTCAGTTCATAGTTGTTCTGGAAAAGATTTTGAAGACAAGGGAAAGGAGATTGAGAAGAAGGACTATCAAATACCACTTAGTACATTGGAAGGATATAACAAGTGAATATTCCACATGGGAAGAGGAGAATATTTTTCAGCATCCAAATCTGAAATTGCTTGAGGACAAACAATCTTGGGTGAGGAGGACTATAATGTCCCCATTCAAATAATTGCATAGCAAAACAATTCCACCAATCCTACTAATTCCCTAGGTTGCTTGGATACATTTGGAATTTTAATAAGGGAGATAATAAATTATGTTTATAAATTAGAATGGAATAAATATTTAATAATGTATCTTATTAAATAAATACAAGAGAAAATTGAAGTGGCAATGGAGCATGGAGACACATGGAGACTATGGGGCCCACACAAGCTAGAAAGTTTGTGTCACATGGCATCCTCTTCTTGCAATTTCGAATCCATGGGAATACTAAAGGTTATTGGATGAGTTATAAGGATAATACACTTGTACATATGCATCATAGGTTGAATTTGGGAAGAAATGTAACTTACATGGGAAAGGAAGAATCATTTTGGAGCTAGTGAGATGCTTGGACTAGATTCCCTAGCTCTATGACAACAATGATGAAGATGTTATGACACCTATGACAAAAATCAGATATGAAGGCTGAAATATGACATATATGACATGTCAGGCCAAAATAGAGCATCAAATATATCTCTCATGTGAGTTGGGGAAGCTCAATGGGCTCCTACTCGAATTTGGGGAAGGTTGAAGGCTAGGAAAGTGAGGACACATGGCAAATCATTAGCACACACCCAAATTAGAATTGGATTGAGTTTGTGGATGGATTGGGAACCTTAGAAGGCTAAGGATTTTTATAAAATATAGGAAGAAACCAAGATAATGGATTTTGATCATTTGATAAATTGTCATTTGTGAATTGTGAGAGTTAGTGGATGACTAGTTTTCTTGCCTTAGCCAATTTCGAGGGTGAAAAATTCCCATCCAAGTTGGTTTTTAGAGAGGCCACTCAAGTATTTCATGAATATTTAATGGAGTTGTAATTTCATATGTAATATATAGGGCAGCTCATGGCTTCTTCTATTGCATCACTTCATCTCAACCATTTCCAGTTTTCATTGCATATTCATGCTCATGGAGGGATTGCACTTTGGGTGAGATATTGTACTTTATGGGAGAGATTTTACTAGTATATTTATGATTTTAATGAGTTCAATATTATCTATTAATTCTCATAAATTTTCAATTCGAAATACCCAAGAGTTGTATGTCAAATTTACTTTTAATGAGCAAACAATGACCATTTCCACTCTATTTTGATATATGCCATGGTAATGTTGATTATTTTGAGTGGATGAATGTTTATCTGATAAATTTATGATGAATTTAATGTCATTAATTTTTATTACAAGTTTCATGTTCAGTACTTAAGCATTGGAATCCATTTTACTCATTTTAATTGCATTGGGAGAAGATTTGGTGCCTTTTCCCCAAGGGTCGAAATAGTGATTTGGGGGTTGTTTTGGAGAGAGTCATAACATCCTGTATAAACTGAATAATTATGAATAGGATACCTTAAAAATTTCCCTTACACATCCCCTGCCTCTGTTTACAAATTCGAGTGGGATTGAGAGCATTGAGAAACCATTTCCAGCATCTACTCGGGGGGAATTGGAACCCCAATTTGCTAGTAAAGACCCTGACTTTGATCAGAATATAATACTATTTTTCATAAGTTATTGTAGGGTTATAAATAATATATAAACATAATATTCAAGTATTAATATCATTCACACACTCTGGGAATATTTTGGAGCATTTGGGCCAATTTGGAGACCTAGACATCAAAACTAGGTTTGAAATTGGGGAAAAGGTCAAAAATTGGGAATTCAATAAAAAAAATTAAAAAGGGACATTACACATTCTCATTGAATTCTTCATTTGAGTGTACCCACTATGCATCCTTCATTTCTTCTTCAAAAATTTTGGGCTCATATTAAAATATAGCATACTGTATATGCTTATCACTGACAGGAGTATACTCATAGATCTCCCTCAAACTTTTGGTTTTCTAATCTTGGGGTGGACTATCTGTTGTTGTTTCATTTGTGTTGTAATCATATATTTGTTGCTCATTATCATAAAATGTTATAGCTTCTATGATGTTATCAATTGTCTCTTGATCTGAGAGACTATCACTCACATAACTGGGTACTACTACATTATCAAGTTTATTGTCATCAGCTAAAGCAACTGGATCAACTACCTTTGTTGGGATTACATGATCATGGATTGTCTCATAATCAAACTATTATTGATTGTCTTCCACTTCAGTGTGGTATTCCTGGTGCTTTACGTGACTTGCAAAGTCATCTTCTTCTACAACTGGTTCTTCACTAAATACTTCTTTTAGTATATTCCATCCTCTTTTTGGAGTACCAGCTTTTACAATATAATGAAATAGTGAATATTCTATATCGTATTGTATGAGACATAAGGAAACAACTTTCCTTCTTTATTTTTGGAATTCAGTCAAAGCCTTAAATGAATTTGAATCTCTAGGATCTTCTTCAACTATGAAATTCCACAAATCTTTAAATTTTAACAAATTACTTACTTTGACTACCGATACATCATACTCATCTCTATGAAAGGTATTCCATAAGCCTTCTGGTGTTAAGATATTTCTTACCTCTTCAATTTCTTCTGGTAGTGCTTCTGGTAGCTCCATATTTAAGAATCGATCTTCTTTGAACTTCTTCAATCTTCTGAGTAATTTTGCAACGTTGTCTAGTCTTTTGGCGGCTCAGCATCAACAATACTGTCTGTTCAACTTCTGAAATGTTTTCTTCGTGTAGCGATCTTGATATGACTAACAAGAGATATCCCTCTTTTCTTTTTTTTTAATTTATCAAAACTAGGCACCACTCCTTTTACACTGACACGAGGCGATGGGAGGGCGTGGTACCAAAAATTGGTCTAAGTGCTGGAAGTTCACCGCACTTTCCAAGTATTAACATAGAGGTGGTATTGCTCTTTGTATTCACAAAAATGGAGGTGGCACCGCTCTTTCACTTTGTGAAAGGTGTGGTGAATCCCGAGGTACTGCATTTCCCGATAGGATATAATGTGGTGATACTTCCTTTATAAATTTTAAAATGTGTGTGTGTGTGTGTGCCTTTGTTGTGTTCCGGCATCACCACTACTTCTGAGTGTGCATGTGATTTACATTGTGTGAAAAGGCTTAACCAGACAAGGATTAGGCCATACGCTCTCATACCAAGTTAAAGAAAACAAGAGAAGAAGAATAGAGAAATAAAAACACAATGGGCATATTGATTCCCTAGTAATGGGATTGCCTTCTCATTATTAAGCAGCAGTATTTATAAGACTAGATAACAACAAAACCATAGGTAAATACCATGGGTCAGAGAATACTATGGGCCACTAATTATACATAATGTGACCAACTCAACTAATCAACTAACTAACTAATTAATGCACTATTGATAGTGGTCACTTGAGATTACAATTCTTAAAAAATATGACTTGTTTGAAAGAGCCAAACCCTAGTTTTAAAAATTCTTCTCTTTTGGCATAAGAATATCTTGCATACCACTTCTGATATACCTAAAACTAAAAATTTAGAGGAAAGATAATAAAAAACACGAGAGAATAGATAAAAAAAAGCTAGATATGTTCACTTGCCTCTTTAAGGGGGGGACTTCAAAAACATTGCATATCTTAGTAGTTTATATGTAGTGCTTCAATATACAAATAACTAACTACTTATGGTCCTTCCATTAATGATGTTCAACCACCTAAGGGTATTTATTTGATAGGGAAGGCCCTTTTGCATTAAGACACAATCCACTAACTAACTAATGAGCTTTATGGCCTTGTACATTGATATAGTAAGGGGGTTAGGGTAGGAACGTAAGAGATAGTAAGAGAGTGGTGAGTATCATTAGTTGATCATTTGAATATGGAATCCATAGCATTCATGCGCATTCATGTAATCAGTTAGTTAAGAAAAAAGAATAAAAAAAAATGAATTATTCAAGGGCAATGGTTGTGATCAAAGATTAAGAGATAAGGATAGTAAGACATGCTCAATGAGAATTAATAAAAATTAGAGAGCCACCAAACCCTTGGACCCAATATTAGTTTAGGGATTCATCATAATCATTGCATGTGTTAGTGTTGCAAATGAATGGAATGAACCCCCCATATCAAATAAATTTCATTCTCTTGATGGTGTGTTAAGATGACCTGTTATTGGACTACATTTTTCTAAATTCATGTATGTTTATATGTTTCTATAAATGGTTATGCTCCTAGCACATTTTGATGGATAGGGTAATGATGAATCAATATTTGAGACATGACTGAACTTTTATGAGTTAGTATGAGATTAAGAATGATTGTGCATGTGCTTGTCATTTATCAACTTTCCCTTTCAACCGTAAGATGTGGCAATGCACCTCAAGTGAGACCTCCCTTTTTGTAGAATTAAAATATTTATGTAAAAATACAACAATCAACAACTATGTGAAACACATATAAACATTGATATACTAATTTGAGATAACATACCCTTATTGAAATAAATTATTAGATAGAATAAAACAAATCCAAACAATACCTATAAGATTACCAAAAGTAGTTCTCCCTTATAGTTCCCACACCCATGTCCATTGGTATCTCCACCCTTAATGAGTAAAAGTGTTGATTTGAGTGGAACAAATTCTTAAAATACCCATTCACATAAGAAGAGTGCATCTCTTCCCAATTCGAGGTACCAATGTCCACTTGTAACACCCCATTTTTAGCCCCGTTTGCATTAAATATACATGATACATATATTGTAAATAATCATGGTGAGGAGCTAAGGGAAAAGGCCCCACCATTGATTTAGTTAAGTTATGTTTCAGATTGGAATGGTCACCGGTGGTATATCAGGACATATGGCATATATTAAATTGTGGCATCATGTAAACACGCATTTTAATTAAATAACCCAACCAACTATGTTCACTGCAACTAATTTGAGAAGGGGCATGATTACAAAGGATAAGGAAGGGGAATGTTGAACATTGAGTCATGGGGGAAGATCCATGTGTCACCACTCTCTTTTGCTCACCACCACCTTAGTTATTCCATTGTTAGTTGGGGGCAGCGTTTTGCTGGAAAAAAAGGCCACTACGCTCACACTCTCTCCACCACACATTTTTTGGCCTGTCCACTATCCCGATCGTGGTTGTTCACTCACCTTCACGTGGACTAAGTTAAAAGAATCCAGAATTCGTTGTTGGGGGGTTCAGTTCTCCTCTTCCTCACCCGATTGTTGGCCTGCGAACATGTTCAGTTCTCCTTTGCCTCACGGATTGGATGGCTTGCGGATTGATTCTTTCCTCTATTCACGCAGAGTTTTGTGTCTTTTTTCCACCATTGTCAGACTACATAATGGTTTTGTTATTTCCATGGCTGTAATGGAATCAATATTTCTGTGGGTTGCATTTTTTTCCATCACACATAGCTAGGAGTTGTTCGTTCCCATTTTCTTCCTGTGCAATTTCTTTAGCGGTTGCTGTGAGGATCGGGTGATGTGGGTTCATAGTCGTTTGTGGGATACTGTTTGCCCATGTTTTACTTGGTTGTGTTTTCCCTTTTTGTGGTGGTATCACTTGAAGAATTGCTGAGAGTTCCTATGTTCTGGTTGATTGTGTTTTTCCCTTGTAAAAGCTTGAATAGTTGTTTGGCTGCTTGCATGCAATGGTTTTGTCCTCGGACTACATTGGAGTGGTGAATGAGGGCCTGAGGTGTTTGATAAACCTGGTGGGTTGAGAACCACATAGACAGAGCTATTGAGCTAGATTTCTTCTCCACAACCCCTGAATAGCACTGGAAGGGAGATCAGGATCTGAGGGACTGCATTGCAAAGAAGAGACTGATTTCTTTGTGTTGGGTGTGTGTGGGTGTTCTAGAAGCCAGGCTGGTTCTGGTGTTGGTGTCTGTAGCTCTTCAATGAGCTCACCAGCTTAGCAATTAGCATTTCCTATCTCCTTGATGGCCTGATAAACCCAACTTTGTTGGCTTGGCTGATCTGTTGTTCACCTAATAAACCCAACTGTGTTGGCTTAGCTGAACTATGTACCCTTTTGGTGTTGTTATCCTTGGCTATGTGTAAGCCTGTTAGTTCCTTATTTCTTGGGGAATCATGCCTGGCTCAGGGGTGGAAGCGTTGCTGAGAGATTGAGAAGCATGCAGGCCTATGGTTGGGTGGAACGTTGCAACAACGTAGCTGGTTGTGAAACAAGTTCTTATCAAGATATGTATTCTTGCCTAACTTGTGTCTACAATTATGTTTACCGTTGATGAATGATGATATACATGTTAAATGCTGAGTTGTATATGCATGAGTATTGATTGATATATTTTGCTTCCATTGTGTATATGAATGATTATGCCTCGTAATATGTTTGATTTTTTAAGTATCATGCTTCAGCATTACATATATGTATGTTCATGCTTGTTGGGCTAGATTCCCGGATGATTTGATGTATAGTAGCATCCTCTTCATCGGTCGAAGGGTCGGGGACGATACAGCATGGTATCAAAGCTCTAGTTGCAGCATGGGCCTGAATGGGCTATGAAGATGTAGTGACAGAGCTTATGTTGCAGCATTTGGGCCTCAAAGGGCCATGAGAAATAGTTAACAGAGGCAGGTTGCCTACTGCTCAGAAGAAACTAGGAGAATGGCTGAAGACAAGAAAATTCACAAAATTTTCTAAGTGCCAGAATGTCGGTTCATTGAAAAACTTAGTGACAAGTTCTTCCAATGCAGTGGAGCACTTAGTGGGAAGGCCACCCGACAGATAGTCATTCCGACAGCCGACGCGGTGGAAGAATGTGAAAAGAGAAAAGTTTTGAAAATTTTTCTAAGTCATAAAATCATCGACAAAATTTAGATGACAGAACCGCCGATGTGGCAGCAGATCCCGGGAGAAATTAGTTGTTTGAACCGCCGATGCCGTCGGCGGAAAATAGTTGTTGGGATCGACGACACCATGGAAGAATTTAGCTGTTTGTCAGTACATCGTTGCAGCTGCCGTGTGGACTAAAATGCCGACGCGTAGCACTTAGTGGTTCCAACCGTCAACAGAAGAAGAAAGTTTCAAAATTTTGTTTAAGTGTTGTGTTGAAATCATCGGCAGAAGTTAGTTGATGAGACCGCCAATGGACGTCGGCAGAAATTAGTTGATCGAGCACCCCCTGTTGTGGAGGGCTAGATAGCTATGCATTCGACGAGTAGAGCCTCCGACCACCAATGGCGCAAAATTTCCGAAAATTTTCTAAAGAACGGGATTATCGGTGATCGGAGGAGAATAGTCTTCGACATCACCGAGGAATAGAAGATGGAAGAGCCGATACCACTGAAGACAAGGAAAGAAGAAAATACAAAATTTTCTTTAAGGCACGAGATCATCGGCCATCGGGAAATGTTAGAGGATCAGATCACCGATCGAAAAATATTCCATGAAGGTGACCCACCAATGCATTAGTCTCTCCACTCGTCGATGCCGAGGTGTTTAGTGAACAGTGATTCCAAGTTCCGATAACATAACTACGGTGGCGTGAAGTGCTCGAGAGTGCTGACATTGTGGAAGAGTTAGGGCTTGTGGAAACCGCTGTTGCAGACGCCTAGAGGACTAAGTGTCTTATGCCACTATAGGATTTCACCCCGACCGCCAACAAAGCTTTGGTCTACGGAAATTATAACAGGATTGGTGGCCACCATTGTGGAATGATAGACCACTGCAGGCCCAACATGCCAGAAGGAAATAGACGAGCAACTCGTCAATAGATGTCTACGGAAACTATTGTAAGATCACTTTCCGCTGTTGCGGCTGCTCAAGGGACTGTGTACCCAATGAAAAGTTGATTTTCTCGTCGATTCAGATCAGAAGTTTAGTTGGCTTACTGCTGAAATGCCAGAGAGAAATAAATGAATAGACCACTGATGAACTAGGTGCTTTGACCGTCGAAGAATCGAAAAGATAACCGGGAAGAGGTCCAATTGGGCCTAAGGAAATTTGGGTTTTTCGAAGGATTTTCTCAGTAATTTTTCAAGCAGTTTTCGACTGTCTTTCAGTAGGTTTTCAGCAGATTTCAGCAGATTATCAACGGTCACAAGGCTGAAAAGAAAGAGAGAAAAAATTTGTGTTTTATGAATTTCCAAAAGAGGAGGGTAAGTAGTTTTGGTTTTATATTAATGCTATGTATCTAACAGTTTGTTACTAACACATCACAGAATTATAGACAACTTCCAAGAGCAGTACTCCAGAAAGAACAATGTGGTAAAGCAAGAGGTGGTTCAGTCATGAGAACCCATGATGGGTACGATGGTTGGGATTCTTACGAGCGAGCAGAAGATGCCATGGGAGAAAATGTCCGTAATGGAAATCATGACATAGAGTCTAATGGAAGGAGATTCTAGGAGACACCGTCCGAGGTTGCAGCCACCACGAGAATCTTGGTTAAAGCCCAGGAAGAGCAGCATCAGTTGAATGCTTCCATATTGCAGAGTTTGACAGACTTGCAGAAAAAGATAGATTCTGGACGGGGTACATCAAGGCCAGAAGGCAGTAAGAGCAGCACTAGGAGAACGAGAAGGTATTCTAGTGGACCATCTAATTCTGAAGAATCCAATGGAGATACAAGTTCATCTTCTCATAAGAGAAAAATAAGAAGACACCATAAGGATCACTCTCAAGATGAATTTAGGAAATCTAAACCTCCTACATTTGATGGTGAGATAAAGATGGGACAAGAAGCTGAAGCTTGGCTTCTTGGGATAAAGAAGTACTTTCAAGTGCAGGATTATTCAGGAAACATGAAGGCACGAGTTGCCATATTCAATCTGCATGGAAGAGCATCCATTTGGTGGGAACACTTGAAGTAAGTAAAGAAGATCAGTGAAACGAGACTAAAGTGGAAATAGTTCAAGAAGTATTTCAGGAAGAAATACCTCTTTGACAGGTATTATGATGACAAGATCAAGGAGTTCCATGAGCTAAGATTGGGACAACAAACCATGGATGAATATGCAAAAAAAAAATTGGAATTGTTGAGGTATGTTTGGTACATCAGAGATGAAAAAGTGAAGATCCAATGGTTTCCGAGTGGATTGCCTCAAGCCTATAAAGATAGAATTGAGTTTTATGAACCTAGGACCCTTGAAGAAGCAATAAGGAAGGCTAAGTATTGCTATGAACAAATCAAAGGTAAACCTGATTACCATAAGGCATGGAAGGACAAGAAGAATGAGAAGTTTGACCAAAGAAAGAAAGGTTTCAAACCTTCTAGATTTAGGAATTAGCAGAAGCAACCATCCCAAGCTGTGAGTAATCCAGTTGGAGTGACAGGTGGAAAACCTAAAGAGCCACATCAGAATAAAGGTCCACTCAAATGTTGGAAATGTGAAGGACCTCACTTGTGCAGATATTGTCCACTTGAGAATGAAAGTGCAAGACCAGCTTATAACATTCAGGGAGCAGAAACAGTGGGTCAAGTAGCAAGAGCAGTCCCTAGAATTTATGCAGCACTGGAGGACCGCCAGGCAGATCACCAGTCAACTGTGGCTGAAGTTGCAGGTAAGATTATTGAACAATATATTTCTATTTTGATTGACCCTGGTTCTACTCATAGTTACATTACTCCTAGAGTAGTGGAGATTTTTTCTTTTAAGAAGGACAAGCGTAGGAAACCTTGGTTAGTTCAACTGGCCACTGGGACTAAGAGAAGGGTTAGTGAATTGTTAGAGAAGTGTCCATTGGTTATGAATGGATTTATCACTTGTGTATATGTGAATGTTCTACCACTTGGTTCTTATGATATTCTCATTGGAATGGATTGGTTAGAAGCTCACCAAGTGAAGCTTGATTGTTATAACAAGACTTTTGAATGCATGGATGAAGAAGGAAACCCAGTAGTGGTGAAAGGTATTCCGAAGGTAATTTCAGTAAGACAGGTTTCAGCAATGCAGTTGAAGAAGTTATGTAGGAAAGGTTTCCAGATGTATGCAGCTCGTATTCTAGAACCAACAGGAGATGAGACTCCTAGGTTGGAGGACTATAAGGTGTTACAGGAATTCAAGGATGTGTTTCCTAATGAAATTCCAGGGATTCCTCCAAAGAGGGACATTGATTTCACCATTGAACTTGTGCCAGGAGCAGCACTAGTGTCCAAGACACCCTACAGGATGAGTACACCGGATATGCTAGAGTTGAAGATGCAACTGCAAGAGTTGTTGGAAAAGAAGTATATCCAACTGAGTGTGTCTCCTTGGGGAGCACCGGTTCTGTTTGTGAAGAAGAAAGATGGTACACTCAGGTTATGTATTGATTACAGACAGTTGAACAAGGTTACTGTGAAGAATAAATACCCTTTTCCTAGGATTGATGACCTCTTTGATCAAATGAGAGGAGAAAAGGTATTTTCCAAGATTGACTTGAGGTCTGGTTACCATCAAGTGAGAATCAAGGATGAACACATTCATAAGACAGCCTTCAGGACAAGGTATGGACATTATGAGTTTGTAGTGGTACCATTTGGTCTCACAAATGCACCAGCTACATTTATGTGCCTTATGAACAACGTCTTCAGTAAGTATTTGGACAAGTTTGTTCTTGTTTTCCTTGATGACATTCTTGTTTATTCTAAGAATGAGGAAGAACATGAAGAGAATTTGAGACTGACATTACAAGTACTCAGAGAACATCAGCTGTATACAAAACTGAGCAAGTGTGAATTCTACAGGGATAGGATTCAGTACTTGGGTCACATTATCTTAGAAGAGGATATATCAGTAGACCCTGAGATGATCGAAGCCATTATGAATTGGCCTACTCCAAGAAATGTGATGGATATAAGATATTTTATGGGACTTGCAGGATACTATAGGAGATTCATTGAAGGATTTTCCAAGGTTGCACATGCCATCACTTCTTTGCAAAGGAAGGGGATGAAGTTCGAATGGACTTTAAAGTGTGAAGAATGCTTCCAGCGGTTGAAGAATCTTCTCACCAATGCACCAGTGTTGAAGGTTACAAACCTAGAGAAAGATTTTGTGGTATGTACCGATGCATGCGGACAAGGGCTTGGAGGATTCCTTATGCAGGACAACCACACGATATGTTATGAGTCAAGAAAGCTAAAGGAGCATGAGAAGAACTATGCCACTCATGATCTAGAGCTTGCAGCCATAGTACATGATCTCAAGATGTGGAGACATTACTTGATGGGTAGAAGATTTGAACTCAGAACAGATCACTGTGGACTGAAGTATTTGTTTGATCAGCCTACTCTAAATGCTAGGCAAGCAAGATGGCTGGAAATTTTATGTGAGTTTGATTTCGAAATCAAGCACATAAAAGGAAAAGAAAACAAGGTAGCTGATGCACTCAGTAAGAAGGTACAAGAAATGAATGTGGCATCTCTTAGTATTTTCTAGCCATACTTGAGGCATCAGATTGGTAATCATGTTGCCGGAGATGAATTGTATGAGCAGGTAAAAGACAAATTGCAGCAGCAAAGTCTTGAGAAGAAGTATGAAGGATATAAATTGGAAGAAGATGGATGTAATGTCCATGTTTTGACCCTGTTTGCATGATGTATATATGTAATTAATCGTGGTAAGGATCTAAATGCAAAAGCCCCACCATCGATTTGGTTGTGTATGTTTCAGCAATGGGGATAGTTGCTGATGGTATGTGGTGCTATCCGGCACATTATAATTTGGCATCATGTAAACACGCACATCAAATAAAACTAAAACCACAACCAGCTACGGCAGTGCAACGTTAAATGAAAAGGGCATGATTCCAAAGGATAAGGGGTGGGGGATGTCGAACCTTAGTCTATGGGGGGAAAAACCCATGTGTTGCCACCTTGTTGATTTGTCACCTTTTTGTCTCATTCAACCTCTTCCAACCTCTTTAATGTTTTGTTGGGTAGCTGAGGAGTTATGATTGCTGGTGGTTGAGGCAGTTATGTTCTTTGGGAGTGGGGTGGCAGGACTGTCAGTCCCTTTCCCACACGTACACTCCACCCATGACTGTCTTCACTCTTCTCTCTTCCACGTTTTCCAAGGGGGAGGATTATGGTCTGATCGTTCTCTCCATGGTCGATTCTTCCTCACACAAATCCGAAGTCTGTTCATTCGCATGCATAAGGGAGATGTTCACGCTCACAAAGGGATGCGTAGGTGGAGGTTACTTCATCTTCCTCACGCACCAGTCGCGGCTCTTCTTGGTTGTGCATGCAGTGAGTAGGTGAAATGGCCTCAAGGGGCCCGATTTTTTGCTGGTATGTGAATGACCGTGGCTTTAATCCACGATTTTTGCCTTGCTGTTAGTTTAACCCATGATTCGGGCTTGCTGTTTGTGTAACCCACGATTTGGGTTGTTGTTGCTCTTCCACGACTGTTGGATGTTGTTGAGAGTCCGATATCTATTTCCATTTTGGATTGTGCATGTGTGTCATATTCCCCACGTTTTTGGTTGGCTATGGTGTCCAATTGATTTTGGGCCACTGTGTATTCCTAGTGAGCCGTTTTCTGCTGAGGTCTGCATTTGAGTTCCCATGGCTATGCTAGGAATGATGTTTATTATCCATTGTGGACTGTGGATTTTTGTTTTTGTTTGCATTGTGAAGTTGGGTTGCTAAAGTACCCTTGTTTGGGTGTTGCTAATCAGTTGTTTTGGCCACACCAGGGCCAAGAATGACTCTGGTTTGTCTTGTGGCTTGAGCCGTGTTCATCGTGTGTTTGGGATTACCCCGGTTGTCTTTGCCTTCTTCACAGGGTTGTGAAGGGATTGTGTTGCTGCGGGTATGCAGTGGTTAGTCTTCGGACTGTGCTGGCTTGTCCGGTTTGTTGATGGCCAGATAAACCCAGCTGTGTTGGTTTGTTGATTGTGTCTCTTGGCTATGTGTAAGCTTGCTTGTTCCCTTAATCCTTGGAGGAATCATGCCCAGCTCGGGGGTGGCAGTGTGCTGAGAGATTGATGAGCACGCTGGCCTATGGTTGGGTGGAACGTTGCAGCGACATAGCTGGTTGCGGGCGAGTTCTTCATTGAAAGATAAGTTTGCTGACCATTTCATCTCTGCAATTTATGTCTATTGTTTTACGAATTATGATGAACATGTGAATGCTGGAATGTATGTGTATTGCTTCCACTGACTGTTGAGTAATTATGCATCTATGCATCCTGTTATGGATCATGTTAAGTTTCCCATTTTCAGCATTGATGATTTGTACATGTCCATGGGCTGTTTACCCAGTTGTTCGTGGTGTTCGTCGCGTCCTCTTCACCGATCTGAGGGATGGGGACGTGACAATGGACTTCTCACTTATAAAGGCAGAATTTATATTCTGAATGTAGCAGATTTGAGGAGAGTTGTTATGGATGAAATCCATCAAGCTCCGTATTCTGGTCACCCAGGGTACAAGAAGACAATTGCTACAGCTAGAAAGCAGTAATTTTGGCCAAGAATGAAAAAGGACATGGCTGAATACATTTCAAGGTGCATGAAATGTCAACAGGTAAAGGTTGAGCATCAACATCCAGCAGGTTTGTTGCATCCTTTGCCAGTCCCGGAATGGAAATGGGAAGTTATTTCCATGGATTTTATTACAGGATTGCCGATGACTTGGAAACAACATGATTCCATCATGGTTGTAGTAGACAAGTTGACTAAAGCAGCACATTTTATACCAGTGAAGTCTACACACAAGACTGACGATATTGCAAATATCTTCATGAAGGAGATTTTCAAATCGCATGGATTTCCGAAAGCAATAGTTTCTAACAAAGGTGTCAAGTTCACTTCCAATTTCTGAAAGAGATTGTTTGTAGATTTGGGCACAAAGTTAAACTTCAGCACTGCATACCATCCTCAGACAGATGGGCAGACAGAAATAGTTAATCAGGTGCTTGAATATATGCTTCACATGTATGTGATGGACAAACCAACCAAGTGGGAATATTACTTACACTTGGTAGAGTTTGCTTACAACAATGGACAGCAGGCATCCTTGGGGATGAGTCAGTATGAAGCTTTGTATGGAAGAAGGTGTAGGACACCATTGACTTGGGATAACCCAATGAACAAAGTTGTTCTTGGACCAGAACTGCTCAAGGAAATGGAGCAAGAGGTTGTAAAGGTTAGACAGAATCTGAAAGTAGCACAGGTTAAACAGAAAAGCTATGCAGATAAACATAGGATGAACAGAGAGTTCAGTGTTGGGGATCATGTTTACGTGAGAGTGAAAGAAAAGAAAAGTTCCTTGAAGCTTGGAAGTTGTGCCAAGCTATCACCTAGATATTATGGGTCGTTTGAAGTGCTTGAAAGAATAGGGCCTGTTGCATATAGACTTGCATTGCCTGCTAGTACTAGAGCTCATAATTTTTTTCATGTTTCTTTGCTTAAGAAATATGTACATGATCCTAACCATGTGATAAATTGGGATGTGATTCATGTGGAACCCGAGGGAGAGTTCCAAATCGAGCCAATGCGCATCCTCGACAGGAAGGTCACAATGCTCTGGCACCAAGCCATAGGGCAGGTAAAGGTGCAATGGGAGCATTACAGACCTAAAGAGGCTACGTGGGAGCTGGAGGATGCCATGCGATTGGCACATCCATTTTTGTTCAATCCTGCAGAACACTGAAGCGGTACCAGTGTATCATTTTGTTCAAATTTTGTAAAGCATTGAGGACAGTGCTATTGAAGGGGGAGCGGAATGTAACACCCTGGTTTTAACCCCGTTTGCATTAAATATACATGATACATATATTGTAAATAATCATGGTGAGGAGCTACGGGCAAAGGCCCCACCATTGATTTAGTTATGTTATGTTTCGGATTGGAATGGTCACCGATGGTAAATCGAGACATATGACATATATTAAATTGTGGCATCATGTAAACATGCATTTTAATTAAATAACCCAACCTGCTATGTTCACTGCAACTAATTTGAGAAGGGGCATGATTCCAAAGGATAAGAAAGGGGAATGTTGAACATTGAGTCATGGGGGAAGAGCCATGTGTCACCACTCTCTTTTGCTCACCACCACCTTAGTTATTCCATTTTTAGTTGGAGGCAGCGTTTTGCTGGCAAAAAAGACCACTACGCTCACACTCTCTCCATGATGCATCTTTTGGCCTGTCCACTATCCCAATCGTGGATGTTCACTCACCTTCACGCGGACTGAGTTAAAAGAATCCATAATTCGTTGTTGGGGGGTTCGGTTCTCCTCTTCCTCACCCGATTGTTGGCCTACGAACATGTTCAGTTCTCCTCTGCCTCACGGATTGGATGGATTGCAGATCGATTCTTTTCTCTATTCACACAGAGTTTTGTGTTTTTTTTCCACCATTGTCAGACTGCATAATGGTTATGTTATTTCCATCACTGAATCGTGGCTGTAATGGCATCAATAGTTCTGTGGGTTATGTCTTTGTCCATCACACATAGTTGGGAGTTGTTCTTTCCCATTTTCTGCTTGTGCAATTTCTCCAACTGTTACAGTAAGGATCGAATGCTGTGGGTTCATAGTCGTTTGTGGGCTATTGTTTTCCCACATTTTACTTGGCTGTGTTTTCCCTTTTTGTGGTGGTATTGCTTGAAGAATTTCTGAGAGTTCCTACGTTCTGGTTGATTGTGTTTTTCCCCTGTAAAAGCTTGAATAGCTGTTTGGTTGCTTGCATGCAGTGGTTTTGTCCTTGGACTGCATTGGAGTGGTGAATGAGGGCCTGAGGTACTTGATAAACCTGGTGGGTTGAGAACCACATAGACAGAGCTACTAAGCTAGCTTTCTTCTCCACAACCCCTAAATAGCACTAGAAGGGAAATCAGGGTCTGAGGGACTGCGTTGCAGAGAAGGGACTGATTTCCTTATGTTGGGTGTGTGTGGGTCACTCTAGAAACCAAGTTGGTTCTATTAATTCTTGCACATGATCTAGGAACTAAGATTCAATCTCATCAAAGAATTATTAAAAATTACTCATGAATTAGCAATAACTGGAATACCCAATA
>LPNX010856833.1:53137-79872 GCA_001517045.1 Pseudotsuga menziesii
GGTTCTGGTGTTGGTGTCTGTAGCTCTTCAATGAGCTCACCAGCTTAGCATTTAGCCTTTCCCAGCTCCTAGATGGCCTGATAAACCCAACTTTGTTGGCTTGGCTTATTTTTTGTTCGCCTGATAAACCCAACTGTGTTGGCTTGGCTGAACTGTGTACCCTTGTGGTCTTGTTATCCTTGGCTATGTGTAAGCCTGTTAGTTCCTTATTCATTGGGGAATCATGCCCGGATCAGGGTGGCAGCGTTGCTGAGAGATTGAGGAGCACACGGGCCTATGGTTGGGTGGAACGTTGCAGCGATGTAGCTTGTTGCGGAACAAGTTCTTATTAAGATAAGTATGCTTGCCTAACTTGTGTCTGCAGTTATGTTTACCGTTGATGAATGATGATATACATGTTAAATGCTGAGTTGTATATGCATGAGTATTGATTGATATGTTTTTCTTCCATTGTGTATATGAATGACTATGCCTCGTAATATGTTTGATGTTTTAAGTATCATGCTTCAGCATTACATATATGTATGTTCATGCTCGTTGGGCTAGATTCCCGGATGATGTATAGTAGTGTCCTCTTCGCCAGTCGGAGGGTCGGTGACGTTATACCACTTAAGTGGGATAAATTCCAAAAAGTACTCATCGACATAGTATGAGTGGAACAAACTCCCAATAGTACCCATTGACATAGTATGACTAACGTATAAGATAAATTCCAAAAATTACTCATCGACATAGTATGAGTGGAACAAACTCCCAATAGTACCCATTGACACAGTATGACTAAAATATAAGCATGAGCGGTGTATAAATATAATAACCTATAATAAAACAATGCATCATAAATCACAAAATTAATAATATACACATACATATACGAAATGCATTGTATCTATTAATGTCAAATCAATAAGAATTATGAAGATGCATAAACATGCAAACATTATTAAATTAGTTAAATTTATGAATTAAATTTTAATATAATAAAAATAATATTTTTCTCTTAAATTGTAACCTAGTTATGATAGGTATGATATAAATTTAAAAAGATGTGCATATCTAAACAGATACATACCTACTCTAAATTTGAAATAGGCTTTGGTAGGTCAGCTGGAGTACTGCCATTTAGACAAGGATGGATGGATCTAGTGGATTTCCAAAGAATGGAAACCTATGTCAGATTACACACCCATTGTTAGTAGGCTATCAAATGGGTGGGTAGTCTTTTTGTTCCTTGATGAAGCTGATGTTATCAAGGTATTAAATGGGCTTTGGCTTATCAAAAGGGGCTCTTTGGTGCTTTGGCAGTGGTGGAGTGGTTTTGATCATTGTAGATCAAAGGTGAACAAACACCATCTTTGGGTCTTATTGCCAAATATTCCTCTTACACTATGGACTCGGGAGTCTCTTATGGCGATTGGTAACATACTAGGAAAATCTATCTTGGTGGATGAGGCACACTTACATGGTTTTGACAAATGCATGGCGAACGTTTTGGTGGAAATCGATATTTATGAAGGTCTAGAGGCCTCTGTGGACATTGACTAGGATGATCATATCGTCAAGCAGCGTTTAGACTAGATGAATGTCCCATTCAGATGTCATTATTGCAGGGACACAGGGGCACTTGAAAAATACCTGTCAACTTCTTTTTGAAGGAAATAGAGCATGCCCGACGCTGATGCTTAGACCAAAGGGTAATTACTCTTCGTCGATCTCCCTTCGGACTGAATGGCTGACGGTGGATGATATTAGGATGCCTATTGTTTCCAAAACTGGAAAATTTGTTCCTTTCCTGGCCTCTTTTTACATTGAAATGGATCAGGAAGATCTTGTAAACATCGATGCTCTAGCTTCTGAGGTAAAGGTCGTATCGTGTGGAGTTGGAACTAAATCCATATCAGAAAAATATGTTATGGAGGGGATGTTGGAGGGTGAAGCATTGGGGACCTTCCTTCATACTGGTTTGGAGACCCTTGATGCCAACGGTGCCTCAATCAAACACCTTAGGCATGTGGACTCGTTGGCAGAGGGAGGTGTGCTTCACTATGGTAACAGCCTTAATGGCTCTAGGTTGGACAACGCATATTTTCCTACATTAACTGTGGGGTTGGAGAACATCACGATTGGTTCTCCTCATTTCACAGACCCTAATCTTAGGGCACATCTCCCTATTTTTTGTTACTCTCCTCAGACTTCATCGGTTGCTCTGCCTTTATCCTTCATTAGACATGAAAACATGACTATCAGATGATCGCGACGGGAGAGGGAAAATCTAGGATGTTGGGGGAAATCAAACACTGGTGGTGAGGATCCATATATTCCATTTGCTGTTCGCATCAAGGATGTTGCTCAAAAGTTTAAGATGACTACTGTTTCAAATACTGATGGGGCACTTTGAGTGTTGAATTCCCGTGAAAATGGTTCATGATGTGTTTGATTTCTTTCAATGTAAGGGATTTTGGAGGACACCCTGAGCAGCTAGTTCTCCAAAATTTGCTCTTCTTTCTTTGTCCAAATATGTTATTTGTAGGAGATATGTATACGGGTTCCCATGCTATGATGATTGTTGCTAAGATGTTCTCGGGATGGGAATTTTGTGCATTAGATGCGGTCGGGCTCTCTAGAGGATTAATCACTACTTGGAACCCCTGTATGTTGAAGTGTAATTCCTTTGTGACAGAGGTGAGCATACTTCTTGAAGCCATGACTAGGGGCTCTACCTGCATTTTGAACTTACTCAGCATTTACGCTCCCTATTTGAATAGGTAAGGATTCTGGAACTCTATTACATCCAGAGGTTTATTTAAAATCTCTAATCTCATTGTTGTAGGTCATCTCAACTTCACCTTCTTAGCCGCTGAAGTATGAGGCATATCAGCCAGAATTGATCCTCTTGAGTTATTTTTAAGAACCTTATTGTCTCATTGAAACTCATTGATATGGAGTTGGAAAAGCTTGGGCCCACTTGGAGAAATGGCAGGGCGGGTGGAAATGGTATAGCTAAGAGACTGGATCGGTTTTTGGTTGTCAAATCTTTGATTACATCTTGTTTCCAGTACAGGTCTTGGGTTAAGCCGTTGGAGGTGTCTGATCATTACCCCATATGTTTGGATTGGAAAGGTTGTGGCAAGAGGCCTTGCTATCCTTTTAAGTTCAATCATGCTTGGTTGTTGGAAGATGATTTCGAGAGGTTTATCAAGCACATTTGGATTGGTGAATGTCTGGTTTACTCTAGAGATGACCCTATCCACTCTTTGCTTGGGAGGCTTCATATTTTGAAGATGGTTGTGCAAAATTAGGAACGTAGAAGGAAATTTGAATTAAATCACTCTTTAGCTTAGACTGGTGTTCTTTCGACTGAGGAGTTGGTCATATTGATTGGTTTGCAGAATCGTAAGGAAAATATTTTGGAACTGGAAGCATCCTTCCGGAGGCTTAAAAGCGAGGCAGTGTGGATTGCTATGGGTGATGCAAACACTAAATTTTTTCAGAAGTATTCCATTGCTCGCAGAAATATCAATACCATTTGGGACTTTGTTGGCAATGGTGTTCTATTGACTGACGACCTTTCTCTGAGGAAAGCTGGTATGAATCATTTCAAGTTGATTTTTGAGGAAATAGAACCAATCCATATCCAGGAAAAGATTAAGGTGCTCATTCTCTATCCAAGATTTTTTTCATCTAAAGAAGCTGACTGTATTGATAATATGGTTACCATTGATGAAGTTGAAAAGGTTTTGAAAAAATTTGCGAAGGATAAGGCGCCAGGTCCAGATGGTTAGTTGGTCGAATTTTTTCCTGGTATTTTTTATCTATCAAGGAAAAATACTTAAAGAATTTGTCTGTTGCAGATTGGCTCAGGTTGGGTGTTTATCCAATCCAAAACACTTCAACCATTTGGAATGGTTTCCTCTGAGTTTTGGGCTGGATTAACTTTGTTGTGTGTTGGAGAGTCGAAAATGGTGCTAATATTCACATTGGAGTTGACCCGATAGTTGGTATGTATCAATTCTCTATGTTGTACAAGGGCCTGATAAATTATTTAAATGATTATGGGTTACATACTTTAAATCAGATCTACACTGATTAGTTAGAGAGTTATTCTGGAAAGTATTGGATGAACACTAATGAGTTGGAGTTGGAAGGACATTGGAAAATTGAGTGGGAACTTTACACTCATTCTTTGTCTATGTTGGGTATTAGAATTACTTCACCGGAGGACCGATTGGTGTGGGTGGAAAATAAAAAAAATGGAATGGTTACTGTTAAGCTGGCTTATATGTACATTATGGAGAAGTCAAACAATTTGCAACATAATAGATTTTGGATGTTATTTTGGAAATGGAAAATCCCTATGAAGATAAAGTGCTTTAGCTGGTTATGTTTGATGAATAAAATAAGTACATGGGATAATTTGTGTAACCGTGGCTGGATAGGGCCCAATTTCTGTCACCTATGTAGAGAAGTGCCCAATTTCTGTCACCTATGCAGAGAAGCAAGTGAATTGGCAAACCATTTATTTGTGGATTGTGTTTTTGGTAAATATGTGTGGGAGAATGTTGCAGAAGCATTGGGTATAAACTTCATTTGGCAGGACAAATGCTTAGAGGATGATTTCACTGAATGAATCAACATTGGTTCCAGGCCGGTTACTCTCCCTTTTCTTTGCAATTGGGCTATATGGTTGAGTAGAAATGCCTGTATTTTCAATGACATCGATCTTTCAATTCAGAAAACAGTAATTAAATGTTTAAATTTTATTGTTGATTATCCGGTTGAGGCTATTATTAGAAGGAATAGAATTATTGGGTGTGCACTTGTGATCAAAGCAGCTACAGTTTTTTTCGATGGAGCAGCTGCAAAATGTTGGGTGGTGCTGGAGCTGTGATTTTTATTGGCAAGGATCATTATTTCCACATTTGTTTAGGTTGTGGTTCTAGCACAAACACCCAGGCTAAGCTCTTAGCCTTTTGGGGGTTGTTATTTGTGACTGATGTTTTGGGTCTGCCGGAGGTGAGTATCTATGGGGATTCAAAAACAATCATTGAGTGGGTTAATGATTTGGCAATTCTGGGGTTCTCTCACTTGAACATTGGTGTCAAAGAATCAAAGATATTATTAAGGGATTTTACTCTTTTTCTTGCAAGCATACTTATCGTTAACACAATGGGCGGTAGATATATTATCAAAAGAGGCTTTGGAATTAAATGATGGACAATTGATTGCTCAATAATTTATAGAAAATTCTATGAGTGAATATGTTCTAAATATTGCATTTTAGTGTGTTCAAATGACAAAACATTATCTGTGTTTTGGAAAGTTGGGAGGGATAAAATTTATCATCATTGTAGAAAGTTTATTGAGTATAGTTTTAGATAATTAGAAAGTTTTTTTAAGATTTTTCCCTTTGAAATTTTGATATGTAAACAGATACTTTGTTAACAAAAAAATTGAAATAATATAGAAACAATCGCCCAAATTAAAAAAATTGCCATTATCAAAAATCAAGTTTAAAACAAAAATAGTAATAACGAGGCGTGTAATGCAAATTTTTGTTTCTATGTTGGCAAATTTTCGTTTCTATTAATTTTGCAAAGCTGGTCTTTATTTCTTTGCTGGTTGTTGAAAAAGGTAACCACGTGTCACGCCGACTAGCTAACCCGTGCCACCCAATTTAGTTTAGTTTAGTTTGTGGTGCATATATAAATGAATTTCATGGAAAAACAATCCAGCCAAGATTTTGAAGTTTCAACGAAAAAAACAAAATTGTCACATGCAAATACAAGAATGGGTTTTTCGTGTTCTAAAATGTTTTCAGAGAGTGTTACTAGTACTATCCCCGAAGAGTATATGGATATAGTGGTGCAAGAATTTGCGTATGATCCAATTCGACTGCCGCTTAAAGAAGACCCTGCTCAGGTTCTTTACAACCGCAGAACACTGGAAACTATCTGGGACGCCAAACATGAAGCCCTGAATCCATTCACCCGCCAACCCTTCAATATTCGTGATGTCATTCCCCAGGCTCAGCTAAGGCAGCAGATGGGTCAATATATCGTGAGTAACAACAGTACAAGGCAGTTACAGGTCATTCCCGACTATACTAAAGCCTTGAGCGAGACAGATATGAAAAAACTTTTGAATAAACTGATTTCAGATTACAAGAATCTAATTAATGCAGAGAAGTGGAAGAAGACGAAGTTGCAGCGAGAAAAATATTGGAAACCCCTCTGGCAGAGATTTAATATTCTTCGTCTTTATTGCCAGTACAGGCCGGAAAATGGAGAACTTTTTTCTTCAATGAGAGGATACGAATTCCTGTACCAAGTCGTAACTAAAAAGCTATATAGTTTATTCTGTAAATACATCTCTTCAGTTGATGATGCCAAGGAAGTGGGCAAAGAAGTGGCCCGGCTCGTGGATGTCATCGGTTTTAAAGAGAGCGATTTGGCAACGGTACCTGAAACGTTTTTATGGGCGTTTGTACACATTCTGTCTAACCTTGCTGTAGATTGCAATGATGTAAAAGTTCATAGTATGATTGTAAGAATTTACCGTCGGTTGTTTCACGACTGTGGCATTGATTGCAAGAACATTTTCTGCTGCTGCACAGTCCAAACCGCTCTCTTTATGTTTGGAGGGCGCGACAATGTCACGGAAATATCTAATGAAGACATATACAACGGAATGTTAATCGTGAAAGTTGCGTGGCTTAAAAACAAGAAGCTTTGCATTTCAGAGATTGATTATGTTGAAATTATCGTCAACGTTGTAATTCTTTGCATTTCGCGCCTCAAAGAACTCCATGCTGCTCGTGAAAAACCCAATGACCGCCATGACGACGATGAAGTTGTGAAAAATATTTGTATGATTAGCGTAGCACTAGACGCGGGGCTCTGGCTAATTCATTCCATAGTCACAGTNACCCCAATGACCGCCATGACGACGATGAAGTTGTGAAAAATATTTGTATGATTAGCGTAGCACTAGACGCGGGGCTCTGGCTAATTCATTCCATAGTCACAGTTACCTCTTATGAAGGGGTACCAGAGTTTTTCCGGGATTCTAAGCAGAAGCTCTATGAGTTAGATGTACTAAGTGCAATTGTCGGACTGGTAGAACTTGTTCTTGCGGGTTTCAAATATATCCTGTCATCTCATTTGCAATTTGGTTTACATATTGCGGCGGCACTTTACGGAGGAGGAGACGGTCGAAGAAGAGACGAGGTTGTTAAAATGTTTGGAGATTTTCTAAGCAGTAGTATTGTCGATGAGTATAGTCCACTGGTTAAATGGTTACTCCAACACTTTCTAGGCAACGTTAATACGGTTTAGGCATTCCAATACATAGTTCTATTTAGTTCTATGTTGTTGGTTGTAACGTTGTGACGCTAAATGATAGTTGTATTTGTTTTGTAAAAATTTTGCACGGAGAGTAGCCAGCTAAGTAACTTAGGACACTTTCAAATAGGGTTAGTATCCTGTATTCCCATGTATTCCCAGTGTGACACACTGTATTCCAAGAGTTGGACACTACATTTGCATTAATATGTGTAAGATACCAAAAATTTTGTGTTTCTAAATCTGGACATATTCCAATTCATGTCAGACATTTACTAAACATGTGTAGTGTTAACAAAGATATAGAAGAGGGGATAGAGGAAAGAGCTACCACAATAATGCTAATTTTGGCATGGAGGAGTAAGATGACTATTGACAAATACCATTGATGAGCTATGATATTCTTGGCTATTTAGTATTTTCATTTTGTATCTAGTAGTACTATAAATACTAGACATAGTACTAAGTAGTATCTACTCTATTTTGTATTTGTCTTGGCATTCTCTCAATATCTATGTAATACATCTTTATTTTTGTGGTTTAATCAGAAATAACAAATATACAATTTAAGATTCAAAGTTCATGATTCATTGATAATTTTATTATTGATTCATCATTGTCAAATTTCAATTGAATGATATTATGATTGATGTACATTGTATATATATATATATATATATATATATATATATATATATATATATATATATATATATATATATATATATATATGNCATAGTGTTGAATACTATTTTCTTGTTCTTTCAGTGTCCCATAAAAGTTGTTTCATAAAAAAATCTCTTTAAATAATTATGAATATTTAATAAATACAGGTTTAAGAAGAATCTATATTGAGTATAAGAAATAAAGGCCATCTTCAACTAGTACAATAATACATTTGGAAAAAACACATAAAATTCGGTACAAAAATACTTTTGGAAAAAACACATAAAATTGGGTTTATAAAGTATTGAGAACTTGAGGACATAAAAATAATTGAAGTTGATCTGTGAATAGAATTCATGAGGAGCGGATACTGTCTTACCGTTGAAAAAGAAGAAAGTGGAGACTAATTTATTTCCTCCTGTGTATTTTTGCGTATCACGTTTAGCAATTACATTGTCCGAGTGGGAGGAACGGAAACTGGAGAGTCCAGTATAGAGAAGATATCGGAAAGAGTGCTGCTTGCCAGACATGGAAATATCATGACTATGTTTATCACAACAATACCTCACTGATTCTGAATTTTTTCTTTGACATATGAAAGTAAGTATGTTATATTTCTTTTCGAGAAAGTGAAGTGTTGTTAAACCAATGGGTAGAGTACATAATCTTTTATAATTATAAAAAACATTATCGATAACGAATCACCAATGGGTAGAGTACATAATTATAAAAAACATTATTGATAACGAATCACCAATGGATAAATGCATAAGTTCTTTTTTTATGATGCATGATCTATTTCGCAAACATTTTACAGCAATGCGTAAAAACGTGTCAACCATGGGTAAAAAGCACAAATAATCAAATAATACCGTTATTTTAAATATTTGGTAATTGCAAAAAATAATACCGTTATTTTAAATATTTGGTGAATAAAAAAAGTGTAATGTTTTGACATAATTTGATTTGTATCTATTTATGATTTAAACATATTTATAGTTATTGAGTATACATTCACAAAATGATAATTGATTAAATTTAAATTTAAATAAAATCATATATATGAAATGTTATTAAATCAGTAATCCAATTTTTATAGGAATCTAAATTCAGATTACATTATGAGACACACATCAAACACACTAGAGCTAAATGTTCTCCCCTTTTTTGTGCAACCAACGATACTGCATAGACAAAGCATATATCACAAATCAAACCTTCTTGCAAACTTAGCAATCTGGACAAGATTGAAAAGTGATTGAGTAGACCCTTAAAAACTAGAAAGCTTGAAGTCTGTTATCTCTCAGGATAAAGATAAGACTGTGTGAAAGTTGTAATGGTTTTGAAACACAGCAGCAACTTGGTTTGGAATATTCCTAAGTTCGATAGGAGTAAATGAATGATCAGTACCTTTCATGACTGGATCAGATCTTTGATGACTTGAACAAACCTCTGATGTTTGATTTACACATGAGCAGACCATTGCAACATTCTAATGTTAGATAAGAAGGATATGAGCATATTCTTATTATGATTTGGCATGATTCTTGATAGCAATCAAGCAGTGGTATGAGCACACTCTTAATGAGCATGTCTCTGACATGAGACTTTGGGTTGACCTTGAAATGGCATATGAATAATTTTGATTACTGAAGTAGGAGGTTTTAGAGGAAAGACTGAACAACTACAACATCATATTAGATAGGGGAGTAAAATTAAGAACTGATCTTGACACACATTCCAAGGTTGAGAGGCTTTTGATGACCTCATGGACAAGTGTTTGGCCCTTTGTCATTAATTTCAAAGGGGGAGAGGGGGATTAGAAATTTGAAGAAATGTTGCCATCAATGACAAAGAGGGAGTTTGTTGAGCATGGTTGTCATTGATGTCAAGGTTGAAGGAATTAATGACAAAGGTTGTTATGATAGTCCATTCATTGGTGTGTGCTTTAGAGCACTAAGTGGGCCATGACTTGATTGGGTTTTGGAACCCATACTTATTGTGGCTTGATGCCATAAGAAGCCCACATATTGAAGCAGCCCTTATGAAGAACCACTTGAAGTGTTGTGGGAGTCTTGTACTTATGCCCACAAATTTGATGAAGCCCACACCAATTTGAAGCATGATGAAATCCTTAATACTCTTACACAATTAAAATATTCTTAAATCTTTGGATAACCTTGCAAGCATTGTTGGCCATAATTCAAATTAAAATTTAATGAAATACAACCACAAAAAGAAACTTGTGCAGTCGGCTTAAAATTGAAATTAAAAAAGAATTAAAAAAGAGGAAATACAATTAGAAATTTGGCTTAAAATAATGATGGAAACCCAGTATAAATAACCAAACAGATGTCCTCATTTAAGTGGCAAGAAAAACTCGATTCTAGCTCTGAAATTTGTGGGTATTGTGGCAGCCACAGAGAAAAATGCAGCAGCTCTGAGATAGCAAACAACACGCAACAACAAACATTTTTTTAAGTATGATATTTCTTATCTCTGATTTTCGGGTGTATACTTGCTGAGGCAGCCAGATAATGGAGTGAAGTCTGCAATTCGCAAGCTGAGTATTTTGTGTGTATATTTTGAGCAGCAGTTAAGGAAATTCGAGGCCAAGGTTGCAACAGCAAAAGGAAGCGGCATAAAGTTTTATTATTATTATTCTTATTATAACAAAATAAAATATATATGAAGAGAAGCAGTGCCTGAAGAGGAATTCGATGGTGTAATGTTTTTGGAATTTTGGATATCTTTACTGGTGGACTGAGGCAGTCACACTTCTTTGTAAAAGATTTGAGAGCATGTCTGGATGAAGACAACTCCTGGAAATCATATGAAGACTCAAGAGCACTTCATTGTATGAAGACAACTCCTAGAAATCATATGAAGACTTGAGAGCATGTCTGGATGAAGATATGGAGTAGGTTGAGGACTGTTTGAAACATACTGTATTCACTTACAACAAGGAAGCTTCTTATATTCAAGAGCATTATGACATATTCCAGTTTCGAGCATCATGGAACACAAAAATGGGACGGTGTATGGTATGGATAAGCAAGAGAAATGTAAAGTGTAGAAGAGGAACAACAATCATGAATATCTTTAACAAAGGAAGCATGAACATAGGGAGAGTTTTATCAAAATGGCAAATAGACTCATTGATGTCAAAGTACAAAGAGAAAGATCGGATGTGGGAAGGCACCTTTTAGTCATAGAAGATGTGTGAAAGTAGCCCTAATTGGTCAAAACAATTAGTAGATTTAAGGACATCGTGCAACGAGAGTTTTGAACAACAGTAAAGGGCAGATTTGAACCTTTGCTAAAGAATTTTAAGACATAACAAGGAGAATATTTGAAGGCTGACTTAAAGTTTTTTTTAAAGGACAAGTTTAGGCTCTCTACGAGATTTTATCAAAGACGGTCAAAGGTCTAAAGGAATAAATCTAAACTATGTGTACAATAACTGACTGCAACATCAAGAAATTGAATGTTGAAGACTCAGATAATCATTGCAGCAGCAGTATGCAGAATTCATATAAAATGTTTTATCTTTGATCTAGATAACTATAGCAGCAGTATGTTGAAGGTCATCTGTTGAGGTTTGCAGTGGCATGTTTTGAAGGTGCAGAGTATGTTGAAGGTGGAGTTGCATAAAGATCAGACATCTCAGAAGCAGAAAAATATTTTGAAGGCCTGTATCTCATCAATATTGGCACCCAACAATACTGCATAGACAAGGCATATATCAGAGATCAAACCTTCTTGCAAACTCAAAAATCTGGACAAGATTGAAAAGTGATTGAGCATACCCTTGAAAACTAGAAATATTGAAGTCTGTTATCTCTCACGATAAAGATAAGACTATGTGAAAGTTCAAATGGTTTTGAAAAACAAAAGCAACTTGTTTTGGAATATTCATAAGTTTGATAGGAGTAAATGAAGCAGCGATACTTTTGATGACTGGATCAGGTCTTTGATGACTTGAACAAACCTCTGATGTTTGATTTACACATGAGCAAACCATTGCATACATTCTAATGTTAGATGAGAAGGATATGAGCATACTCTTATTATGATTTGGCATGATTCTTGATAGCAATCAAGCAGTCATATGAGCACACTCTTAATGACCAGATCTCTGACGTGTGACTTTGGGATGACCTTGAAATGACATATGAATAATTTTGATAACCGAAGCATAAGATTTTATAAGAAATACTGAATAACCACAACAGCATATCAGATGAGGGGATTAAAATTTAGAATTGATCTTGACACACATTCCAAGGTTGTGAGGCATTTGATGACTTTATGGAAAAGGTTTGGCCCTTTGTCATTAATGTCAAAAAGGGAGAAATTAGAAATTTGAAGAAATGTTGCCATAAATGACAAAGGGGGAGTTTGTTGAGCATGGTTGTCATTGATGTCAAGGTTGAAGGAGTTAATGACAAAGGTAGTTATGATAGTCCATTCATTGATGGTGTGTGCTTTGGAGCACTAGGTGGGATATGATATGATTGGGTTTTGGAACCCATACTTATTGTGGCTTGATGCCATAAGAATCCCACGTACTGAAGTAGCCCTTATAGAGAACTACAAGAAGTGTTGTGGGAGTCTTGTACTTATGCCCACAAGTTTGATGAAGCCCACACCAATCTAAAGCATGATGAAGTCCTTAATACACTTACATGATTAAAAATATGCTTAAATATTTGGATAAGCTTGCTAGCTTTGTTGGCCATAATTCAAATTAAAATTTAATGAAATACAACCACAAAAAGAAACTTGTGAAGTCGGCATAAAATTGAAATTAAAAATAAAATAAAATAAAAATTAATTAAAAAAGAGGAAATACAATTAGAAAGTTGGCTCAAAATAATGATGGAAACCCAGTATAAATAACTAGACAGACGTCCTCATTTAAGTGGCAACAAAAAATCGATTCTAGCTCTAAAATTCGTGGGTACTATGGCAGCCACAGAGAAAAACGCAACAGCTCTGAGATAGAAAACAACACGCAACAACAAACAATTTTTTATGTTTGATATTCCTTATCTCTGATTTTCGAGTGTATACTTTTTGAGGCAACCATATCATGGAGTGAAATCTGCAATTTGCAAGCTGAGTATTTTGTGTGTATATTTTGAGCAGTAGTTAAGGAAAGCCGGGACAGAGGTTGCAGCAGCAAAAGGGATGAGCAACAAGTTTTTTATTATTATTATTCTTGTTCATTTTTATTATAAAAGCATAAAATATATATGAAGAGAAGCAGTTCCTGAAGAGGAATTCGATGGTGTTATGTTTTTGGGTTTTTGGATATCTTTACTAGTTGACTGAGGCAGTCGCACTTCTATGTAAAAGATTCGATAGATTAATGACTTAACTTCGATTTTTGGTGAATTTGTAGAATGTTAATATAGACCATGACTCAGTGGTGTTGATCCTTTTTGTATATAGAACAAGTTTGTTATCAATTTACTGGTGTGACAACCTTATTATGGAAATTATGTTATGAATAAAACAGTGGACATGTGAAGACTCTTGATGTGTATAAGCAGTAAGAACATAATCTTAATGACTTGCACAGATCTTTGATATTTTGATGAGAATATATCTTGGTGAGTTGGCATGATCTTTGAACATCAAAGTACATGATGGCATGATAATTGAGTAGACATAAAGTGGACAAATTGATGACATGAGCATATAGTTAACATGAGCATATGAGCGAACTTAGATGACATAAACATAGGACAAGATCTGGGACATGATATTGTAAGCAATGGACATGATAAGTGTTGATGTATAAAAGACATGATCAGTCTATGATGTCTTGGAGCAGTTAATATGATGACAAGTGATTCGCAGATGAAGTGATAGGATAGAGATTAATGTAATTGCAAGTTCGGTCTTGCAACCTATTTCTAAGTTGGAAATAAGAAAAAACAAGCAAGGACTTGGCATAGAAGTTGTCTCTTCTCAGTCGGTTGAAGCTGATGCAGACCCCAAGGTGGTGGCCTTCAATGTAACTCATATCAATTTGATATAATAAAGTTTTCAAATCTTATCTCAAATTTGTCTTTTGTGATCTGTGTGATTGATTAATTTCGATGAACTTGATTGTATACATATGATTATTTCTATTTAAATACTTGAAGAGGTGAAATTGATAAAAAGTGTTGGCCCACTAATTTACCCCCCCCCCCCCCCCCCNTGTTTGCAAGCTTACTTTAACTAGTATTCTAACTCAGGGAAGTCTATATTGCACACTTAGTTTTTCAAAAGATTGTTTTTTGAGCTAAGTAAAACTCACTGTTTCGCTCCGACATTTCAGAGAAACTTGGCCAGTTTCCTCGATGAATCGGAGGAACTCGGCCAGTTTCTCTGATATGGTTGGCATAGTCTTTTTTATTTTCAATTTCACACAGTTCTCGCCGAAACCATCGGTGAAACTCGTACTTTTACGCCGAAATGGTCGGAGGTTCGATGAATGTTGTCGATGTTAAAAGGTTACCAAGTTTTCAGGAAACTTGTAATTCTTCATCAATACATTGAAGTGGATGAATAGACATAGCATTAAAGAATCCAATCAGAAGAAATTGGGGAGAATCAATATTTCCCACCGAAATAGTCGAGATAACTCACGAAGCATCGTCAATAGTATCGGAGGTTTTCCCACCTTTTCACGGCAATCGATAGAGTTTCGCGCCAAATGGTGTTTTGTCGCCCGCCGTTTTTAATAACCCATTGAACGCATTAATGGTGTTTTCATTATTTTTCTATATATGGGTGATTTTATTTCCCGACGCATAAGGCCTTCACCTAAATATTTTATTTCAGTTGTGAGTTAAAACCCCTTCACCTCGATAAGTTTGAAATGCATAATGAAACATATGATAAGGTGCTTAGTTGCAGTATTTTTGGCAAATTATTGTTGCTTTAATAGGGCCTTGTTTAAATGTTATTTTCAGTTCAAATTCATTTCTGATTATGCTTTCATTCATATATTACAGGTGTTGTTGATTCGTTGATTTTGATTAATTCACTAAGAAGAGTATGAGACAGACTTTAGAAGGCCTAAAATCAGAAGCAACACTTCTGGAGTTTTGTAGGAAGATCGCTCAAAGGTTGAGTAGCGAGATTGCTAAAACTGTTGAAAATGTCAGGCCTTTTATAAAAAGATACAGCAAGTCCTTGAGAATTCCAAATTCCTTTGGTTCCAAAGATCACTGATATTCTAGGGAAAGATCAACATATGGCGCATCTGTAGGACATATTACAAGAGGACGTAGAAGAAGCTTTCAACAAAGAAGATACTATCCATTTTGTTGGGAAGGCTTCTATCAACATTTACCTCTCAAAAGGCATGTGCAAGACCGCGACATAAGAGGTGACATGAGTGCAGACATAGATGACGGTGAATGAAGTGATTGTACAAGTACTTGAGCCAATAAAGTACAAAACTATTGCTGAGGAGGCCCATATAAATTTTGTTTCCTATGGAAACGTTTGTATTTTCCCATGTAAACCACTAAAAGACAAACTGTGGGAATTTTTAGGGTTAGGGTAGGTAAAAGGTCACGAAATGACAATTCAGATTATAATAAATAGGGGTAGAAAGTACAATAGATGGACTTTTCGCTAGCACAAGGAAGGCTGGAATATTTGTAAGAGAACTAATTTTCTGCTAATAAAGAACGAGTTGTTTTTGCTGGGAAAGGTTGAACAGTGATTTTCTTGGATTGTTTGGAAGTCGCAATGTGGAATTACTTCTTCTCGTTTCCATGCAACTGTGATATCGTTCTAATTATTCTGAATTACTTCTTTGGTGATGAATGATTTTGTTTTCCATATAAATGTATGTGTATGAAATGAGTAATGAATGTTTTATTATGTCAAATCTACCTTTGATATTGTTTATGTTGTAAATATTCATGTGAAATTGAAACAACTATATGTGATATTAATATGAATAGTTACAGTACATTGCTCTAACTTTTAATTTTCTCCCTGCGGGGATATAATAGATTAGCTTGGTCTTAGATTTAGAAGAATAATTGAGAAGGAAGGAACGGTAAGATGAGAGGTAAAAACTTGTGCATCACTTGTGAGGCTTCTGCTTATCAATTACATGCATTTAGGCATTTGCATCTCATCTTTAGAAAGAAAATTACATAAACGGTGGACTAGACCGTAACCGGTAAATATTTAAACAACTTAATCTACGGTAGTCAGACCGTTAACCAGACTGATTCCCCACACCAAACGGTGTACGATCTAATTGGGATTGTTTATCAGGGAGAATCCCTACTGTCGGTACCTGGTATTTTTCTAGGAATCAACAGATTTGTCCCTAGAAGGAGGGAAGCCAATGCACGTTTGTGAGAAAATATTCCACTAGAACTACATCTGAAATGAAGAATATTTTATTCTTGAATCTAAAAAAAAATAAAGGGTAAGTTCTGAAGAAGAATATTTAGAACGTGTGTACGTTGTCCCATTTGAGGAAATTGATCATTTTCGGAGGCATACAAGATCTTACTTTAGGAAACTTGGAGGGTTGAAAGTAATCCATGCACTACCCAAAATGTAGGCTTCCGAGAAAGTAGTCTCATATACTAAAGATTCATTACTTGTGGAAAATTTGGAAGAATTGGTGGATTTATCTATCTAAGAAATCACTCAACATCTTGATCAGTTGGGACCAGAATCTCCTAGAGCTCAAGTTTTCCCACAATCTCCACCTCAAATTATGGATGCATCTGTTAATCAACCTGCATGGAAGGCCAGAACACCACTCAACTTGGATGCACCTTTACACGATTTACCTAAGTACCCAGAACGAGTGTTGCCAAATTTTGATCCTGGAAAGGGTATCTCTCTTGAAGATCATCTAAATTTTTTTTATCCCACACTAAGTCTTCTTAATTTTGAGCACGAATACATTGTCTACATACTGGTCCCATATACTTTCGAGCCCAGAGCGTCTTCATGGTATTTCATTCTACAGGCTAACTCAATAGCAATTGGGATACGTTTGAGAGAATGTTTAGAAGTAAATTCGGCAACCAGAAAACCATAGCCACACTTATGAAAGAGTTATTGTCTTTGAGGATGGAAAGGAAATAAAAATTTCAAGATTTCAATCAAATATTTACTACTCTTTTAAACATTTTTAGTGCTGCAACAAAACCAAATGAAGAGTCTTTGGTAGAATATTATACTATAGCACTATACCCACCTATAGCAATGTTTGTAAAAATGGCAGTTAATCCCACACTGGTAGAGAATTATGAAGAATCCAAAAGGGTGGAAACTGATCTTGATAGTATCGCAAGACATACTTCAGAACCAGAAGTGAAAACAACAGCTAGTAAAAAACCTTTGGTATTAACTAGGCCTAAAGAAGAACATTAGAATGAACTATAAAATGTGGTGAAAATGGTGCAGAAATTATCAAACAAGATAGTATATTTGGAAAAGGAGAAGGGAGCTAGTTCATCAAGAAATCCATTCAAACCTTACTACAAATAAAGAGAATAAAGTGGGAAGCCTCAACTGCCTCTAATTAATTTTGTTGTGTTAAATTTTAATGAAGTAGGCATGGATCATTTCTGTATTTTTCATCAGGAACACCATTCTGAAAAAAAGTTGTCCACAATGGATAAATTTGATGAATTTGGTTATGAATCAATTATTATATGCTCAGTTGGTAGATCCAAAAGAATATGAAGACCAAACTAATGGACAAGAAGAAACAACATAAGAGACCATAATGGTATTATGGGATTGAACACGCACATTGGGATTGAAAGAAGATGAGCAGAATGAGGAAGTCCAAGTATCATCAGTTAATGTTACAACTAGGAGTAAATGATTGGTGGTGGATCAAAGCTTAGTGCTGCCTAAAACAAAGAAAATAAAGGAAACCTTTAAGAAAATTATCACCACTACTCAAACACAACATAAGGTTAATATGGAAAGCATGAAAGAAAATAACCTAGTAATTGATAAACCTATGAGAACTGTGGTAAACAAAACAGAAAAAACTAAAGAGTCTAACATGGGATATGATATTGTGGAAGATATGAAGAAAACCAAAGCAAATATCTCTTTATTTGAATTATGTAATCTTCCTCAGCAAAGAAACAAACTACTGGAAGCTTTTTACCCACAACCAAGTAGTGTTTCAAAATCCATCGAATGAGATGTTCAAATTAATGAAGCAAGAATTGGTGGTAAATTGAAATCCCAGACTTTGCCTTTCTTGTTGACATTTGAAATTTTTAATCATAATGTTCATAATTGTTTGGTAGATTCTGGAGCCTCATCCAATGTTATTCCTCTTTCTATTTGTAATAATATTAATGGCCAACCAACACCATCCCCCTCTCAGATAATTCAGCTGGATAGGTCTGTTGTTAAGGTTATAGGGGAGATGAAAGATGTGTTAATTAGAGTTGTTGTGGATCCTAGAGTGTGTCAATTCATAGACATCATGGTGGTATATATACTTGAGGTTTATAGATTAATATTGAGCAGATACTAGTCAACGAAACTTAACGGTTATTTTGCAACTGATTGGTCTCACATGTGGCTGCCATACCAAAACAGTCAAAATCAAATTAAGATATTGAGGGAACCATATGAAATAGAATGTGACTCGGTTGGAAGGAAATAACGAAAATGTGAATTTCTCATCTTCAGGTTTAGGAAACTATTTTTTAGAGTTAGAACCAGGAAATTACCAAGCTGAGGAAGTCAGTCACGAATCAGATACACAACTTGATCTCCATTGATTTTCATGGGCTGATGATGTTGATTGTAACATAGTAAATTTAGTTACTAATGTAGGGAATGATACTAACCAAGTATTTTTAGAAGATAGATTTTGGATTTTATATTTTGATGGTTCTAAAACATAAGAGGGATCAGGGGCCTATTGTGTCCTTGTTGATCCTCAAAGAAATAAATATTACCTCTTCTGTAGGCTGGAGTTCGAATGTACAAACAAAACTACAGAAGTTCGAGTTCAAGGTCTGAAGAAAGCCATTGAGTTAAATGTAAAAAATTCGAAAGTTTTTGGTGAATCTGGAAAAAAATCCATTTAAGCAACAACTTAGAGAAACACAACCTAAGTTGGAGCCTTTGATCCAAAAGGAGTTGAAGAAGATTGTCCTTTCAAAATTCAAGATTTACAAGGACATGAAGAGAGTCTTCCTTTAAATGACCTCGTTCTCCAACATTACTTCACTTAGGTTGTAGGAACACTTTGTACATAAATAAAACTTTTATTTTCTTCATTTTTCAGTTAGTTTTTATTTTCTTATTTACTTTGATTCGTATTTTTCTTGTTATTTGCTTATAATAAACCAGCTCAGTATTGAACACTTGGAAATATAGGAATCAGAATAACCTCAAAAGTCTTTGAAAGTCAAGAACTGCTTATGGGAAAACACGTGTGGTAAAATTAGATCAAATATGAGATTTTTTTTTAATTATTGATAGACTATAGAAAGGAAAGCTAATTTCAAGTCCACATTGGAGTCATTATAAACCCTGTAAAATAAGTAAGACTCATGAGGTCTAGAGTACTATCTTGGAGCTCCATCCATTCTCACACTAATATCTGTCTTAGGAAATCTACCATGATAGACCCACGGAAAGGAAGCAGCTCTGACGGATGTATGGAATTCAAAATAATCCCATGCTACAAATCAAAATCCAAAAAGGATTATATTAAGGAGTCAAAATTTGGAGACATACAATCTCCATCAAATAAACAATGCTGAACAAATAAACCATCAGACCAAAAAGATTTCTTTAACATCAAATTCCAAGAATGTTCTTCTTTGTCCATGAGTTTGAAACAAATTTAGCACTCACATAGAAGGACACTATGGATGGAAGAACCCAGACCAAAATTATCAAAGTGAAAGAAGCAATCAAGGAAGGCTCAGAAGACAAATGTCATTTAAAAGGGAAAGCATCAAAAGAATGCTAATAGCATGGGAACAAGGAACAAACCAATACATCAATCTAACCTTGTTACGATCCTGTGTAGTCATATCTGGTAGCAACCAAAATATAGAGGTAAAATTAATTTCATATTTTGGCCTTGGCAGAGTTATCAAGACTCTTGGTTCTAGTTACCTGACTCCCAAAAGATGACAATCAATGTGATGCACAAAAGTTACATCCCTAGATAAGTCTAGTCTTTTAAATAATATCGAGGAATGCATTGAAGAGATTGTGGTATATGCACAATCTAGTACCATGTAGAAGTATTTTTTTCCACAGATAGTTTTTTCAGAGATATAGTTTTTTCAGAGATCTGTGTTTTCCAGCTAGTCTCCAATTGTTGCTGCTACAACTGCTTCCCCCAAAAAATTATATTTTAGGGCCCCTCCTTTTTTGTTTGCAAGCTTACTTAAACTAGTTTTCTAAATTAGGGAAGTCCATATTGCACACTTAGTTTTTCAATATACTGTTTTTTGAGCCAAGTAAAACTCACCGTTTCACTCCGACATTTCAGAGAAACTTGGCCAATTTCCTTGATGAATCGAAGGAACTCATCCAATTGCTCCAATATATTCGGCAGAGTCTTTTTTTAATTTCAATTTCGTAAAGTCTCGGAGAAACTTGAACATCTTCGTCGAAACGATCGGAAGGAACTGGTGAGTTCTCGCCGAAACCATCGGTGAAAATCACGCTTTTACGTTGAAATGATCGGAGAGGTTTGGTGAATGTTTCCAATGTTAAAAGGTTATAACTAAGATTTTGGGGAAACTCATAATTCTCCGTCGATAAAGTGAAGTGGATAAATAGACCGATCATTGAAGAAGCCAATCAGAGGAATTGGGGAGACTCAATATTTCCCGCCGAAACAGTCAAGAGAACTCATGGAGCATCGTTGATAGTATCGGAGGGTTTCCCACCTTTTCATGACAATCAATAGAGTTTCACGCGAAATGGAATTTTGTCGCCCACCATTTTTAATAACCCATAGACTACATTAATGGGGTTTTTCGTTATTTTTCTATATATGGGTGATTTTATTTCCCCATGCATAACTCCTTCACCTAACTCTTTTATTTAAGCTGTGAGTAAAACCCCCTTCACCTCGACAAGTTTGAAAATGCATAATGAAACAGATGATAAGGTGCTTAGTTGCAGTATTTTTGGCAAATTATTGTTGCTTTAATAGGCCCTTGTTTAAATGTTATTTCTAGTTCATATTCATTTCTGATTATGCTTTCATTCATGTATTACAGGTGTTTTTGACTAGACGAGTTTGATTAACTCACTAAGAAGAGTACGAGACAGAATCCAGAAGGCCTAAAATTAGAAGCAACACTTCTGGAGTTTTGTAGGAAGATCGCTCGAAGGTTGAGCAATGAGATTGCTAAAACTGTTCAAAATGCAAGGCCTTTTATAAAAAGATACATCAATTCCTTGAAAATTCCAAATTCCTTTGGTTCCAAAGATCACTGATCTTCCCAAGAAATATCAACATATGGCGCATCTACAAAATAGATTACAAGAGGACGCAGAATACATAAGGAAGAAAGAAGCTTTCAACGAAGAAGATAGTAACCATTTTTGAAGCAGATTAAAACTCTAAAACCCACATGAATTCCGGAAATTAACCACAGTAAAATTGAATATTGATTGATGATTTAATTACAATGATGAGAAAACCTTTTATAGGTAAAAATTACACCATTTCACTAAAGGGGTGTGATCCTATGTTTTAATTAATACTACATTAATATTAAAATAATTGCTCGTAGTATTAGATACATAACATTGCCGTAGTCTTTTAGAATGCTTTGTCCTCAAAGCAAGGGTAAGGACGGGTATTGTTGACGAAACTGTTATGTCTCCCATGATGTGTCTTGATATGGAAAATTCTTCCACTTAACGAGATATTTCTTGAGTGTTCTAGAACGGAGTTTTCTTTCTCGGATTGTAATGATTGCCTCAGGTTCCCAAATGACCCTTCCTTCTTCATCTAACATAGGAAGTATTGTTTGTACTATTTGATGTTTACCCAACATTTTTTTGAGACATGATACATGGAAGACATTGTGGATACGACTTTTATCAGGTAACTGTAATTTATATGCCACTTGACTAATCTTCTGGATAATCTAGTACGGTCCATAGAACTTTGGGTCCAACTTGTGTTTCCCTCCACTTTTAAGGGATACCTATTTATAGGGTTGGAGTCTTACGAATACCCAATCTCCTACTTCAAATTCTCCTTCGGTTCTACGTTGATTTGCTTGTTGCCTCATGCGATTTTGTGCCATGATTAAGTTATCCTTTAGTAATTCAATTGTTTTTTGGGATTTCTCTAGTTGGTTCCTTACTTCTGGAACATTGCTGTCATTCATAACTAACTCCTTCAAATTTGGAGGTTCATACCCATATAACGCTTGGAAAGGAGTCTTTTTTGCGGAGGTGTGGTATGTTGAATTATACCACCATTCTGCTAAGTGTAACCATTGAGACCAATGGTTTTGTTTATCTGTTACAAAACAACTTAGATATGCTTCTAAGCATTTATTTACGAATTCAGTATGACCATCTATTTGGGGGTGGTAAGCTGAGCTCATATTGAGTGATGTACCCATTTGTTTAAAGAATTCCCTCCAAAATTTTCCATTAAATTTTGCATCTTTGTCGTTGACGATGACTTTTGGGAAGCCATGCAATTTGTAGACATTTTTGCAAAATACTTCTGCAATTTGTTTTGTCGTGTTTGTTTTTTTTATTGCCATGAAGTGAGCAAATTTGGTTTATCGATCGACCACTACAAGGATCTTGTCCTTTCCTTCTGACGGAGGTAACCCATCGATGAAATCCATTGATATCTCTTCCCATTTATGGTTTGGAATGTGTAGGGGTTGGAGTAACCCTGGGGTTGAAACATTTTCACTTTTGTTTCTTTGGCAATTTTCACAGTCTGCCACATATTGTTGGATATCTTTCTGCATTCCCTTCCAGAAAAATGACCTTCTTGCATTATAATAAGATTTGAACAATCCTACATTTCCGGTGGCTGGTGAATCATGGGATTCTTTTATTGATTTAACCTTGAATTTAGAGTTTGAGTTCAAATAAATCCTCCCCTTATACCAAAGAATATCGTTTTTCCATTCAAACTTGGGGTCACGGTTGGAGTTGTTAATTATAGTGCTTGTTTCTAGGTCCTTGGCATATTCACTTCGTATTTCATTCAGCCATTCTGTAATTGCAACTGAGATGGAGTAAGAGGTAATATCCTCATCTTTTCTAGAGAGTGCATCTGCAACTACATTTTCCTTCCCTTTTTGTGTATTATTTCCATGTCAAAAGCAACAATTTTTTCTATCCACTTATGTTGTTCTGTGGACAATGTTTTCTATTGAAGTAGGTATTGAAGACTATTATGGTCTGTGCGGATCATGAATTTGATCCCTAAGAGGTATTGTCACCACTTTACCAATGCCTGCATAATTGCCAGCATTTTTTTATCATATGTAGAGTTCAATTGTTCTCGCTTGTTTAATTTCCTGCTCTCAAAATCTATCGGGTATTCATCTTGCATTAGTATTGCTTCCAACCGATAACCTGAAGCGTCACATTCTATAACGAATGGTTTGGAGAAGTCTGGGGTAGCTAATATAGGTGTGGAGGACATAATTCCTTTTAAGGCTTCAAAACATTTTTTTGCTTCTTTATTCCAATGGAATGCATTCTTTTTTAGAAGGTTGGATAAGGGTGTGGTTCCATGCGCATAATTCCTAATGAATATTCTGTAGTATCCTGTTAGCCCAAGGAATCCTCTTAACTTGGAGATGTTAGTAGGGTTGGGCCATTCTGTGATGGATTTGATTTTTTCTAGATCAACCTTGACTCCTTCTTTAGATATTACGTGTCCAAGATAGCTCACTTCTTCTTTACCGAACGTGCATTTGGAAATATTGGCGTAGAATTAATTTTCTTTTAAAATGGAGAGCACCTGTTCTAGGTGTGTGAGATGATCCTTCCATGTCTTACTGTATATAAGGATGTCATCGAAAAAAACTAATACAGACTTCCTTAGGAATGAATGGAATAGGTTATTCATGGTTGCTTTAAATGTTACTGGGGCGTTAGTTAGCCCAAAAGGCATTACCTTAAATTCGTAATGTCCCTCATGGGTTTGGAAAGCTATCTTCACCACATCTTCTAGCCTTACTATGATTTGGTAATATCCTAACCTTAAGTCTAATTTTGAAAAGTACCTTGTGCCATGCAGTTCGTCCAACATTTCATTGATAAATGGAATGGGGAATTTGTCTTTAATAGTTATTTTGTTTAGTCCTCTGTAATCGATGCATAGCCTAAATGATCCATCCTTCTTTCATACTAGTACTACTGGTGTAGCATAAGGACTTCGACTTTCTGTAATCACTCCACATTTCAATAAATCATGGATTAATCTTTCAATCTCCGTCTTATGGTGGTGTGGATACCTATAGGGTTTAACATTGATAGGGATGGATCCTGACTTGATTTTAATGACATGCTCGATATTCCTTTTTGGTGGTAACTCCATGGGGAGGTCCTCGAATACCTTTTTGTATTTTTGGATTAATCCTTGGATCTCTGGATGATCTTGTTTAACTACTTCTGAAGTTAATAATTCCATCTCCTGGCATTGTATGACATATGCTGGTGCTCCTTTTCGAATTAGCTTCTCCATTTTTTGGGATGACACAATTTGCATGCGAGGGGGTTGGAACCCATATAATTTGTATCTTTCTCCTTGCCATTTAAACTTTATAAAGTGTTCTTGGTGGTTTGCTGAGTAGGTACCTAGTGTTTGCAACCACTGAATTCCTAATACTGCATCAACTCCTCCTAAGGGCACTGCATAAAATTCTAACTCAAGGTTATAGTCTTGTATTTGCAGCTTAAATTTGTGGCATTTCCCTACTTTTTCGATCCTCTTTCCATCTGATACCATTACTTTCATGTTGGGTACTGGATATATGAAAAGGTTAAGCCTCTTTGCAACACTTATGTCGATGAAATTATGGGTGCTTCCTATGTCGAATAGGACTACAACATTGTTATTTTTTATATGCCCTTTTAATTTTAATGTTTGTGGTTGGTGTATTCCTGTTATGGCTGCAATTGATATTTTGGGAGTTTCTTCATCTTTTGAATATGACAAGGGATTTTTGATGTCACGAGTTTCTTCTATGTTAGATTCATTGCTATCTGACTTGTCTTCTTCTTCTGCTTCACATTGATATAAGTTCTTGGTGGTCTCTTTTTTTAAACATCTGTCTTGGGTCCCACTTCTCTCTGCAATACTTACACTTTACTTCTTTCATCCATTGGGCTTCTAAGGTGGTTTTTTTTTCATTCCTCAAATGTGGTGGCTAGTACTTGGTGTTGGTTTTCGTATTTGGAATAGACCTTCTATCTTTGTCATGGCTTTTATTCCACGCTTTTTTTAATTTTTCTTCAATGATTTTTGCCTTGCGTCTCACCTTGTCCAAGGTTGATACATTTAGTAGCTCTAGTTCATCTCTTATATAGGGTTTTAGTCCGTACACATAAGTCTGGAGGTGTTGAATGTCTGTGAGTTTTGGCATACATGTCGCCAGGGCTTCCCATTCGTCGGTGTATTCATCGACATCACCTTTTTGCTCCAGTCTGGTAAGTTTTGCGAAGAAGTGTTTTTCTTTTAAGTCTTCAAACCTCTTAAAGAAATCATTTTTGAATTTTCTCCACTTGCGCTTAGTTTCCTGTGTTGTAACCTTCCACCACATGTACCAGTTGTAAGCCTGCTCTTCTAGTTGCATAAAGGCATATTTTATCATTTCCTCATTAGCTATGATATTGTGTATGGAAAAAACTTCTTATGCCTTGTTGATCCATGCCACACTCCGTTTTGTGTCTCCATTAAATTTTGACAATTCTAACTTGGGTTTCATTTGATATCCATTCCTTTTTGGAGGAGAAAGTGACTGCTCATGATTTGGAGAGAGATCGTGATCGAACTCTTCTTGTGGACTTCCTCTTTTGGGAGGAATTGTCTTATGGTGCCTTGAATTTGAGGATGGTTGGTCTTCCTTTGACATATTGCACACTAATGTAGTAATTGTGTTTTACAAATGATGCTCGAGTTTTCTAAACCAGGATTCGAACAATACTGTGATGTTTCTTTTTACACCTTCCATCTCCCAAGATACTGCTTCGTTGACTTGTTTTTTGACAGTCTCTGATAATTCGATTTTGCTTTTGTGTAGTTCTCCTTCGATTTGGTTGAGTCTTGAGTGTAAACCCTCAATATTTTTAGAACCTTGTGCTTGGTTAAGCTCTAATTTCGCCATTCTTTCTTTAATTTCATTCATTTCTACCATTTTTCTTGTGCAGGGAGGAATTTTGTTTTATTAAGAATGGTGAGGTCTAAGGAATAATAATTAATTATTATATTTGTTAGAATATTCAACCCATAGTATTTACCCACTTAGACATTATTTCATTTATTTTTTCTTATTTGCCTAGTCCATGAGTCCCACCATGTGCAAGTTGTCAATTGCCTATCCATAGAGGTCAAACTTGCCATTATTAACTCATGGAGCGCTTGGGAAAGCCTTGGGAATCAAATCTGCTTTATTCCTGGCCTCCTAGGTGCCCTTCTATTTTTTCTGCTTTATTGCCTGCTTTTTCAGTGTTTTAAGG
>LPNX010856833.1:80288-110724 GCA_001517045.1 Pseudotsuga menziesii
ACCACATTAATATTAAAATAATTGCTCGTAGTATTAAATACATAACAATTTTCTTGGGCAAGCTTCTATCAACATTTACTTCTCAGAAGGCATGTGTAGGACCGCGACATAAGAGGTGACACGTGTGCAGACACAGTCGACGGTGCATGAAGTGACTGTACAAGTACTTGAGCCAATAAAGTACAAAACTATTGTTGAGGAGGCCAACGCATGGGTTGTGTATGTTTCCAGCAGGGAAGGGCCCACATAAATTATGTTTCTTATGTAACCATTTGTATTTTCCCATGTAAAGCACTGAAATAAAAATTGTGGGAATTTCTAGGGTTAAGGTAGGTCAAAGGTCACAAAATGACAAATTTAGATTATAATAAATAGGGGCAGAAAGTACAATAGATGGAATTTTCACTAGAACAAGGAAGGCTGGACTATTTGTAAGAGAACTAATTTTCAGCTAATAAATAAGGACTTTTTTTGCTGGGAAAGGTTTCACAGTAATTTTCTTGGATTGTTTGGAAGTCACAATGTGGAATTACTTCTTCTCATTTCCATGCAACTGTGAGATCGTTCTAACTATTCTGAATTACTTCTTTGGTGATGAATGATTTTGTTTTCCATATAAATTTCTATATATGAAATAAGCAATGAATTTTTTATTATGTCAGAGCTACCTTTGATATTTATTTCTTTTGTAAATATGCATATGAAATTGAAACAACTATCTATGAGATTAATATGAATAGTTACAATACATTGCTCTAACTTTGAATTTTCTCCCTGCGGGGATAGGATAAATTAGAATATGATAGATTATCTTAGTCTTAGATTTAGAAGAATAATTGAGAAGGAGGGAACGAAAAGACGAGAGGTAAGAACTTGTGCATCAATTGTGAGGTTTCTGCTTATCAATTATATGCATTTAGGCATTTGCATCTCATCTTTAAAAATAAAATTACATAAATGGTGGACCGGGCCATAACCAATAAATATTTAAACAAGTTAATCTATGGTAGTCGGGCCATTAACTGAACAGGTTCCCCACACCAAACGGTGGATGATCTAATTGGGATTGTTTATAGGAGAGAATCCCTACTCTTGGTACCTGGGATTTTTTCAGGCATCAACAAAGCCCCAAGAACCTCCCCATAAGAGAAATCCATCCTGGGCTCGTGAGATTATTCAAGAAGCAGAAAGGTATGGTGCTCCAGAAGGCTCCTCAAGGCAAAGCAAGATGTCAAAGCCATTTCCTAGTTATGTGTCTTTGATGTGTGATCTTGTAGACAAAGAAAATACTTGTTTTGAAGTAGTTGTTAAAAATAAATAATGGGTAGAATCCATGATGAAAGAATACCAATCCAAAATGAAGAATGATGTGTGGGAATTAGTTCCCAAGCTAGAAGGAAAAAGTGTGGTATCTTCCAAATGGATATACAAGATAAAACATAAAGCATATGGGAGTATTGATAAATACAAAGCCATATTTGTGGCCTATGGATTCTCTCAAAGGGAAGGAATTGATTATGAAGAGACATTTTCTCTTGTAGAAAGGTATACTTCTATCAAAACCATCATGGCACTTACAACCATTATGAAATGGAAGTTACACCGAATGGATGTGAAAACATCCTTCCTAAATGGTCTTATTAAAGAAGAAGTGTACATAGAACAACCACAAGGTTTTGAAGTCAAAGACAGAAGGACATATGTTTGTAAACTAAAGAAGTCTCTATATGGATTAAATCAAACTCCAAGAGCCTGGTATGGAAGAATCAATAGTTTTCTGACTAGCTTGGGATTTACCAAAAGTAAGGTTGATCCTAACCTTTACTTCAAGGTTATGGATGATTAACATGTCATATTATTGTTGTACATGAATGATTTATTCATAACATGTAATGAGAATAAAATATGAGAGTGTAAGAAGAATCTCGCTGCAGAATTTGAGATGAAAGACCTTTGCTTGATGCATTATTTTATAGGTCTTGAAGTATGTCAGAGCCTAGAAGGAATCTTCTACCAACAGAAGTAAGCAATAGAAATCCTGAAAAGGTTTGACATGTTGGAACGTGAATCCATGGACACACCCATGGATACACACTTGAAGTTGTTGGTTGATGCTTCGTAAGAATTAGTGTATGTGACACTATACATATAGATTATTGGTTCATTGATGTATCTTATGAATACCCATCCATATTCATGCTTTGTTGTGAATGCTTTGAGTCAATATCTACTTAATCCCATACATGTTCACCTGGTAGTTGCAAAGCATGTGATGAGGTACTTGAAAGGTACAGTAGACTATGGTCTCTATTAGATTAGAGATTATGACTTCAAATTGTATGGTTATATAGATTCAAATTGGACAGGAAGTGTCTCAAATAGAAAGATCACTTCAGGAGGATGTTTCAGTCTAGGGTTATCCATGATCTCATGGCTAAGTAGGAAGTAGTCTAGTCTTGTTCTTAGCACTACAGAAGATGAATATATTGCAGCTTGTACTGCTAGTTGTGAAGCCATATGGCTTCAGAAGTTGTCATATTTATTCAATCTGGAGATGGATGCTACCATGATTCTATGCGATAACCAAAGTTGCATGAAGATGACAGATAACCTTGTGTTCCATGATAAGATGCATCACATATAAATCTGGTACTTCTACATTCGTGTCATGGTGCAGAAGGGAGCTATAAATCTTCAGTATGTGAGCACAAATCAACAAGTTGCAGATGTGTTGACTAAGCCATTTCCTCGTATGAAGTTTGAACACTTCCAAGACAAACTAGATGTTTTCTGTAAGGAATTCCCTTGAAAGGGAGAGTAGTATTGATGATACTATGGTATCCTAATCACAGCAGGTAGCTTAGTTGGGATTGATCATTCTTAGACTTTATCTCGTAATTCTGAAAAGAAGGATCGTCTTAAATGTTGACCTTGTTAGATTTGATCCCATAATTATGAAAGGAAGGATCATCTTAAATGTTGATCTATAGACTTGATCCTGTAGTTCTGAAAAGGAAGGATCATCTAAGATGTTGGTTGATAGACTTGATCTCGTAGTTCCTAAAGGAAGGATCGTCTAGGATGTTGATTGATGGAATTGATCCCATAATTGGGAAAGGAAGGATCATCTAAAATGTTGGTTGGAGATCTCACAATTCTAAAAGGAAGGATCACCCATGTTGGACTTGGTCATGTATTTCCTAAAGGAAGGATCATCCTATGTACATATGTGTTGGCTGTGATTAGTGTTGGTAACTCCATAAGTACTTGATCACGTAATCCTAAAAAGAAGGATCGTCTGAGTAACACATATATGTGTTTTCCATGATCCCATAATTCCTAAAGGAAAGGATCACTAATGTTTCCCATGATCCTATAATTCTGAAAGGAAAGGATCATGAGTGTTGTCCATGATTCTAAAATTCTGAAAGGAAGAATCATGTTGGTTGTTTATACACCTTCCTCATTCTATTTTCATATATAATGTTACTCTAGCCTTGAGTTGCTAATTATGTTTTTATACCTATCACATGGTGGTGGTGTTATTCCAGCTTCATGTTGATGATCCAACCTTGTGTTGTCGTTTTTTTTATTAATACATCTTTATACTGACCTTCCAGCCTCGTGTTATCGTTGTTGTTGTTGTTATTCCAGATTTATGCTAATGATACAACCCCATACTGTTGTTGTTGTTATTCCAACTTTATGCCGATGAGACAACCTTGTGATGTCTTTGTTGTTGGTATTCCAGCTTTATGCCAATGATCCAGCCTTGTGTTGTCATTGTTTGTGATGTATCAGTTCTTATACTGGAGATGTTGATTCTTCATCTCTATATTGAAAATGATTATGATGATGTTCCAACAATTCTATGCTGATACATATGATGATGATGATCTAGCTCCATGTTCCAGGTGATGATCCAATTCCATGTTACAGATGATGATGCTCTAGCTCCATGCTACATATGATGTTGTTCTAGCAGATGATGTGATGCTCCACCTCCATGATGTAGGTGATGATTCATTTCCATGCTACAGATGATGATGGTCTATCTCCATGATTCATATGATGATGTTCTAGTTCCATGTTGCAGACGATGATGCCCTAGTTCCATACTACAGAAGATGACACTCCAGCTCTGTGCTTTAGATGATGATGTTGTTCAAGACTTCTGATGATCTATAGATGTACCAGACAATTTTCCAAAAGATGATATTGATGATGCCTCCTCTCTTCTTCTTATGATGTTGTATAGAGCCACACTAGCTATTGTTGGTGTTAGTAGAATACCCTTCTTGTTAACGGGGAGTGTTGAAATAATGTAACTTCAAAGAATATTCTACTTGTCCTTTACATTATTATTATTCTTCCTTTAGGATATTTCACTAATGTAAAATGTCATGAGGTAAACCCTTCGTTGTAATTTGGTTCAATAGTACCCAAAAAAGGTTAATATAATTATTATTATGAGTTCCCCTAGGTAGGTCGACCCTGTCAGTTTGATAAGTCAACCAAGTTAGGGTAAAATATCAATTGGAAAATCAGTATAAATAGGGAGGTTCCCTCCCTCATTTATACACACTCACTCACTCATGTATTGTGCAAGAGAGATAAAGAAGGAAGGACATAGAAGGAGGAGGAAACATGTCTTTAGTGTTTTGGCTCTTATGCTTAGGATTTGCTCCCTCTCTCTCTTATGAGACCTTATTCTTTGTTCATTGCATTCTAGTAATCTATTTTGAGTAAGTTTTGATGGGTTTATTCCTTTTAGGTTTCCCATGGTAAATTGCTATGTACCTTGTGATTGTGTTCCTTTCGGTGATCCTCCTTATGTTATTATTGTGAAAGTGTATTAAATGATTCTGAAGCTAGGACTTAAGCTACAACAACACATAAAACTTAACAGTCTGTACCAAAGGATTACCCATTATCGTTAAAGATAAATCCCTCTTCTGTTCAGAATTAGCCAATATCGTTTCATGGAAAAATAATTGATCGACCTCAGATTTGGTTTTTCGATGATAAGTTGCAAGAATTGAGGCCATACGTGATATGCATATAGATCATGATAAGAGATAAAATATTCACAATATTTTTTTTCACGGCACCTAACCTTTCCATATATTCTTATCTATAATACATGTATGGAATTAATTCTCCCTAATTACCTTTAGTCATTCTCAACTTTCTTTTCTTCACAAATCAATCATATCAATTCTCATAATATGAGTTATGCATGAACATAACATAACATTTACTTAATCTAAGTATAACATGTGCATAACAAGTGCATACATATGCATAACATTTTATAATATATAACATAAGCATAACATGTGTATAACATATTCATAAGAAAAACCAGCTCTTGGTGTGCTAAAGCATACCAACTCAACACCATATAATACTTATCATTCTAAGTGCTCCAAAGAATAATAGATCAACACCAAGTAAATAGGATCAATCTAGGTGCTCTAGAGCATACAGGATCAACACCAAATAAGTATGATTAATCTAGGTGCTCCAGAGCATGCTAACCTAAATGTCACAATGGATCCAAATAGTTTCAATGCTCCAGAGTCGACAAGCTCAACGCCAAACTTTCATCAAATAATCAACAAATTTTTTCCAATACCAAAAGAATCTTACATCTTTATCGTGGACTTGATCAAAATTTCAAGGTTGTTTTCTATCTTTATTACTAATGAAGAGTAGTGTTGGTCAGATTTTCTATCTTGAAGCCAACAAGGACAAATAGTCCACACAAAGCGCTTAAAACAACCCTCGGTGTGTTTGGGATGACTAAATATCACGGGAACAAAGGCCCCGCTGCCTTATGAGTTTGCTCTCAAAAGAGAGTCTCACAATCTAGTAAAAGAAATTCTTAAAATGAAATAGAGATCTCAAAGATGTATTCTAACTAACATGAGATGCATGACTAATTTAAGATGCATATTTCATTGGCCTGAAAACATACATTTTTAACAGCTATTAAAACACACAGGCTTTAACAACAAGTAAACTGTATCTTTCACTATGAAATAAAACTAAAACCTAATTTAAGAAAACTGACTTTAGACGTAATCTATTCTCTATCCTATGATATCCTGCACAGGAGAAAGTTTTAAAAATAAATTGTTGATGCATAAAAGAATAATGATATTACTTGTCTATTGAAGCAAAGATAGAAACAAAGTAATATATTAAACCAACAATACTTCCAGAATCAAGAAACAATATGTTTAGGATTCTGAAAATATGTTTATGCATCAAGTTTATGCAATCATTTAAAGAAACCAGAAAAAGATTAGCATAAAAAATAAACTCGTCTCCCATACATCCAATTAAGTAAAAATAAGAACAATCTCACAAAACAAAATTAGATGCAAAACAAAATTAGATGCTTGAAATGATCACAAGATAAAGAAAATTTCAAATTGTGTCTGTGATAAAAAATATTACAGAGCAGAATTGATATTCTTTAAAATTGATGGCAAAGATTCCTGAGTTTATCTTCTAAAATACATAGTTTACAAAAGAATACATGCAGGCTACAATGGTTTAGCAAAAGCCTAAAGGAAATGTAGATTTTTCCCCCTCACTGGCAGCAGCATTTCTTATTCTCTGGTTTACAAAAACCATTGAACATAGAAAAATTACAGAACTTTAAAGAATGAAACTTCTCTAGCTCTGATGAGCGCTATCCCCTGGCAGTGTCTCTTATTCCTTCTGCAAACAGGAAATTTACAAAATAGGAAACAGAATTGAAAATAATAAAATACTCTCTCTTCTGCTGAGACCCCCTACTCTTTGTAGTTCAATATTTTCCTTTTATAAAGGCGATCAGCTTCTTAACTGCAACCTGGAATGTTTCCACAAACACTGCACGATAATCTCCTCATCAAAACGTCTGGTGTAACCTCTGTGAATTCTTCACTGGCCAATGAAACGATTTTTGTGCACACTAAAGAAATTTAAGCAGGCTAGCGATGTTCCAAATATCATTCAAAATTCTCCTTTATTATCTCCTTCAATGATCTCATGTAACCATGTTTCATTCCCAGAAGTTATGAATGTGAACTTAAGCTTTCAACAAATAATCTTATCACGTGTTAACTGATCTTGGTAAACTTCTTTCACAGTTGTGTAATTTCGAGTTGACACATATTTTAGGATAATGACGAAGGCATTAATTTGATGATAATCTTGCAGATAAGCATAGCCTTCTTTGTTGGTGAACGTTGGGAGACCATTTAATTTCTCAACTCGTTGAGATACACGAGCTCGTCTTTCACACTGATTATTTGTAGTTTGTTGAGAATTTAGAAATGGAGCTATTTTGATAAACAACTTTCTGTTTAAAACTGTAATAATAAAACACAAATTTGTGCGAGATTCCTTCTTTTGAGGACGTGGAGCAATCCATGGGCAAATGGCATATTTCAAAATCTCACAATTCGGTGACATGATGGATCGCAGCTACTCTGTAACTATTTTATTTTCCTGCAAACATTAAAACAATATCATGTCAATGATCCGGTAAGTTATTCGATGTTGAAATTCATGGAGAATTTATGACTTCAGTTTCTATGCAATGAATAAAGCTGCCAACAATATAGCATCTTCTATTTTAGGAAGCTCGATCCCTGCCGTAGCATAATGACATTCTTTTTTAATTTCACAAGATTATTTTCACAAGATTATTCCTCCATTGTGTTGCCATACTTTATTTATGTTTCCATACGTAAAAGATGGTTACATAAAATACTTGTGATGGGAGTTTTCAATACTAATAGGCAAACACGTTTTAACATATTTCATAATCCCAAAGCGTTTCAATTTATATCAATATCCATACCCTTGTAAAAAATAAAAAATTCAATCAATTTATGTTCTTAACAATCCGTTGACATTTGTAATGGTAACTTAAATTTATATATATATTTTTATATATCCTTCACAGCAAAGGCATAACTTTTAAACCATTATCAATGCTATATAAAGGAAAGTAATGAAAAATCATAAATAAATATACAAGTAAAATTATGTCCATCAACTTTAAGAAAATATGGATATAAATAAAGTTGAAAATCGTTAAATATTATGATTAGTCACCGAAGTGAAACAATGAAGTTGTTTAAAGTCTAAATGATAAGACTCATGCTAGCATAAGAAATAATTAATAAAAATTAAGAAATTTATGATGGCATTTCATTATTTTTTATGATCAAACAAATAAACTTTTCATTACAACATTTTAATTTTCCCTAACATTATAAAATTAAATATAAAGCAAAATTATCATGAAGAATTAAAAACTTAAATATAAATAAATATGATAGATTATTCAAAATAAGGATTAAGGGTATGATTTCACTCTTTGATATGCATTATTTAAAGGTGTAAATGTTGAAATTGAGTTTTCAGCTAATTCCTCATGACGCGCCAAAATACTCATAATCAATTATGCATAATAAATTGAACACTTATAAGAATGTAAAAATATGAATGTGATCCAATTTAGCCAAAAGAAAGTCATAAAATCACCTACCAAATCAAGCAAGATAAAATGAAAAGAAAACCAAGCTAAATATTTACAAAATTCTAATGGGGTCCCTTTATTTACAAAATTCAAGGAGAGTTGTTAGGGTGCCAACAAATGGTGACATGCTAGGCGAACCAGTTATCTCTACAAAATAGTTATCTCTACAAAATAATTCTGAATCTTAAATAATATAAGAGAAATAATGATAAAGGCCTCTTCAAATTTCAATTTCCCAATCACATAACTTAATCCTTCCATTGGCTTATATATGTAAATATTGAACCAAAACTTTCAAAATCAATCAAATTATCTCGACCATTATCCAAAACCTTATAAAGATAAATGATTATTCTACAAATGGAGAAATAAATTTTTCCAAGGAATCAGTTTCTCTTAACCAAAACAAGTCAAAGAACACGTAGTATATAGGTATGACCTCAATACCATAGGATAAACCTGTTAACCTCAATTAGATGCTTTTATCCCATCCACTAGATATAGATAATAATAATAAAAATTGGACACAATAAATAAAGACATTAACTGAAGACTACTACCTTGGCTTGGTAACTAGATGCGGCAGCATCATTCACAAGAACTACCGAAAAATGAAAAGGACGGCTCGTGATGAGACCTCCTTTCTCCTAATCAAATGACTAAGAGCCATCACCATGGCTTGGTAACTAGATGCAGTAATGTCACTTCAACAAAGATTCTGATCATGACAGGTCGACTTGTGATGAGACCTCACGTTCTTCAGTTAATCCCTTATATTTTATTAATGTTATGTACAATTAATAATATTAAGGTTATTGTTAATCTCAAGAGAGATTACTTAGTGGATGGGGAAGCAGATCCAAATGGCCCACTAAAGAGCAAAGGATGGCATAAAAAGTCTAAAAGATAACTTATGATTCTTGACTTACTTCAATTTAGGGAAAATGATCTTTTTGAAAAGAAACTCATCTACATTATAGCATCATTTTGAAAGATAAATATCCTAGATAATATCCGACTAACTCAATCAATCCATCAATATGATCCATAATAAATTTTTCAAAGCCAAAACTAATCTCGCTATGGTTAGAATCTTGACAAAAGAAGAGTGTCTTTATAATGATGTCCCTTTAACAAAAAAGGATTTCGATCAAATACTTGACAAAAATACATGGTTTTGATCACCATATGCTAAAATTAGTTTACCCCCTTTTTGGAAAACAAGCAAACCACTCAAAAGAAAATTCTATTAACTTACAAAATAAAATCGATCAAAGCAAGAAATCTAAAATGGATATATGCAAACGCAAAAATGAAACTTAGCCCTGAATAAATTAACATCTTACATGGAGAAAAATGAAATAGCTATATCACAAATGAAATGAAAAGAGAGAAGATGAAAAATATGTCTCTCTATAATTTGCGAGATAATGATTTGTTAAAAATAAGCAAGATGTTTTAATAAGTTAGGCCGCTCTTATTAATAAGCAAAAGAAAACAAACCAAAAATAAACAAATTTAAACTTAATCTTAATTACATATGCAATTACAACTCAAAATATTTTGGTATTAATGTGCGACAACATTCTTTATTTTCTTAAAAGTTCCTGCTTATGATCATAAGAATGTATAAAACATTTTCCCAATTAAGTCGAAAAAGTAAAAGATAAATGACTTAACAAGAAAATTTTAAATATAATTATGAGCAAGAGAGTCAAAGGTAAAGAAAACATCCCTGAATGTATCGATAAGTGCCACCTCTTGAAATTGGCATCATCTTCATAAATGCATTTAAAACAAACAAAAGTAAAAATGAAGAAAACAAATAAACCTAAGCCTAACTATGTACAAGAGAAATCAATTGTAATGAAAATTTAAGTAAAGTGAAATAGCCAATGAAGCCCAAGAAAGCATTTTCATTCCTGTAAGAAAAAAATCACTTTCAATTAGTAAAATAAAATGATATGTTAATAATAGAAAAATAGATGCATCGTACTTACCACTAAAATATTTACTTGTATATACAGAAAATAAAGCCTTACCATTGAATGGAAACTTCTTGAGATAAGACTTTTCGAGCCACTCCACAATCCTATCATGAAACTTAGAATACAAAGTATGATCTAACAATATGAATTCCATATGTGGTAAAAATATCTTATGAGAATCAATTCAAAGAATCAAATCACTAGCATTTATCACACTAACAACTGGAAGAATTGGTTTTAAATACAAAGTAGGATCATGAAATGATGTAATAGGTGAATGAATTGGTAGTGGCCTAATATCGAAAGAAGTAATCTTATTTAAAGGGTCAACAACTAAAAGTGAATCAATTAAAAGAGATGTAAGTCTTTGGTGATCACAAGTTATAGGAAACTCTTCAGCAAAGATTTTATTATCACCAATTAAATTATATCTCTCATATAAGTAATTCTGATGAGAACAAGCATTTTAGTTTCAACAAAAATTGGTGTTTTATTCTCATCAAATATCGGTTGACTGTACCCATCTTGCAATAAACCTTCTTTCTCTTTAAAATATTGTATCGAATGATGATTTAATAATGAAATATGTCCCAATCCCTCAAACTCATGCTTAATAAGTGAATCATCAATGTTAGATATCTCATAAAAATGTGATTTTGAAGTCACATAGTTAGATAATTCAGATGGAATCTTATGCATATCAAAATCAGAAAATAAATCAGGATAAATAGAAAAGTAAGAATTAGAAGTGAGGAAATTAAAAAAGTCTCTCAATTTAGAAAGATCATTAATATTTCCAAAAGATTTCTCTTTTATCACCTGATTATTTTCAATATAATTTGGTGATGTACCTTTAAGCATTCCATATGAAATTGATTCGAGCTCAAGATTAATTGATAATCCTTCATGTAAATCAAAACTTTTATCAATATTTGCTTGAAAAAGATTAATCTCTTTTAGTGAACAACATTTAGTTGAGCAACTAAGATTCATGTCATCTTCTTCAAATTTTTCTATTGAATCTCTAGAACACATAAAATTATCATTAACATATTTGTGTTCTTTGATAATTGAATCGAAAGAATAATTAATACAAAAATCAAAAAAAGGTGAACATATAGTTTGATTTATAATTAATTCATCTTGATCTATTTTTGTAACAAAAGAATCTAAATATTGTCGTTCATCAACATAATCAACTTCTCTATCTATACAAATAAATTCATCATGAGTAAGTTCTTTCCCATTTGATTCCTTAATATATAGAGGTTGAATATTTTGGATAAAATAAGTATGCCTTTCTCCTTTGAGAAGAGAATAATCATCGAAAGGAGTTGGTACCTCTTCTACTTCGATCTTGTCACCTTGGGGTTGGGTATAACTTATGGAAGTATCTAAATCAATGATAGAGGAAGAAGTTTCTAGAAGGGTTGGTAAATGATTTGTTGAAACATCCTTTTGACAAACATCTTGATTTTGTTGAATAAGAGGAACTTGAGAGTTGAAAAAAAATTTAAAAGATCAGATTCAGAAGGTAAATCAATAATATGAAATTTGCAAAGGATATGAGAAAGCCTTACTGAAAAGTCTTCTGAAGACTCACCTTTCTTCCTTCAAAGACCCTACAATTCACTACATAGTTTATTAGAATCATAATCCTTAAAAGTATCTAAAAATTCATGTGCAAATTGAAACCATGTAAAAAAGAAATTAGGTGGAAATGTCTCCAACCAGCATTTGATTCGTCCTTTAAGAGTAAGAGAAAATAACCTGCAAGTAGCACTACGATCAATAATCTTATGTTTATTACATTTAGAGAAAAACTTCTTGAGGTGTTTCCTTGCAGATATATCGCCTTCAGCATCAAATTCAAGTTTCGACAAGAGGTTAACTGTCTCATTGGGAATATCAATTAATGTAAAACTAAAAACTAATTCCCAAACAGGAATTTGGGTATGAGCCATGAATGATAAACAATCAATATTAATTCACTCTTTAAATGGTTAGCTTGTCGTCTAACCAACCCTTAAACACATTTCTATGATGAAGAAAAATAAAAAATATAAAAGCTAAAAAATCAAAGAGCAAGAGGATAAATGGTTATTAACAATAATTAAAAATAAAACCACTTGTTTTACCTCATGGACCTCCTTCTAGCACCATTTTTTGGTCGTATTTTCTGTCCTGAAGCCAACAAGGAGAAATAGTCCACAGAAAGCACTTAAAACAACCCTCGGTGTGTTTGGGATGACTAAATCTCGCGGGAACAAAGGCCCCGTTGCCTTATGAGTTTGCTCTCAAAAGGGAGTCTCACAATGTAGTAATAGAAATTCTTAAAATGAAATAGAGATCTCAAAGATGTATTCTAACTAACATGAGATGCATGACTAATTTAAGATGCATATTTCATTGGCTGGAAAACATACATTTTTAATAGCTATTAAAATACACAGGCTTTAACAACAACTAAACTGTATCTTTCACTATGAAATAAAACTAAAACCTAATTTAAGAAAACTAACTCTAGACCTAATCTATTCTCTATCCTATGCCATCCTGCACAGGAGCAAGTTTTAAAAATAAATTGTTGATGCATAAAAGAATAATGATATTACTTGTCTATTGAAGCAAAGACAGAAACAAAGTAATATATTAAACCAACAATACTTCCAGAATCAAGAAACAATATGTTTAGGATTCTGAAAATATGTTTATGCATCAAGTTTATGCAATCATTTAAAGCAACCAGAAAAAGATTAGCATAAAAAATAAACTCATCTCGCATACATCCAATTAAGTAAAAATAAGAACAATCTCACAAAACAAAATTAGATGCTTGAAATGATCAGAAGATAAAGAAAATTTCAAATTGGGTCTGTGATAAAAATATTACAGAGCAGAATTGATATTCTTTAAAATTGATGGAAAAGATTCCTGAGTTTATCTTCTGAAACACACAGTTTACAAAAGAATACATGCAGGATACAATGGTTTAGCAAAAGCCTAAAGGCACTGTAGATATTTTCCCCCTCACTGGCAGCAATGTTTCTTATTCTCTGGTTTACAAAAACCATTGAACATAGAAAAATTATAGAACTTTAAAGAATGAAACTTCTCTAGCTCTGATAAGTGCTACCCCTGGCAGTGTCTCTTATTCCTTCTACAAACAGGAAATTTAAAAAATAGGAAACATAATTGAAAATAATAAAATACTCTCTCTTCTACTAAGATCCCCTCCTCTTCGTAGTCCAAGCTTTTCCTTTTATAAAGGCGATCAGCTTCTTAACTGCAACCTGGAATGTTTCCACAAACACTGCACGATAATCTCCTCATCAAAACGTCTGGTGTAACCTCTGTGAATTCTTCATTGGCCAATGAAACTATTTTTGTGCACACTAAAGAAATTTAAGCAGGCTAGCGATGTTCCAAAAATCGTTCAAACTTCTCCTTTATTATCTCCTTCAGCGATCTCGTGTAACCATGTTTCATTCCCAGAAGTTATGAATATGAACTTAAGCTTTCAACAAATAATCTTAGCACGTGTTGACTGATCTTGGTAAACTTCTTTCACAGTTGTGTAATTTCGAGTTGACATGTCTTTTAGCATAATGACAAAGGCATTAATTTGATGATAATCTTGCAGATAAGCATAACATTCTTTGTTGGTGAACGTTGGGAAACCATTTAATTTCTCGACTCGCTGATATACACGAGCTCGTCTTTCTCACTGATTATTTGCAGTTTGTTGAGAATTTAGAAATGGAGCTATTATGAGAAACAACTTTTTGTTTAAAACTGTAACAATAAAACACAAATTTGTGTGAGATTCCTTCTTTAGACGACATGGACCAATCCATGGGAAAATGGCATATTTCAAAATCTCACAATTCGGTGACATGATGGATCACAGCTACTCTGTAACTGTTTTATTTTCTTGCAAACATTAAAACAATATCATGTCAATGATCCAGTAAATTATTCGATGTTGAAATTCATGTAGAATTTATGACTTCAATTTCTATGCAATGAATAAAGCTGCCAACAATGTAGCATCTTCTATTTTAGGAAGCTCGATCCCCGCCATAGCATAATGACATTCATTTTTAATTTCACAAGATTATTCCTTCATTGTGTTGCCATACTTTATTTATGTTTCCATACGTAAAATATGGTTACATAAAATACTTGTGATTGGAAGTTTTCAATACTAATAGGAAAACACTTTTTAACATATTTCATAATCCCAAAGCATTTCAATTTATGTTAATATCCATACCCTTGTAAAAAATAAAAAAGTCAATCAATTTATGTTCTTAACAATCCGTTGACATTTGTAATGGTAACTTAGATATATATATATTATATATCCTTCACAAACTTTAGCAAAGGCATAACTTTTAAACCATTATCAATGCTATATAAAGGAGAGTAAAGAAAAATCATAAATAGATATATAAGTAAAAATATGTCCATCAACTTTAAGAAAATATGGATATAAATAAAGTTGAAAATCGTTAAATATTATGAGTAGTCACCGAAGTGAAACAATGAAGTTGTTTAAAGTCTAAATGATAAGACTCATGCTAGCATAAGAAATCATTAATAAAAATTAAAAAATTTATGATAGCATTTCATTCTTTTTTATGATCAAACAAATAAACTTTTCATTACAACATTTTAATTTTTCCTAACATTATAAAATTAAATCAAAATCAAAATTATTATGAAGAATTAAAAACTTAAATATAAATAAATATGATAGATTATTCAAAATAAGGATTAAGGGTATGATTTCACTCTTTGATATGCATTATTTAAAGGTGTAAATGTTGAAATTGAGTTTTCAGCTAATTCCTCATGACCCCCCAAAATACTCATAATCAATTATGCATAATAAATTGAACACTTATAAGAATGTAAAAATATGAATGTGATCCAATTTAGCCAAAAGAAAGTCATAAAATCATCTACCAAATCAAGCAAGATAAAATGAAAAGAAAACCAAGCTAAATATTTACAAAATTCTAAGGGGGTCCCTTTATTTACAAAATTCAAGGAGAGTTGTTGGGGTGCCAACAAGTAGCCACAAGTTCCCTTTACCATCCCTTTGTAGATTCCTATAAATAATATACCTTTAATCCCATAGTCCTTCCTATACTAGCCATGATAGTAAACCAAGCGCTCAAGGAGATACAGCTCAATCCTCCAGGGCACTATGGACCATTACCCCCTATAATTTCCTTGTCATGCAACATTTCTTTCGGGGAAAGGCTCTTATTCTAATTCATGTTCTCGTTCTAAAACTCATATTTTTATTATTAAATCCCTTTTTCTTCATTTCCTCTAAGGATTTTTTTAGTCTATGTATATTTTTTAAAATTCAAGAGATTTTTAATCTCAGGGCTTCCCCTGTGATAAGCTCAAGGTCTTGTAACTTTTTTAATGAATTTAAGTTCATTTATCTTTATTGTAGGTTTCATAAGATCATTTTGTTCTTAATTTATGGTCTTATTGAAGCTTCCATAGCCCATTACCTGTAATAACATCGTCATTCATCATAATATTTAATTAAAACTTAAATAAATGAAATATTGCAATCATCACACCTCTTATACTACTTGATCTTCCAGATCCTACCATCTCAACATCCACTAAACAGATAATCATCACATTGTTTTTTAACATAAGTCATTATAAATATAATTAATCTCAATGCCTTTAGATCCCACAAGCTTATTATCAAATCAACATATTAAGTCTACAACTTCTTGATGCTCTAGAGCTCACCAACTCAACATCAATTTAAGCATATAAATTCTAAGTAATATTTAAGCACTAGAGCTCACCAACTCAACATTAATCTAAGCATATAAATTCTAAATAATATTGATACTCCAGAGCTTAATAGCTCAACATCAATCTAAGCATATAAATCCAGAGTCCTCTAACTCAACATCAAATCCTAATAAAAGTAAATAATCATGATGCTCCAAATTCGTTCCAACTCCACATCAATCATCGTATTTAACAACTATGCACATAAAATATGCTAAACATCATTTTAATAACATGATACTTCTAGTATATGTGTAAAAACATGTATCAATCATTCTAGTAATTTATTTATTTCCTAAATCAGTTGCTTTTTAACATTTGTCATACTATCATTGAACATTCTCTAAAATGTTTCAATGGGATTTAAAATATATTATTTGATTCAAGCAATTGGCTATCATTAGCATCCAATTATATTTTCAAAAAAAATTTGTTGAATCACAACCGTTTTTAGAATTTTACATCATGTACTGCTTTTCCATTTACCAAACTTGGAGAAGCTTTTGTACCATGCGCACGTGCATGCTTCATAATTTTCTTGCTAAAATTTATTTATATCATATTATCATAAATGAATAAACTATATAGCAGTAAGTTACTCTTTTGAGTGTGCAAAACTCTCTTGATGCAACAAAATGTTAGTATGCACAATCTCAAAGTATTACGTTTTCGGCAATCATAGTCGTAGCTAGACTTTAGTTACACATACTTGAAAATGTCATTCATTGACTTGTGTCTCCATTATATTGAGCGAAATGCATTCCTGAATGTGTTTATATGTATGAAAATATATTATACTTTTAATGATATCATTAGCTTTATGGATTTTCCTCATACATCTTTTGATCCACGACACAATTTGATAATCTTAAACGAGTCTATTAGAAAAAGATATGATATGGTTCCTCCACGAGTCATTCATTATACAAACACTAGATAATAATATATACCATTCGTTATATAATGGCATAATACATTTATACAAATCCTTTAATTTTATAAAATCATTATCATAAAACCATCCCCTATATTAAACGTAATTCATTCACCTAATGGCTTTTTATATAAAAATATACACCATACTTGTTATCTTTAATCTTTAACCATTAACTATAGTATGAATCTCTTGTATATAGTGTCATAATATATATTGCATTACCCTTCCACCAAAACTCTTTACACTTTTCACAACCCATTTTATATTAATAAACACAATGAATCTATTAATTTTCATAACTTTTTAACCCCTATATAAACACCATCATACTCTTTCAATTTTCAACTTGTTAACCTTATCCTCTATAGACCTCATTTATTAATATTCATAATGCATGCAACATATGTACATATAGATCCGTTTTTTAATTTATTTATACTCATAAAATATATAACATCTTAACATAACCAATTTAATTTGTGAAAATAAAATAATAAGTAAAATATGTTTACCAAAGTTAACTTATATATACATCTACTCTATAACCCAATAATATTCACTTTATGAAGCATCAATAACATTTACCAAATATCCACGAAATAAATAGATGGCATAACATCTTTCTTACCTAACATACTCTTAGCCCCATTCTTTTACGAATGTTTAATAATTTGTCACCAAGATTATCAATTATTTCTTTATAAATAAGGAAATAGTTATGTAAATGAATAGTTACATAGTTTTTTCCCCGCCTCTTTTAACAAATAGATACATGGACATTTACCATAGTTTTTTCCCCGCCTCTTATTTCTTTATAAATAAAGAAATAGTTATGTAAATGAATAGTTACATAGTTTTTTCCCCGCCTCTTTTAACAAATAGATACATGGACATTTACCATAATTTAATATCATATTTATAAAGAAAAGTATATATCAATAATATTATTTCTTTAAAACACTTCACAAGTTCCAACTTTAAACTCATTATTGTTTATCCTTCGCAATTATGGTCAAATAATCCTCATGAGTCGTTCTTCCCCTTATTCGATTAACCTTCACATAAATAAACACTCAATTATACACCATCTCAAACTTGAAAGATAAATCAACTGAAGGTTGACTTATGGCATACCTTCAAGGTTGACTTAAAGTATACCTTGCTTGTAGGGGAAATCCCATGAGTGGAGATTCTTGTTGAGTCGCCTAGCTAGCATGGGTAGTTTTTCTAGAGTTCAACCACCGGAAAGGGAGGAATCGACTTGATACTTCTTATGCTTGCATCTTCGAAAGGGAGGGTGAGAATTTGTTTAAGAATTTATTAGAGCTGGTTGCACTGTAGAGTGCAAATTTGACAGCAACACCAATACTTTATTTCCAAAGTTCCGCCTTCATAGACATATGACAGGGATCCCTTAAGAGAAAAGAGAAGCTGGACAAGTCCCTCCTATCTCATTCCATCGAGATCACAGTCACCGATAGAACAAAGAATTCAGAAAAAGAAATTCATTTTAATTTCTAGTATTTCAGAGTCCACCCCCACCCACAGTCGACTCGTTGTTTAAATAGGTAATGTCCTCCAATTCAAATCAATATAACTTGTTTCAGATCCCTTTACATCTGGAAACGATTCTTGAAACCCCTCTCATCTCCAGATCTTAGCGATTTCCTCTACGTTCATAGCTCAATCCGATTTTGCTGGCCCGGAGATATTTTCTGTAATCTCTATTTCTGTTCTCTTTATGGAGTTGGTTTCGTCCACCGTCGTCATCGTCTTTGAATCCCGATTCTAATACTTGAAAACCAAACAAAGAAATCATTAAATCTTCACACAATCTTCAAACAAAGTTTAAAGATCAATATAGTAAAAACAAACGCAGTTATATGAAAATGGATTAAACTTGGTTGCTGGCTATATGTAATTTGGTGAATTATCAGGGTCGTATGGTCGACACTCTAACAGAGGAAATTCAGATGCCAGTAACAAATAGAAAAAGAAGTTTGTAAATCATTTTGAACTCTAGGTGAGAAAAGAGAGAACTCTGAGCAGAGAGTGAAGTTGAAGCTCAAGCTTCCGTGTGTGATTGATTTTGTCGAAGAGCCCAAGAGAGCCCAAGCTTTGTAAAAGGATCAGTGGGTGAGCCGACAAGTTTGGATTAGTATTACTTTTTGTTATTTTCGACAAGTTATTTATATGAAATAGTTTATGGTTGAAATGCAAGTTTACTTAGCGGACATTTTCTCTAGAATTATTTGTGTAACAGTCAATCTACAAGTAAAGAAGTTGTTGAGGAAAAATAGTCCGGTCTAAAAGACCAACCATACTGGTATACTTGTCTAGTCAGTTTCACCCTACAAGTAAAAAGAAAGAAAAAGTCGGCTTGAATTTTTTTTATAACTAAGCAGTAACTCAAGTTTACCAACTAGGTTTCTGCTAACAAATCTCTGGCGTTGATTGGCCACCTTCTGCGCTGGCTTAGAATCAATTCAGATATACCAAGTCCTTTTATGATGTGTATCATACGTTTGATCTTCTTAATAACGTGAATAACTGTAAGGGCAGACAACTGGTTCACAATATCTCTTAAAATCAAACATTGTCCATCCCCGCTATGACCAATGATCGCATCTTTTCTCCTTGTGATATTGGTAGCAGATTTTTTGCAATTCTGGCATTATATTCGATTTATTCTGCAAACAATCTTCATAATTTTAGGCGATATTTTTCATGAAGTCTGGTGGGATTTCGATATTCAGAGAAAAACAGCAACTTATAATTTCTGGCAAAGATTCATCGATATGAGATCCCTTGATATCCTCCTTTACTCAACGTTTTAATGCTTTTTATAATCTTTGTTTTATAGCTGGCAATAACTTACAGTCTCTTTAGCTGCAGTTTAAGCAGTTGGTACCTGCAAAAGCATGAGCTTAAAAAACATGTACGTTCTGTCCATTCAACTGACCAACAACAATTTGCAAGGCCATCCTTAAGAAACATGTAAGTTCGTCGGACCAACAGCCAAGTCAACCATTGACTTAGCTGTTGATCCGTTGGATGGACCAAACTTACATATTTATTAAGGATAGCCCTGCAGCTGATATCTCTTTAATTCAATGTAATTAAGTGATATTGCCTCCTTTTCGCTACAATGATGTTTGATTGACTAGCTACAATATGGTAATTAACACGTGGATCCTGTCTGAAATCAATTGAGATATCTTGTTTGTTATATTTACAATATTTTATGAATTCGCTTCTCGAGTGCTCTCGTCCAAATCTGCACAAAATTTAGAAATTAGTAAATATATTTTTAAAAAGAGAAAACCTATTAATCATATTAAAGATATTAATTTATTAATTATCAAAAATGAAATAAAATATAACTATTTAAACAAAAGCAAAATTTTGAAAATTAATTCTTTTATTTATGTTCTTATTTTTAAAGTTCGATACATGTGGGAAAACTTTTAATCAACTTAATTTATTTAAAACATGAATGGAAATATTAAAATTAAACATTTAGTAAAAATATTTAGATATGCAAATCCAAAATCACCAAGACATCATCAAATGAGCCTAAGAATTAATAAAGAGAAAAAAATTAAGTGTGCAAAACCATGAATGGGAATCCTAAAATTTTGTAATAAAGAGTATTTACAAAATTATGAATGGGGAACCCTAAAATTTGTGAAAATTTTATGGGGTTGTTGAGGTGCCAACAAATGGCGATATGCTAAGGAGAAAGGTTTATATAGATAAAAATCCAATTTTAAAAGTGTTTTACAATCAGTAAAAATATTTCAACTATTGTCCAAAAAAATTTAAATAATAAAAAACAAGTTTACTATAAATAAGACACACTTTACACGGAATCAATCTTAAGAAAACCAAGTAATCAAAATAATCACTAGCATATGCATGGCATTGTTGCTAGCAGATGTCCATAGCCTCAACAAGGATACCATTTAACCTAACTTTAGATATTCTTATCCCATTTTACTGGTTATGGATTCATAGCTAAGCATCCTTCTTATTTGTTATTGCGGGAGCGGACTCAAAAGACTCTTAAAGGCATGGATGACATGCAATAAAAAATTTACATTTCAATTTTAATGTATTTGGAATCTCTTATGTCACAAATGGATCCATTTCTACCAACGTGCATCTATAGCCTAGTAGGGACGACTTTTGAACTGGTTTTAATTGAGTGCTCTTGTCCCAGAAAGTAGGAATATAAAGGAGCTAACCATGAGTTGTTATAGCTAATCTCAACTAAAATTGTCTAGCAAAGGAAAATCAATAGAAAAAAGAAACAAGTTTGTGGTGATCAAAATTTATGTTAAAGATCTTATTTTCGCCAGCATAGTTAGCTTTTTCATAAAAATGATTCTTGTAAGTATAGAAATGTTCAGGTTGGATAAAAATATTGTCGAATATAACTAGATTTCATATTATCTTGGTCTATCTAGATGACCTCACGACTCGATCTCAGAAGCGTTCTCAACATTTGGACAACTTACGGCAAGTCTTCTTGCGATGTTGTAAATATAACGTCCGCTTGAACCCCCTCAAGTGTGTGTTTTGTGTCCTAGATGGTGGTTTACTAGGATTCATCGTGTCTCACAAAGGGATTGTTATGGATCCTATGAAGGTTCAAGCCATCCTAGATCTTCCCCCACCACGTACTCTACGCCAATTGTAGAGCCTCCAAGGCAAGGCCAATTTCTTTCATCGATTCATTCCAGACTATGCAATGAAAGTCCATAGGTTCTTACTCTTGCTACGTACCAATATTCCTTTTGTATGGGATGAGCATGTGCAAGGCGCTTTTACGCATTGAAACAAGCTCTGACTTCTGCTTCATTGTTGTCTCCTCTCGACTTCACCAAGGATTTTATCCTCTACGTGTCGGCATTAGAAAATGTTATCGCTAGAGTCTTGTTTCAAGAAGACGATGTTTGTCAAGAGCATGTGATTTATTACGTAATTCATAAACTTTTTGGACTACCTTTACGTTACTCCCATGAAGAGAAGATGGCCCTCGTCGTCGTCTTTTCGGTACAGAAGCTACGCCACTATATTCTCTCAATTCAAACTCGAGTCGTGGCCAATTCCAACCCCATGGGTTATCTCTTGAGTCACTGCCTCATCTAAGGTCATGCTGTCAAGTGGATTTTCGTTCTACAAGAGTACGATTTGGAATTCGTTGCCCCAAAAAGCACCAAATCTTTTGCGTTAGCTTCCATAATGGCATACTTCCCTTTGTCGTCTACCTCACCACCTATCACAATCAATCTTCCTGATGAATTTTTATTTGTCATCTCTACAAAAGACCCATGCTATGGAGGTATTCTCCTATACTTGCGCACACAAAAATTTGGGCCCCATTTAAGTCACGAAGATCGACGTTGCATCCAGCACCAAGCTGCTCGATATCTCCTTATTAGTGATGTCTTGTATCGTTGTGGTGTTGACACCATATTACGTTGTCGCCTCACCCATGATGAAGTCATACGAGACCTGACTGACTGTTGTAGTGGAGCCTGTGGTGGCCACCTCTTCGATTTGGACACCTCCCAAAAGATCCTTCGTGCCAGTTATTTTTGGCCCACCATCTTTGTCGATTGCATCCATGCAGCCAAATACAGCCGCAATAGCCAGCTCTTTGCTCCAAAAGTAAGGACACCTCCCGCGCCGCTACATCCTATTGTCATAGTCAGTCCCTTATGCAAATGGGAGATTGAATTCATGACATGTAACCCTCCTTCTATTAGCATCCATAAATACATCATTGTTGTCGTTGATTACTTCACCAAATGGGTCAAGGCCATGCCTACGTTCAATTATAAGGCTAATACCACAGCATGTTTCATTTTTAACCACGTCATCACTCATTTCTCCATCCCCCAATAGTTACTCTCAAACCACAGTTCTCATTTTGAGGACGTTGTTTGGACAGAGCTCTCAGCCATGTTGAAGTTTGAACACCAGTATTCCTTTGATTATCACCCTCATGGCAATGTCCAAGATGAGGTTATCAACAAGATCCTCAAAATCATGCTCCAACAAATGGTGGACAAACACAAATCAAAATGGCACCACTTGCTCTTTTTCTCCCTCTGGGCCTCCTGGACATCGACTAAAACTGCCACCAGGTTAACCCCATTTCACTTAGTCCATGGTGTGGAATTGGTTCTTCCCATTGAATGTCAGATTCTATCGCTCCACCTTGCTGTCGAACTTCTACCTAATACTTCACCATTAGAACAACGCCTACTTATGCTTGAATAGACCAATGAGGACCATCACGCTTATCTCCAAATGATCAAAGCAACCAAGACTCGGTTGAGGTCCCATTATGACTCTCATGTCCATCCACTCACCTTTAGTGAGGGGGACCTAGTCCTCATCTATGACCAAGCCAATGATAAGATAGGGAAAGGGAAGTTTGAATCCATGTGGTGATACAGATTTATATGTGAATGAAATGAAAGAACAAATACAAACTCTTAATCACAGACATTTTGCAAAGATAACAATGATACAGTAAACACATATTCTGTTAAATGGAGGAAATAAAATAGACTTGTTGAGGCCCGGAAAATCGCAGGTAACAACAGTTAGGGATTCTCCCCAGTAAACGTTCCCAACTAGACCATTACTGTTTGGTATGGGGAATCCATCCGGTTTATGGTTCGGCTACCGTAGGTCAAAGTAACCAAAAATAAAAGGTTTTACCAATTATGGCCCGGTCCACCGTGTATGTTTTAGTTTTTTATTATTTAAGTATGAGATGCAAGTTCCTATCTCAGAATGTGCATTGATAGAGAATACGAGGAGTGGTCACAATGTGATGCGCAGGTTCTTACCTCTCGTCTTGACTCTCTCACATCTAAATCACACATAGCAAGAAAAACTAAAACTAACTATCTAACCTATCCCTGGGGAGCAAGATTATTATTCATCAATGAGTAATGGGTTTTGTGCATGCATTAAGAAAAATCATATATAGTTGTTACTTATTTCAAAATACATGAACATTTACAGATATATGAACAACCAGATAACTAATTGTTTATGAAAAACATTCATTACTCATAGTGGAAATTTCATAGAAAAACTAGAGAGCATTCATACAAGAACATAGGTTCAAAGAGTTAGAACGATCTCACAGTTAATGGACACAAAGCTGAAAACGAAATAGTTCACATTCAACACATCCATGGCACAACATTTGAAAAGTTCCACCAAGCTTTCTCCAACAGGAAACTTGTAATTCTTATTGCAAAAGGAAATAGTTCTTGTTACAACATGTTCTCACAAATCTCAATGGGAAAAAGTCTTCCTCTACAACTAACTCTCCTATACTTATACAAAAAGGCAAAACTTTTGGGTTTCCCCAAAGTGACTCTTGGGCTTCCCCAACATTTACATTCCCAAAATTTGTCCATTAGTGAGTGCTCATACATTATACGATACATTACATTCAAAACAAAATTAAATAAAGAATTTTCATGAAGAGGGCCCCACTTGATCATTGATGAAATTTTTCCACTCTTGGGCCTCTGCTGCTATGCTTTCAAAATCAGAAGGTTCAAGAAACAAAATGTTTATTTCATATTTTGCAGCCTGATTTCTAACCACCTCAATTCTTGTTGGACTCAAATGTAGTTGATTTTCAAGTAAATGGATGCTGACTGCTGAATGAGCTACTGCATTTTCAAGATCTACTCATCTAAATCTTTGACCTGTTGCATCTTTTGTTCATCCTTCTGGTACCTGCTCTGTAGTAGTTCTGTGAACAGCTCATGCTCTGGTAATGCATCCAGTCTTTGTTCTACAGCCACTTGACATCTGTTGCAGGTAACTAGCACCCTTCTGCAGTATTCAGTACATGTTGCTCTTATTTTCTTCACAGTCTTCTTGAATTCTTCTGCAGTATTTATTGCAAACTCTAACAAGTTGTAATCCTGCTTTAAGCTATGTTGATCTTTAGCTGGTAAATCTGCAAGGATTTCTTCATTGGTTTCTATCCTTACTATCCTTCCATCCAGGACTTCCAAAATATCCTAAGACCTATCTACAAAATATGAGGTAGTTTCCAATATTTCCTCCAATCTGCTATCTATATGTAAGATTTTACATCTTTCTTCCTCAATAGACACCTGCAGTTGGTGCATTCTTCTTCGTTGGGATAGGACATGCTCCTTTAGAGGCTGGATATCAGTTTGTTGTTCACTGGCATCCTTCAATGATGCTATTAATGAAGCAATTTGTCCTTCAAAACTTGCCACCTGCACTTGGTATTGTTTTTCCCTTTCTTCTATGGTGGCCTTCTATGCCTCCAACTCAGCAACTTTCCTCTGTAGCTGGTCCTTTTTTGCACTCAAAGTTTCATATGATACTTTGAGGTCATTGTTCTCTGTCTTCAACCCTTGATATTCTAGTTGTAACTTCTGTAGTTCTGCTAGACTATTCTAAGCCTCCCGTTCATTCTTATCTATTGAGACTTCCAAGGCCATATTGCTTGCCTACAAAGTTTGGAATTCTATCTTTGAAGTCCTTACTTCATTATGCATATCTTCAAATTTTATCTTTAACTTGTTACCTTCGTCCCTCTCCTTTTTTAGAGTGTACTTCAGCTATGCTACATTTTTCCTTGATTGCTCAAGGTCTGTCATAAGTCTATCCACATTTTCTTCAGTGGCCTGGGTCAATGCCAACCCAGCTCTGGATGTCAGTCATGGATCTGCATCTGTCCCATGCACCAAAGTTTTATCAGTAATCATCATATTTGATTGTCCTCCTGTTTTGAATTTTTTCTCAATTCTCTTGACAATCCTATTCTTTTCTTTGTCATAGAAGATGGCTCTAAAATCAGGGACCTCTTCTCCTTCTTTTTGCATAAAAGGTATCAGATGTAACCTAGAAAAAACAACCTATTCTTGGGTGCTGCCAGAAGTTTCAGCAGGCTCCTGGGCATCAGGATTGTCTTGTCCCTACCCCTGATCTATATGATCCTGTGCTTCTTGGGTGTCTATTTGATCAGTAGTTTGCTGGTCCTTCTTAGCTCCTACTAACCTTAGAGCTTCACTTTCCTTTTGTTTTTTCTTTATCTCTTCATCTTCCTTCTTTTTCTTTTCTTCTTCTTCCTTCTTTGTTGCTTCTTCTATAGCTTTCTTTCTTCCTTCTTCTTCATTCTTAAGCCAACTTTCTACCTCCTATGCTAGTATCCTAACATCCTCTTCTCTCTTTTTGGATTCTTCTTCTTCAACTTTTTTCTGTGTGGTTTTTCCCTCACCGCCCACACTGGTGATCTTTTGTTTAAATCTTCTCTTCAATGTAGTCATTTTCCTTGCATTCCTGAAGACTTCTTCATCCTTGTCCCAGAAATTTGCATATTCAAAATGGACATTTGCTTCTTTGCAATGCTTTGCAACCTTCTTTTGGGAGTCATTCCTGTGGAAGCTCATCTCCCCAAAATGAAACTGCTCCAATTCCTGTACAAATTCAGCAGCTCATTTAATATTTGTAAACTTGTAATTCCCTATCCAAAAAGGGATAGCAAGGTAGGCTGCCTTCTTATGTTCAAACAAAACAATTCTGACACCATCAAGATACACCTGCCTAACTGCTTCTTTATGTACCACATAATCAGTGGCATACTGGGGTAGTAGAGAAGGTTCCCTAGAGCAACCATACATTCTAATGTACATCCCCTCTTCAGTCAAATAATAACTCCCATGTTCCTCAATGACTTTCAATGCTTCCTCGGACATACAGTTGCATTCTGTCACGAAGATTAAAGTATACAAAGGCATAATAAACTGTTCGCATATCTCCTTATAATGGCTATAATATTTGTGTGCCCAAAATAGTTTGTATGCAGTGTACACAGGGGTTTTGTCCCTGTCCCAATTGGACCTTAAGGATGGAAATGGCTGGGTACATAATGTACAGTCCACTAAAATGGAGCTCATATACAACTCAAACTTCTTCTGGGACACCCCTCCCAAAGCTAAAGATATGCAAGCTGAGAGGCTGTTGGACACAATGTATTCCCAGTTGAATATAGTCCCCTGGGTGGCCACATAAAAAATAATGGGAATCCATCCCAACTTGAAACTTTTTCCATGAGCTCTCCCAAACACTTTGTTCAACATCAGTGTTATAAACCTGTAAGGAGTCTAGAGAGTGGTTGTATCATACTCTCATGATGGCCTAGTTCAAAATTCCTTCCCAGGTATCATCATTCTCTTCATTGTTTCAACCAGGTCCAAATTTATCTCCTTTAGCCAATTTTCAGTCAAGTATACTTGAGCAGGAGGTAGGTGATATGCCAATGAGACATAACCATGACTGTATGCAGCATAGCCCTATTTGGCAGTATTTGCTAAGATCACGGTGGTCACATTAGCCTTAGGAAGAATCCAACTAATCACCTCTAAGCATGGGAACAACTCAGGTCTTGTGGCTACCTTCATAAGAGCTGACTTCTTGATGTTGGCATATATGGTCAACTCTTCGAATCCAGCATCAGGAACATCCTGATTCGAAATCATTCGATATATCTCACCCCATTTGTAGTCTGGCTCTACCCCAGTGGTAGCTCTAGTGTCTTCATAGATATATTCCACCTTAGTAATGACTTCCACATATGGTTCTCCCTCAGCAACAGGAGCCTTCTTTTTTTGTCTTTTAGACATATCTCCTTTGAAGAAGTTTCCCTATCATAGACCAAACATACTCTTAGGCCATTGTAGCTTTCAATCAGTATTCTAAGAACAAATAAAAACTGTATAAAAACATTTACCTCTTCCCTATGCATTTTCAACAGATAAACTATCAGAAAATTAATGCATAATAGAAAAATAACCAACGAGAAAAACTTCTGCAAACTACGTCTGAAAAATTATAAGTCCGACTACAGCTAAAACATGACCCAGCTAGCACATACATCGTTTAAACCCAAATGCATCTTAACTCCTCACCAAAAAAAAACCCCTATCAGTGAGGCTCGTCTTCAAAAATGAGGCCCTACATGGAAATCCCAGTCTGAATGAGAATCAAAACCTCCGACGTCCCATAAAAATAAGGTAAATGCCCACGATGGAAAAAGAACTAAAAAATTCCCTCCCCAAATGGCCATAAGCAAACCCACAAAAAATGGTGCAGACAGCATAACACTTGTCTGCACCAGCTACCTTAACTTTCGGACCGGGTTCAAGCTTTCATAATGGCTTGAAAACAAGCTCAAGAAAACAAACCCCCCCCCCACCGTAAATGTTGTGAAAGTGACCAATGCTTCACGCCATAATCATATAAATTCAATCTAGACATCTAACCACACCACGATGGGAAAACCCAACCAATGAAAGACCCTAGTTCCCAAAACGACTCATAAAATCAGAGGAAGGAAAAACTATGGTTGGCCTACTTGGAAAATGAGTTACAGTCGCGAGACAGTCCAATACTTCCATGGCAGCACCCCAAACGCACGAAATCCTGACAGCTAAGCATGGATGCACAGTTTTACTTGACAGGGACAGCAAATGCGAGTTCACGAGGGTAAACAATAAAATAATAACCCCGTCGGCAAGAAAAACTTCATTGGCAAGCGGACTAACTAAGGATCAGGCGATTAGTTCGTCAAGGAGCCGCAACGGCAGGCGACAGATAGACTCTGGTCTCCACAATGTTGGCGAGGAAAAACAGTAAGTGCTACCGTAGTCACGCATTGGATAGTGGAGCCACTAACTAGTAATGCATCGGCAGATGAACCAACTAAAATGTTGGAGCGATAGTGTACTACGCGGCTGCAATAGCGGGAGCCATATAGCCTAAGGGCTCTATGGAAAAATAAAACGTTGATGAAATAAAACAATAAAAAATTTAGCATCGGACATCGAAATGACTTACAAAATTGTACGATTAGTTGAGTAAAGAGCTCCAACAGCAGAAATCACATGGACTAAGAGTCCCGCAGCAATCAAAAACATCGACGAAGATCGAAACAAATCATCGGTAAACGAAACAACTATACGTCGAATGGTTAGTCTACTGAGGAGCCACAACGGCAGACAACATAAGGACTACGACTTCCGATTAAAGTCATAAACCCTTCCGAGAGCGAAAAGCAAAAAAAAAAATTGCAAAGTCAAAAGTTAAACAATAAAACCACGGCATCGGAAAATATAAGAGCTAACCGTCGGAACATTCATCGTTTAGCTTCCGCAACGACAGCTATGTAGAGTACTATGGCCCCGATTCATTGTTCAAAATACTTCCAATAGTGGAAGAGGAAATTATTGACAAACCAAAACTTCAAGTTCAATTCAATCAAAAGATAGTCATTCACTTCCGAAAATGGTAAACAATTTATCTCAATTCAACCTCAAAAGATCCAAAATGTAGCAAAGGAACAACAAAGCTCAGCAATCCAAAACAAATCCAGGAAAGACAAAATTAAAAGGAGGGTCCAAAATTTTTAGAAAATTTTGGAAATAGTTGCAGCTGCAACAATTGGCGACTACCTGGTGAACCCAGATCTCTGGACAATTTCTTCCTTAAGTAACAGACTGTTTGACAATAAAACCAACATGTCAAATTCTTCTAGATGTCTGGATTTCCCAAATGGAAAATGTATGTACTTTTAACCATTGATGATAGTCCAATTTAGGAAAATGGAAACCAAGGTTTCAAAGTCAAGATAACTCTTTTGAGGCCAAGAATATGAGTTTCATTTATACCTCTGCCTTCGGGTAGCTTTCAGCTTGGACACCACAGGATTGTAACATATGGTAAACAGAAATATTCATTTGTTCCTCATTCCCATGCCATTTTGCACTTTTGTGCTTTTGGACTTTTTGTCCTTTTCGAGTCCTCCTGCATGCCTTTCTTTCTGAATTTTTATTCAGGGTCTTCTATCCTTGTTACGGAGAGAAATTCCTATGGCTTGGGGTACCACAATAGACAGCTTTGACTCCATAAATCAATCTTTCCTAATATGCAGTAGAAATAAAATGTCTAAAACTAAAGGATCAGACCTCGTACCTTATTCCGGACGGTTGAAGTAGATCCCCGTTGAGCTTTCCAATTTTCAGCTTGAATTGATATAATACTTCCTCAACA
>LPNX010856833.1:111102-205144 GCA_001517045.1 Pseudotsuga menziesii
ATAACATCACAAGGGATAATGAAGGGTCGAATCTGAGCGATCTCAAGGAATATGGAAGGCTAAGAGTCAAATGAGTCGGATCCATGTCAAGGAAAACTCCAAAAGGATTTGGACTATGCACACATCCTGATGTACGTGGTTATAGGGGTCAAACCCGCGTATGTACACGGTTATCGGGGAAAAATCCATGTATATCATCTTTTATATAGTTTTAGGGATGATCAAGGAAACGTCAAAGGATAAAATATGGTCCATGGGGTCTAAAGAGTCTACAGCGGGACAAGGGAAGGCCATACAAAGTGTGATTCACCTAGAGTGGTGAAATCCGCTATAACAGATGCCTCCTAATGTGTGAGGTCAGAGGGGTCATACGATGGCCGAAATACATTATAATCCATCCCAGAAGTGGAGTGATGAAGGATCCCAAATGGAAGACCAGCCACCCAATCAGCATAGTACAATGATACAACTATGCATATAACTGCAAGTACATATAGCAGTCCCGGATACATAAGAGTACAATGGCCATGAATAGGCATAATACATGATATCACATATGTGGTCATCGCCATGTACAATATACATAGATCAGAATCTCCATGATGAATACATACAAAGGACCATGATGTCCAAAATGGCTGAAGATATACAATAGATCAAGATCTCCATAGTGGCTGGAAATGTCTAACATACGCTGGAATCAAGTCACGAGAGCTGAAATCTCATGAACACTGGCATGATCAAGGAGGTAGCATATAAGAGATGGCACCAGTCTGGAAGGTCTTCTACACAAACCACTATGAGTACATGTCCTACTATGCGAATAGAGGTGTCGAGGTTGAAAATAGTAGTCCATTGTCTGATTACCGGTCATTGATGTATACGTTAACAGAAGCGAGATTACCCACCGATAATGATAATGGGAATCAAGGTACTAAAGTGCAAACTAACAAGTGTGAATAGATGTGTTGAGGTCGAACACTTGAGAGAATCCATCGATCAGGGGACATTGATGTATTCCCAAGAAACTGTCGATGGTGAGAGAACCTACCACTGATGACTGCAAGTCTCAAGGCACTCAAAAGGACTCTAGATTCCAATCCCAGAATAAATGATCTGAAGTCGATGGGATGAAATCCACTGGAAGGATGGCATTAAGGCATCCCCCATCATCCAACACGAGGTACTCAGCAAATTTTTCTAATGTGGAAGGACTCGATCATGAAGTGTACGAACCAGTAACTGTACTGGGAATGGCCGACATGCAAAGTCAAGATAACTGAGGAATGGCCAACACAGGTTTCAACTTCCTTCGAATAAGAGCGTAACAGCGTATGGTGACTGAATGAAGGTAGCATAGACTTGATATATAAACTGGGACATCTCTGTGACACAGGAGGCATCAACAGGGGTTCCATAGGGACTGGAAGCTTAACCAGTCGGTGGAGATAAACTCAGATAACGAGTACAGCTCCTAAGTCAAACTATAACCCAACCAATGGATGTGATATACAATGCTCTGTTCGAAGGCGACACGACTCGACAGCTGCCAAAAGATAACATCTTTCCTTGTCCGGCTTTTTGGTTTTTTGATTTTTTTGGACTTTTCCAGTTATTGGAAAGCTTGAAAAAAGAATAAACTAGCTTTATAGTTACAAACTAGGAGGAGAAGAGTGTCATAAGGGCAAACAAACTAGTTCCAAGCAGTGGAACATACCTATGCTCAATGCAAGGATACATGTGTAGGATATCGACACTCTGGGGAAAATCCCCTCCCGATAAAAAGGGAATCAAGCTCCGAAGGATATAAAAATGGCTCTACATGGCTAGACATGAGACAAGCTCGGGCTATATGGCTGAAACGCAATGTCTGGGGAGCCGGCATAAAGCTCAATAAGGCAGGCAAAGCTCATGATAATGCATTCACAACTTGACATAAGGGGAGTCCGGAGGGAAAAAGGCCAGCATAAGATCAAGAGGAGTATGAGGCTCTTGCGAAATGTCATGGCAGTACTATACAACGGACTCCCGCACCCTAAAGGAGAAAACGTCGGCATGGGCACCAAATGCAAATAAGGAGCTAACTAGGGTACCCATGTAAGGTGAATCTCTACCACTCATATCATGCCACTTCTATAGCAGCAAGAAGGTTCCGTGACATAATAGAGTGGGTTCGTACCTAAGGTCATAGTGACATGGTCATAAGGTCATGCAAAATGCAAACGGTGGTGAACCTAAGCTATATGCCAGTATAGACGTTATACCTAAGATCAGTACGAACGGGTCAATACAATGGCTGAAACAACACTGAAAATGGTCTTCTACATCACAAATTATGTCAGAAACGGTCCAAAATGGTTAGAAACTGTCAAAACTATAGGAAAGGGGGTAAAAATTTTCAAATATTTGAAAAATTTTCTATAAATAGTAAAAAATATAAATCATTTGAAACTTTTACCCATTGGAGATCTGATATTCAACTGCAAATTCCAGGAGATCCAACCGGCAGAATTCACAACCGTTTCTTCCAGGTAGTTACTCATGCTCTCCTCATGAATTTCAATATATTTTTTGTTGATTTTCATGGAAAAATGAGGCAGTTTAGGCCATCCCTATATGAGCGCTGTGGCCCACGCGGATATCGAAGCTTTTTCCACGTATAGGGCTGGCTATATGTGGAAAAGAGGCTAAAAACCGCATACATACGAGGTTGTTTGTAAAACAGTCGCGTATGATGCCGCGCAAGGAAATATATAAGAATCTAATGGTCAAAATGGCAATTTCTCTTGCAAGATGGTGCTATAATGGAGAGAGCACGAGCATGGTGAAGTAGAGGAAGCTGTAAGGGCTAACGTGATGGCTCAACAAGCTCTTAGAAGATGCGGACTCTACAAGTTTTGGTGTCTTGGTGGCTTGAGGGCCAAAACAAGACTACTATAGATGCTATTAAACTATTGGGATCCAAACTCAGAGTCCTTCAGGATAGATGGGATGTCTCTCACTATAGAGGTGGAAGACATATACTTCATCACAGGTCTATCTAGATGAGGGGAGGTGGTGAACCTTCGTTCTCAAGGTGGGCCATGCGGTGGGCTTACTATCGATGAGTACGTAGCTGTGTACTGCTACCCAGATACTGAGAAGGTGGGAAGTCAAGTCCCCACCAATGCTATACAGGTGCTAGGCCTAAAGGCCATACTACTAACGCTGGGTAGGATAGCAGGCTTAGCCTCACTCCATCAGGCCTCGCAGCCACTGATGTACTATGTGGTGGAGTGTATGAGACTGACCATATATGACTGGAGCACTACACTACTGAGCAACATGAAACACCAGCTCAGTGAGTGTAATGTAGGTAGGATACGAAACTTTGGGTTCAACAGCATATTAAACACGTTTTTATTCGAGCGCGTTCCAGGATTGAGCCCTAGAGTGGACGTTCCTCTCCACAGGGTTCGAGATCCATCCCAACGGCGTTGGGCAGATGCTATGCACAGACTGGGGGGTGGTAGGGTGGCCAACCCATATCCAGCTGACTTCTTTCCATGGTGGCAATGACAGATTGTTGCCATAGATGACTACCCCTATGGAGGGATAGATTTCTGGGGGGATCCGGACATGCCATTGCCACCAGGATTGGCATACGGAGAGATAGGTACCGAATCTCGACTCTCACTCTTTTTAAAGTTTTTAAAGTTATTTAATTTTTTTGTATTTTCTTGATTATGTGGAATCAAAAAGATATGTTTTTGCATGACAACACATAGTGACATCTACCATTCATGTGCAGATGTAGGACCATGGTGACCAGAGGGCTTCCCACGTCATAGACGGAGGGGAAGAGGGGATGACATCACAGGCGCGGATGCGAAGCGAATGCTCCAGCGCATTCATACCAACTTCATACGACTGACTCATAGAGTTCCCATGGCGCAAGTCGAGGACTTGCCTGAGGCCATGCAGCGATAGGTGGTGGGTGTTCCATGCACATGGGTGCGTTTATTCCGACGGCTAGCTAGAGTCGTAGTGACGTATCATGATCATAACCCTCCCCCTCCACAGGATTAGACACCTGGGAGTATATATATTTTGTACTACCGTGTATTATATGATGGAAGCTTTAAAAGCTCCACTTTTGTATATAACACTATGTATTACCACATTTTTGATATATAAAAGTTTTTATGGTGATCGGTTTATTTATTTACATGTGTAAAAATGTTTATGATTAATTTATTATGAATGAAACAAATGCCAATCTAACACGTAGTTAGCATATGAGTCAGCAACTTGATTATCATTTCTTGGAACGTGTATATATGTAATACTGTCAAATTGCCGTTCTAATAAACTCATATCCATCAGAAAAATCAGAATCATCATGTTCAACAAACTCTTTACTTACTTCTTGAGGTTCAGGTGGTGAAGAGGCTTCACCAACTTCCACTTCTGCAAGGGGTTCCTCTTCAAACTGAACACACCTTTCGATGAAGGATTTATTTGTGCTCAAATTTATCAACTTGTACCCTTTTGAATCTTTAGAATATCCAACAAAAAGACACTCTTGGCTTTGGGGCTGCAAATCCTTCCTCTTCTCTGTCGCGATTCTAGCCCATGCCTTTGAGCCAAAAATCCTGAAATGGGTCACATCTGGCTTGTGCCCACTCCATGATTTGAAGGGAGTCATACCATCAAGCTGTTTGTGAGGCACCCTATTCTGAATATAGGCTGCACAGTTGATAGCTTTGGCCCAATACTTTGGTGGCAAAGTTTTGGCCTCCATCATGCATGTTTCCATCTCCTTCAGTGGTCTGTTCTTCCTCTCAGCAACACCATTTTGTTGTGGTGTGTAAGGGATAGAATGCTGCATCTGAATACTTGCATCTGCACAATAGTTAATAAACTCATACTTGACATAATCACCACCATTGTCAGATCTGAGGGCCTTGAGTTTCCTTCCAGATTGGTTTTCAACCAAAGCCTTAAAGACTTTGAATAGGCCAAAAACTTCATACTTGTGTTTCAGGAAGTGAACCCAGCAATACCTGGAAAAGTCATCAATGAAAGTTAATGCATACTTGGCATGACTCATGGACATATGAGGGAATGGACCAGAAACATCACTGTGGATCAAATCGAGGGGTGCAGAGGTTCTCTCATGACTAGCTCTCTCAAATTTGTGCTCTGGGTGTTTTCCTAGGATACAGCCTTGGCAGACTCCTTTGGAAAAATTTATCTTGGGCAACCCTATGACCATCTCTTTTTCACTAAGATCAGAAAGATATTTGTATTTAAGGTGGCCAAATCTCTCATGCCACAGCTTGCTGGCTTCATTAGCATGAATGAGAAGAGCAGAGGGGTTTGAGTAAGGTAGGAAGTGTGAGAACATGTATACCTTTTTAGCATGATTCGCAACTCCTTTTGCAACGACTCTACCAATTGAAATCTCTGTGATCTCAACTTCATCGGGGGAGAATATGACCTTCTTAGGAGACCCAGTGTGGGTCATCTGGTACACTGACAGGAGGTTGGAGGCGAGACCAGGGACATATAGTACATTGTTAAACTGACCATGATCAAGATCTATCCTTCCTTTGCCTTTACTTTCAGTGAGAGAGTCATCTCCCAGTACAATATATGGTCCTTTCGACATATCCAATGAGGAGAAGGCCTCCTTAGTCAAAAACATGTGTCTTGAAGCTCCAGAATCTATGATAAAACTGGGTGAGCTTGATGTGCCAGCAACTAGAGCATGAACTCTCTCTCTGTCATCGGAACTTGATCCTCCTTCTCTCTTCTTTGAGCTTTCTGGAAGGGAGATGCCATTCTTCTCCAGGAGATTGGTCAGCATGTCTATCTGCTTTTTCATACAAGAGCTTTCAGTGTGATTTCCCTTATTGCAGTATGCGCACTTGTTCATTTCACCTTTGTTCTTCTTCTTCTGGTTATTCTTCTTGGGACCTTGTAGATCCTCTGGAGACTATTTCTTGTCTCTCTTTTTCTCAAGTGGCTTTTTAGCTTTCTTTTTGCTTTTTGAATCCACCCTTGAATCTCCAGCAATCAAAGCTTGATCTTTGGATGGTTTGATGGTGCCCATCATCACCAGCTTGTCCTGTTCTTGTGTGAGAGATTCCATGAAATCTGCAAGGCTAGGCATCTTCCAGGCTCAAGCTGTCAGTTTTGTGGCATAGAAGGTCGAAAAAAACACTAAATAATCAGGGCCTAGATTTGAGAGGATGGCCAGTACGATCTGATCATCTTTCTTTTCAATACCACACTGTTTCAGCTGCAAAACTAGTGCTTTGAACTTGGAGAAATATAGCTGCAGGGATTCAAAGCTTGTTGGACTCAGAGAAATCAACTCATTCTTGATTTGATGTCCCCTCATCTCATCTGTCTTTCCAAAAAGATCAGCAATATTCTCCCATACTTCATTCAGTGATGTCAATCCATCGAGATGGAAAAGGAGGTCTCTAGAAATATTCAGGCACAGGAGGCCATAAGCATCATCCCTCCTGTTGTGCCATTTTATCTTCTCTGCAGTTGCATTGGGCTCTGCTTCTGTTTCCATAGTCACCTTGTAGAGGCCTTTCTCTCTCAACAGTATCTCCATATCTACTTTCCATTCAAATAAATTGAAAGGAGTCAAGATAGTTTTCTGTGATTGATCCATAGCTCTAGAAAATCTGTCCCGGCTGTCAGTAGAAGGCTCCCAGTATTTGATGTCGAACCTGCAAAACAATTTTTGAAGAAGAGAAAAAACCTACAATGGCTCTGATACCATGTGGAAATTAAGGCCAGCAATATATTAATTTTACTCACAACAATTATCAATTGATCATGCAAAATTGCTAACAAGAGAGACTGAATATGGAGATGTAACACTAAATTGTATTAAATGAGTGTACAATATCCAACCTTGTAATAACATAGGTTGCTGAATAAATATAATACATCAATAAATCGAATGCATGAGGAGGCATCCAAATCTAGCATAAAGCAGGCTTACCAAAAATAAGCAAATCCCCCATAGGTGTAAAAAGATGATCCCAAATCTGTCATGGAGCTCACGAATTGGAAAAAAGGCATAGGAAAGCTAAAGAGTGGTGGAATGGTAGCTCATACATGCTTTTGCATGGATAAAATAGAGGAGGATGTGTAGGAAAAAAACAAGTCAACCTCACCTAGTCTAGCTTTTCCTTTTTCCTTAAAACACTGAAAAAGCAGAAGGGCACCTAGGAGGCCAGGAATAAAGTAGAATTGATTCCTTTAGCTCTCCCATGCTCTACATGAGTCAAATGTGGCAAGTTTGACCTCTATGGATAGGAAAATAGCAACTTGCACAAGGTGGGACACATGAACTAGGAAAATAAGACAAAAATAAATGAATTAATGTCTAAGTGGGTAAACTATGGGTTGATTATTTTAACAGATATGCCAGTGAGACATAACCAATACTGTATGCAGCATAGCCCTATTTGGAAATATTTTCTAAGATCATGGTGGTCACATCGGCCTTAGGCAGAATCTAATTGATCACCTCTGAGCATGGGAACAACTCAGGTCTTGTGGCTACCTTCATAAGAGATGACTTTTCGATGTTGGCATATATGGTCAACTCTTCGAATCCATCATTAGGCACATCCTGATTTGAAATCATTTGATATATCTCACCCCATTTGTAGTCTGGATCTACCCTGATGGTAGCTCTAGTGTCTTCATAGATATATTCCACCTTAGTAATGACTTCCACATCTGGTTCTCCCTCAGCAACAAGAGCCTTCTTTTTTTGTCTTTTAGACATATCTCCTTTGAAGAAGTTTCCCTGTCATAGACCAAACATACTCTTAGGCCATTGTAGCTTTCAATTAGTATTCTAATAACGAATAAAAACTATATAAAAACATTTACCTCTTCCATATGCATTTTCAATAGATAAACTATCAGAAAATTAATGCATAATAGAAAAATAACCAGCGAGAAAAACTTCTGCAAACTTGGTCTAAAAAATTCTAAGTCCGACTGTAGCTAAAACATGACCCAGCTAGCACATACATCGTTTAAACCGAAATGCATATTAACTCCTCACCAAAACAAAAAATCCCTATCAGTGAGGCTCATCTTAAAAAATGAGGCCCTACACAGAAATCCCGGTCTGAACGAGAATCAAAACCTCCAGCGTCCCAGAAAAATAGGGTAAATTCCCACGATGGAAAGAGAATTGAAAATTCCCTCCCCAGATGGCCATAAGAAAACCCACAAAAAACGGTGTAGACAGCGTAACGCTTGTCTGCACCAGCTACCTAAACTTTTGAACCGGGTTCGAGCTTTCATAACGGCTTGAAAACATGCTCAAGAAAACAAAAACCCCCCCACTGTAAATGTTGTGAAACTGACCAATACTTCACGCTGTAATCATATAAATTCAATCTAGGCATCTAACCACTCCATGGCGAGAAAACCCAACCAGTGAAATACCCTAGTTCCCAAAACGACTCATAAAATCAGAGGAAGGAAAAACTATGGTTGGCGTACCTGGAAAACGAGTTACAGTTGACGGGACGGTCCAATACTTCCATGGCAGCACCCCAAACGCATGAAATCCCAACAGCTAAGCATGGATGCACAGTTTGACTTGACAAGGACAACAAACATGAGTTCACAAGGGTAAACAATAAAATAATAACCCCGTTCTATATATAGACTTCAGTGAAAAAATGTCGGTGGGAAAAACTTCATCGGCAAGCCGACTAACTAAGGATCGGGCGATTAGTTCGTCGAGCCACAACGGCATGCGGCAGATAGACTTTGGTCTCCATAATGTTGGTGAGGAAAAACACTAAGTGTTGTCATAGTCACACATCGGATAGCAGAGCCACTAACTAGTAATGCATTGGCAGATGAACCAACTAAAACATCGAAGGGATAGTGTACGGTGTAGCCGCAATGGCGGGAGCCATACAGCCTAAGGGCTCCGCGAAAAAATAAAACATCGGTGAAATAAAATAGTAAAACCTATAGCATCGGACATCGGAACGACTTATAGCATCGGATGATTAGTTTCTTAAAGAGCCACTATGGCAGAAATCACATGGACTAAGTGTCCCGCAGCAATCGAAAACATTGGCGAAGATCGGAGAAAATCATCGGCAAACGAAACAACTATACGTCGGATGGTTATTCTGCTAAGGAGCTGCAACGGTGGATGACATAAGGACTACGGCTTCCAATTAAAGTCATAAACCCTTCCGAGAGTGAAAAGAAAAAAAAATCACAAAGTCAAAAGTTAAACAATAAAACCACGAATATAAGAGCTAACCGTCGGAACATTCATCATTTAGCTTCCGTAACGGCGGTTGCGTAGAGAACTACGGCCCCGATTCATTGTTCAAAATACTTCCAACAGTGGAAGAGGAAATTATCGACAAACCAAAACTTCAAGTTCAAGTCAATCAAGAGATAGTCATTCACTTCCAAAAATGATAAACAATTTATCTCAATTCAACCTCAAAAGATCCAAAATGTAGCAAAGGAACAACAAAGCTCAGCTGTCCAAAACAAATCCAGGCAAGATAAAATTAAAAGGAGGGTCCAAAATTTTTAGAAAATTTGGGAAATAGTTGCAGCTGCAAAAAGACTATAATTACAAAAGCTAGAATGGTGGTAGCTATCTCTGAGAAGAGATGTGACTGCTACGCTCATCCATGCCAAGCTGAATACAAAATGAAGCAAAAGGGACCTATTTATAGTAAGAATGAGGGAAAGAACCCCAAAAGTCTAAAATGTAACTCTAAAAGATGAACCGTCATAAAGTTTGTGGCCCCAAGGTGGTAAGTTGAACAGTCAACTTCCCGGGGTCATAACCTTTGCATACAATATCTGATTTGGGTGCTTGATACCTCGTTGGAAAGGTATATCCAGTATTTACAAATTTGATGTAACCTAAGTTGCCCAAAAACGTCATTTAGGGCCTCAAAATGGCCACAGGAGGTTGGGACCCAAAAAACTGTAGAAAAATAACTAGGAAACTGCCACAATGGACAATGGTTTTGAGCCAGTGGAATAGGTGGGTGGCCACTAATATCCATCTGGATCAATCCTCCGTCCTTACGAAGCAATGGTCTCCATTACATCAAATCCTGTATCATATCTTGAACTGTGTGTTGAGATGATCTCCTGGTGCATCATTGCTGAAGTGAATATGCTGCCTTTCTTTGACATCCCAAGAGGCTTGTAATTGTTGTATGGATGAATTGTTTTTGGAGGAGCACCTTGAATGTGTGGTGTTTCATCGTAGAGGTACTCTAGTGGATGGGGAAATAATGGATTTTTTTACTTCTTGTGTCTGATGAGCATAGATACCCTATGCAGAGGGTGTGTAGGTGATCTGATGTTCTCCTTTAGATGCAATTGTGAAGAGGAATAATTTCTTAGTGTGGGAGCTTATCTTCCTACCCTGCGATATTGTGGCAGGTGTAGCTATCTCTGGGATCCGATAGAGTTGTCCTCCCAAAGTGACAATGACAATGTGTGATCGTGACTCATATATAGCACAATGCTTCCACATATATGAATGTCCTAAAATAACATCACAAACTTCAAGTGGGACCACATCACACAATACCTCGTCTTTGAATGGATTTATGCCATATGGTAGGAGGCATTATTGAGTAATGTGAATACCTCATCCTTGGCTTAGCCAACCGATGTTGTAGGGTTGTGGGTGTGGTGTTGTTGGAAGCTCCAATCTCTTGATGACTTATGCTGAGATCATGTTCTTTTGGATGCCATTGTCAACAACAAAATGTAGAGGCATTCCCATAACCCACATTTGCAAGTGGAAGAGGAAATCCTCTGCCTATGACTCTTCAAGCTCCTCTAGTTGAATCGGTGCAGTAGAAACAGTGGCAGTGGGGTATGCATCAATGATCTTCTTCCCATGGTTTGCGGCTATGGAATTGGGTTCTGAATCCCAGTCGGGATCTTATTCGAAAGATTTGGTCTCAGCCACCAATGGCTTCTTTGAGCGACATTCATCAATGTTGTGCTAAGGGCTTTTATGAAATTTGTACCACTTCTCGGTGTCCTTATTTGTATTTCCATTCCACTTCTTTTCTTGTGGAGGGGATTGGTTGTCCTTTCCTTATATTGTGTTCTGCAGGCCAGGTTTCCCTTGCCTTGCTTCTGCGGTGGATTCATAGGTCTAGAGTCTTGCTTATTCTTTTGTCCAAATTTCTCCTCAATTTTGACAGCATACTGATAGGGAGATGCGAGTGAAGAGATGTCAAGGAATTCCATCTCGGTTTGTATGTACCAATGTAAACCACTGTGTCATTTCAGTATCAGGTGCTGCTCAGAGTCCTTGATACCCAGCTTTGTGTGCAAGGTATGAAATTTGTCCGTATACTCTGACATAGTCTGGTCCCTCTCTTAATGCATAATGGTCCATTTTGTGTACTGGTCATCATAGTTTCCCATAGGGTAATACTGTTCCTTGACGACATCTATGAAAGAGAACCAAGTGGGATTTGTCTCAAACATTCCAGACTCGCCTGATGAGTCTTTCTCCCACTAAGTACCCCACCAATTTTGGACATGGGGGGCTGCCTTAAGGAGAGAAAACATGATCTTTTCCCTGTTGGAGAAATTGGGGACATAAAAATACCCTTCTAGAACATTCAACCAATTATCTAGGGCATATGCATCAACCCGAACTTCAAATAAAGGAATATCAAAGCTAACTTGTACCTTGAAGGGAGTTGTATCCTCGAACTGGCTTCGAAGATGCACTTGCCGTTGTCGGCATTCATATAAGGATTTGGGTGAAACAATCCATCATCTTGTTCCTCTGTCACTCGAGGGCTTCCTTGAGCATTGAATTGATAGGATCTACTGCTCTGTCATCTCTCTTTTCTTCCTCCATGGAAGGTCATTTGGGATGGCAAGAGTGATCAAGTGAAACTAGTTCAAGACCAAACTCTCTATACCCGGACGTCATCGGGGACATGCACCGAGAAACAATCATAGAGAAGATTGCTCTAATACCACTGATATGGATTTATGTCTAAATGAAATGAAAGAACATATACAAACTCATAATCACAGACATTTTGCAAAGATAACAGAGATACAGTAAACACATATTCTATTAAATGGCAGAAATAGAATAGACTGTATTACAAAAGCTAGAATGGTGGTAGGTATCCTTGAGAAGAGATGTGGCTGCTATGCTCATATGTGCCAATCTGAATACAAAATGAGGAAAAAGGAGCCTATTTATAGTAATAATGAGGGCAAGAACCCCAAAATTCTGAAACATAACCCTAGAAGATGAACTGTCATAACGTTTGTGGCCCCAAGGTGGTAAGTTGAATAGTCAACTTCCTGGGGTCATAACTTTTGCATATGATCTCCGATTTGGGCGCTCGATACCCCATTGGAAAGGTCTATTTGAGATTTAAAACTTTTGACTTTGGCCAAATGCATTCCAAAGGAAACCATTTAACTACCTGAACCACCAAAAAATGTCGTTTAGGGCCTCAAAATGGCCCTGAAAGTTTGGGACCCAAAAAAACCGTAGAAAAATAACTAGGAAACTGCCATAATGGACAATGGTTTTGAGCTAGTGGAATAGGTGGGTGGCCAATGATATCCATCTGGATCATGTGGCATGGCCCTTATCCCATCCATCGATGTCTTATAAAGGGGAAATATCTCCTTGTTGACTCTAGCAGCCACCTATTGAAGAACCCCTGCAATAGGCTCTACCTCAAGAGGTTCTATGCCTGAATTCACTCACCATGAGTACCCTTGTGTTATATTTTTTCCTTTTTGTTTTTCATCATTTTTTCCATGAGTATCACAGTTTGTTTCCTTGGCCTTATCATATGGATCCTACCTTACCTTGCTATGTTGGTTTCGCTGATGGAACAAGTAGATGGCCTCCTAATATCGCCTCAGCTGCATGGGTCATTTATTCCTCGTCACATAAGTTGATCAATATCGATGGAATGTGTGTTGGTGTTGCTACCAACAAGCAGGATGAGTACGACGATGTTGTTGGTCTCCTGACCACATCCCTGTAATGGGTATTTTTCCCCAATTACCTGCAGAAGCACCAACCTTAGATCGTTTTGATCATAAGGAAGAGTTCAATGGAAAACATAAAAGTAAACTAAACTAATAACTGAAAGAAAATATTTTTTATCATTTTATCATATATATTGGCTAAACTAATCCAATAAATAAAATTGTAAACACACCTTTCTTCTGCAAGATGGGCCACCGTAGTCATCCTCGGAAGTGGTTCTGCAGCTCCACGAGTTGGTTCTCCAGTTGTCTCCATGAACAGTTGTCAGACGGGGAATGGATCCAAGGTGGGTACGGAGAATGTCTCAACGTACACTGTGGGAAATGGCATGGAAATGGGAGTGATAGCAGGAAAGTATTTGGTAAGAGAAAAATGGCACAACATAACCACAGGTAAATGAAAAGGTATATGTGTTTTGGGAGAGCGTTCACAATGTATTTATAGTATGGTCTTAGGGATTTTTAACCCAAGGTGATGACCCATGGTATTTTCTTACCCATGGTTTTTATCTGTTATTTTTTTACCTTTTCTCTTTTTTAGGGTTTTTTAACCCTTTTTGGGAGAGAGTGAAGGTTAACCATAATTAATGCTCACTATCCCTTCATTTATGGGAAGGAATAATGGTGTTTTAGACCACTTTTGTGGAAATACAATTGTGAAGGTCAAAAGTAAGGGAAATATGGTGGGAATATGATGTATTTATATGGTTTAGACCATGTAGAGATAGGTGGACACTTATTAGTGTTAACAGATTTACCCCTGATGTGTGAGGGCAAGAGCTCACCGTATGGCCAATGGACATCATAGGATCATGGGAATAATGGTGACAACAGTGGAGAGACTGGAGAGACCTGCGGAGAAGTGGAGCTTCCTTATTCGAACTACGGTGGCTTTTGGTTTTTTATTATTGGTTCTCAAAAATGGATAAGATATATACTATGTGTAACACGTATATGGATGAGGCAAGCATACCCATGCTCATAACAATGTCAAAAGAATAAATAATGGGATCAAGTCTCAAAACATGGGAGATGATCAATACATATATAAATGATGATACATAATGGTGGCCTCAATGGGAGGTTGAATACAATGCTGATCTAGAGAACTGATACATGGGAACAATGGCATTCTCATTGAATGCAATATCATCACAACTAATGCTCTGTTGGATCTGGAAGTATACATAACTGGAGGGACTCAATGACTGAGAGACATAATCTATGTGGTACAATATATAGCATCAAGTACTGGAGATACATGGAAGCACAACACTGGGGGCTTCCAAACACTATGACCAACGCAGCCCAGAAATCACAAGGGACAAGAAAATTTGTGGGTCCCATAGAAGACTCACCAATGTGCTAGATTCAGGTGACAACTGGGGTCTTCGACCAAATAATGAATGGACCAATACCCTGTATGAATCTCAATGGTGCGATGATGTAGCTGAAGTTGAGCACGTTAGACATGGACAATTCGAAAGGAACTAATGACTCCTTTCAAGTGGCCCAAGGAACTCATCAATGAGGTGGATGAAATCAGGATACAAGGACCTTTGGGTCTACCCTATGGAATATATGTGTTTACATCTATAGAGGGATTGTTAGTTTTTCAACATTTAAGCTAGCATTATGACAAGATCTTTTCACTGAGAGAATAACAAGCACAGCAATAACATAAGCACATCACAAGAGACAAGAGACACAAAGCTTTTAGGAGGGGAAACCATAAATGGAGAAAACCCCTCAACTTCCTCTAAGATAGTATCACCACAAGATGTGATCCCAAAACAGTAAGATGACCTCCCAACACAATAGCAGCCTTCTGTCTTCTATCAAGCCAAAGATTTCCTTCTCCAAAAGTGCGCCACACTTGAGAGAGCAAGAGAGCTAAGTCACAAGTGATAAATAGAGAGACTCTCACTCTCTATTTATATTCTTCCGTTGACTTGAAGTGCACTCAACCATTTCACACGTAGGCTCGACCTAATAATTAATTACTTGAGCCTACACCTTAATTAGTGTATAATAACCCAAGTGCCCCTAAACTGTGGGGACTTACCTAATGACTTGATATGACTTGTTTACATTATAATCCTCCCGATCGGAACATCGGGGCATGACCACATGACTCAAATACATAATAGAAACATCCCGGAATAAACATCGGGTTACAGTAATATAAAATACATAGAAGAATACATTCCGAAGTTACATATACATCAACAGGGATACCTACAACTAATCAAGGAAATGATGTTTCCTTGACTAGAAGAACGAGGGGGATAACCAAAGATGTAGAAAAATATGGGGACTGAATCACTGAATGGGGGAACAAGGGAAAGGGAGTATGGGGGACTTAAACTTCCTTTTTTTAGAGTATGACAACAAGGCTAACCTGGAAGCAAATGAAACTAACTCAAGGGAGAGGGATCATAGCTGTAATACTGGGAAGATAACTACAAATGGGAAATGTTAAGGGAGGTAACTAGACTAGTGATATCTAGAGGATCCAAGGAAGACTCATCGCAGAATACTCTGATCAAAGGTGACCCAATGGGGGAAAGATCTCATGCTATAATATCATATGTAGTGGCACCTAAAGACACTGTTTGGGACTTCTTCATAGTTTAAGGAGCACGAAGAAGGGATAGAAGTAAGCTCAATATGACATGATCTCGTGGATTTTTAATGAGCCCAAGAAAGTAAATGCTTGATGGTGTTTTCATTTTTAGAGAGTCTGAAAATAGGAAGAAGACTCTAGTGTGGTCTGTTTTTCATTAATAGTCTCCTAAGCCCGAAAAGGGATAAAAGTATACAAAGGAGATCTCTCCCAACCTTTAGGGAAGGAAGACTTATTTACCGTTGGTAGTCCAACAAGGCCGAAAAATGTTAAACCTATATTAACTGGATAGTCGTTCAAATAATTTTACGAGCATGAATGAAACAATTTTTCTTAGCAATATTTTCTTGATGAGAGGGTTGGAAAAGAGCTTAAAGACAACCCATAATGAGTTTTTTCGTAAAGTACAGTCCCAATGTCTGAGAGAGCATAAAAGGATACAAAGGAAAACGTTCCTAGCTGAAAGGTGCTAGGGTGATCCTTTTCTTATAATAGTCTAGGTGCTCTAAAAAAGGAAATAAACGAGGCCACATAGATGCCCTTTCAAATACTTTAATGAGCGTGAAAGGAAGCAAGCATGCTCGACAATCTTTTCATTCTTTTAGGAGTCAAAAAATAACTTAACAAAAACTCCGTAATGGTCAATCAAGCAAGGGGAAGTGTTCCATATATGGAAAAAGGTTATGTTGTGAACATGGTTGAGAGGAATAAATGCAGAACACTACAGGGGCCCCCTTGTGGGATGATGGATGGCGGTAAAAGATGGCCAATTGTGCAGTATGGATGGAGAAGAGGGCTCATGAACATGTCAATACATACAAATGCGTGATTCACGTGATGGCACACAAATCAAGGTGACTTCTAGGAAATGGCACAAAAAATCACAGTGAGAGCATGAGACAGGGGTCTTGTCAAAAGACGAAGGACGGAAAAATGAACCCAATGGTGTGAACTACATCTCAAACAGACTCTGGATGACTCTATGGTGCACGGAAGAAAAACTAGAACAAATGGAGGCCTATAAACAAGGGGGACCACAGGACCCCAGAGCTCAACTGTTGATTTCTTCCAACTGGACCGACGGTTTTTTGAGTTGTGACTTGCAGGTAAGAGCTCTCATCGAACCCATCTTTTTCATTGGTTTATTTTATGGTTTTTCTCATCCTGGGGCTTGTGTCGAGTTCAGAAATTTCGCAGAGCTAGGTCATATTTTTCAAGACAAAAGGAGCAACCTTGATCACTCCTATCGGGCTGATAGGCGCAACCCGGTCGCACATGTTGGTGAGATAAGCACAACCCAAGTCGCACCTGTTCAAAAGGTAGGAATTAGAGGAGATTTCAACTCAAAATGTTCCTCCTAAGGAAAATTAATAAAATAATAGTTAAAATAATAAAATAATATTTATTAATTTTGGATGAAGAAAAGAAAAACTACTTTTTTGTTTTTATTTTTGACATATATTCCTGCGTTTTTACTCAATTTTTTATCAGGAGAGCTTGTTGGATGCGTAATTAAATTCTGCATCCAACAAGTACCCACTCGACATACTTTTGATGGGCCCCTCTAACCCAAAAAAAATAAATACCTGAAAAAATGTGATGATGACATCAACCCGCTCCCTTCTTTAAACTGTGAGAATGTAGTAGGAAAGTCTGCTGCAGCCATTTGATCGATATCTTCTTTGTCGGTTGCCTTGACTTTAAGTACTGTGCAAATTGGTTTTGTCGGTTCTGAATGGTATGATTTCCATCGAAAGCTTTTCCCTTTCGGATTTTCATTTTCCATTTGTATTCTTGTTGATTGTGGTAGTGTCTTGGTTTGTATGTTATTACATGTTATTGTCGGTCAGTCATAATTTTGTGTTAGGGTGTTGTTCCCGGTCGGTTCTATAAAAGCCTTGATTTGTTTTGTAGTTTCGACTAACTTTTCATTTTTTGGTATGAAGCTGAAGTCTTTGATGAAGTTCTCTCTAAGTTCATGCCATAGAAATTTTTCACCCCGTGCCTCTTCCATTTTGTACCATTTGTTTGGTAAGTCAGATAGCGTCGATGGAAACAGGTGTGGCATGTACGTTCGTCTTTATATCCAAGTCTTTTCCACTCTTTTTCGCATGTTCTTATGTGTTCTTCTGGGTCCTGCCCTTGGATGAACATAGGTATTTGGGCTTGATTGGTTATCCTTTTTCCTCCGAATATTTCTACAAAGTAAGTCGAAGTTGTTGTCCATGTCTACAATCTTGATTGATGGGTATCCCACCATCTAGCAACTTGTCCTGTGAAGGTTTCTACTAATCTTTCCAGTCGGCCATGTTCACCAATGTTTTTAGATACTTGCTCTATATGCATAACTAGTGATTTTCTTTCTTTGTATCTTAGGATTTGTTTCATACTTATATTTGTTGGTTTTAGGGTAGAGTATTCCCCGCTTTTCTTTTCAAATATTTTTGGGATGATGGAAATTAAAAAACATTGTTGGACTGGCTTCTTCTGCACTGTTTGAATGGTCCAACAACCTTTTGCTTGTGTCTCATAGTTTTCAACTTCCCAATCATATAATTCTGCATCTGAGTTGTATCCTACTAAATCTTGATTACCTAAGTGAAGTTCACCATAGACATTGGGTTCTGTATAGTCTTCATTATTTTGTATTTTATATAATTTTCGGATGTCAACTTCTTCATCAATAGGTTCTATCCAAGGTTCTCCTTGGGATGGATGGATAGGTACTATGACTTTCTGTCCATCCCTTTTAGTTTTATCCTTTCTTTGTCTAAATATATCGATGCTTTCATTTTTCTTCCCCAAGGTCGACCTACTAAAGCTGGGAAGGAACTGGATCCTTCCTCAGGGTCAATAATTTCAAAGTCGACTTTGGTCAATATTCCTTTTATTATCGTATTGACATTTCTCCAAACTTCGATAGGTTCGATCAGACCTTGGTCGTCTAATTTGAGGTATATTCTTGACTCATATAGCCGAGGTCTACCCAATTGTTCCCAAGTGTCATGAGTCATAATGTTTACTTGTGATTCGAAGTCGAGTACAACTTGTCGGACATGGTATCCTTCAATTTCTAGGTCGACAAGTGGGTCGGCATCACTTGTGTCCTTCTGGTTTAGACTGTAGATGTTTTTTGTTTGTTTTTCTGTATTATTGTTGTGTTTCATATTATACAATAAATCAATGAATTGAGATATTTCTTTATCCTTTTGTATTAAACGTATTAATTCTTTAACTGTGCTTCGTCGACTATCATTAGCTTCTTCTTGTGGAGCAAATTCTTTAAATATATGCGTTGCGTATTTATACAATTGTTTTTGTTTAGTTGGGTTAGGATAATCATTCTTTTATTTTATTTTTCTTATGCATGGATTCTCACTCCCAATTTTTGTCCCTTATCGGTTTACTATATGCAAATTATTTGTATTGATTACATCATGTTTTTGAATGCAAAACAAGAGATTAACATTTTTATTTTTATTGATTTTATCAAGCATAGTAGGGCAATCCTCTAATGAGTGATCCCCGACTCCACAGCTAGTACAAAATTTTAAATCGGTTCTATCCTTGTATGGGCAGTATGCATATTGATGACCTTCTTTATAGCATGTGAAACAATGGATGGGCCGACGTGGTCGGTTGTCGCGATTCCCAGATAATTGACCTCAACCTCCATATCCTCCACAACGGTTTTCTAACCGGCACTCATATCGAAGACCTTCATATCTTTGATTATTCTGTTCATTTTGAGCATTGCTTCATTGGTTGTTATCATTGTTCTGTGCAACTACATTTGTCTGATAGACCGCTTGGTAGTTTTGTCGATTCTTTAAGTTTAAGTGGCAGTCGATTGTGGCATGACTTTTTACTTCACATATTGCACAACAAGATGCTTTTCCATTTTTCAGGTTATATGGGAAATCTTTCGTTGTGTGTTCTCCATGTTCTTGGAAGACGTCGCAGAAGCACTTTGTTTGAACAAATCGAACGTCCTGTCGAATGATGTCTTGTTGACAGTTATCTTTTGTGTGTCTGACCATTGAGCATTTTGTGCACCAGACATCTTGATTCTTAAGGTTAAGCTCTTTCAATGATTTCTGCATGATTTCTAGTTGTTCTTCCAATTTAGTATCTGTGGGATATGCTGGGAAATATTCATCCATATCCACTTGCAAATCTTTAATAAGCGCATCTTCGTACATTTTAAATGTCTCCAAGCTTATGTGCCACCAAATTTTCTATGATAGACCTGCAAGAAACCACTAAAATAATAGTTGTTCATCAATAACATAATCCAGTTGGCTGAAGAGGTCTTTCCATCGTTTGTCATACTCTCGGACAGACTCTGCTGGATTTTGTGATGTTGTTTTCAAATTTTTAGCTGCCAGATGTTTTGCATCTGGAGTTTTAAATAAGGACAAGAATTACACTTTAATTTCTACTTTAGATGCTTTCGGGGTTCTCTCAGTAAAGGTCATGTACCACATTAGTGCTCTTTTCCTCAAGGTACTAGCGAACTATTCCATCTGTCAATATTCAGCTGTAACCTTATTTGCCTCCCATGTCAACTCACAAACAAACCAATTTCGTCTAAGATCTTCATCACCCTCGTAAAGAGGGATATGAACTGATCCGTAACTCATGTCAGAATCATTGTCGCTATCTCCTCTAGGAGGTGGCGGTGGTGGGGGTGGTGGTGGGGGTAGTGGGATGTTTTACTTGCCTCTTTGTGTAGAGCTGTTGTCGATGGAACTTTCATTCTTGTTGGTTGTTTTTTTTGTTGTTTCTTCTCCGACAAGCAGTTGGTTCGGGTTGACTTCTCTTGTCGATGTCCAACTGCAATTATTTGTCTACAGGTCTAACTGTTCTGTATTTTCCAAATCTATATTTGGCATGAGGGGTGCTCCTTCATGTGTTGGGTAAAGTAAGTGGATACTTAGGTTGGAAGGGTATGCCTAAAGTGTGACCCAATTTCCTTCCTTCGATCAACAGATCACTAGGTGATTATCATCATTTACCTCGTCATCTAGTCAGCTCCATATACCAAACTCACCAGCTCTTATTCTTAGGTCCTCTTCAACAATGGATTGCATCCTGGTACTCTGATTCATTGGAGATAGAGGTCTTATCTCCTGGGGAACTTCTATTTGGATAGCTTCACACTGCTCTATCCACAAGTATTCTTCCATGGGTGGTGCCTCTTCATCCAAGCCTTCTTCCTGTCGATCATGACCCAACTTTGGTGGATTTATTTCTTGGTCTGTCACGCTAGTATTCATTCCTCTTTGTAGTGATATATCCCTTTCTCTTCTTTATTCCCTTCTTTTCAACCTCTTCTCTCTCTCTCTATTATTTGTAAATCCGTCATACCATTGTGTGTCACTGTTCGTTCAATTTTCTTTTTAGGTTGACTTTTCATTGCTGGTGATGGTATCTCCTTTTAGTCAACTATAATCCTCTTCTTTTTACCCCAATATATGACCAGCTACCCCCCCAAGCCTACCCAACACTTTAGAAATATTGGATAGTTCTGTCTACTTGCTTAGGAATTATTCCCACTCCCTTTCGGCAATGAATTTCTCCCAATTTTTCTGTTTCTCCGCCTAGTTAGAATTTGATGGCGGTTCATGTAGTGATGGACGAGGTTCGACAATATGACCCACTCCTTTTTCTATCAGGAATTTGAATAGTAGGGTTAGTAGGGAGCACAATAACTGCTCAGTAAGGTCTATATAGAATTTCTTCTGAATGGTTTCAACCAAATTTCTTTCTTCTATAGCTTGCTCCTCGCAGAATTCATCGGCGATCTTCTCAAACCACTCCGACAGGTTTGTTCTTCCCCCTCAAATTAGTTTCTCTAGCAGCTCTTGGTCCTTATTTTTTTTTGTCTTTTTCATCCAGAATTTTTTTCAAAAGCTGGGGTACTGATTCTACAAACTTCTCATGAGTTTCAGTGAAGAATCTCTCCTTCGCCTGAGCAGCCACCAATCTGTTTCTCCTCATGTAATTCTGTAAATAATTTGCTATCTTACGCTCCCACCAATTCTTAATCTCCTGTTCTAATATCATCTGCTTATAGTCATCTCAGATATGTACTACCGGCAATGGAACCAATGTTGTAATCTCATGGATCACAGAGGGTTACCAATAATACACATTAAAGAATACAGACATAATAGATACACGAGATAAGAACGTAGATGTATAATCACCGATTATATTATATCAAGAGGGTCCATACAAACACAGAACTGAACCAAGTTCTCATCTGGCTCAATAGTCTAATATATATGATTTACAAACAGTTACATATAACTACCTGTCGGTTCGGTCAATCGACATGACCTTATGTGGCCGACCTAATCTCTAATTAGACGGATAATTGACTTATTTGGCTCACTAGATGGATGCTCCAACAATATTTTACCATAGAGATTCTAACTCTCATTCATTGAGTCCATGCAGATGTGTACACCTCAAGATCCAATAGAGCATCGGTTGTGATGATATTGCATTCCATGAGAATGTGATTGTTCCTATGTATAAGTTATTCATATCAGCATTTGTATTCAGCCTCCCATTGAGGCTACCATTATGTATCACCAGTTGTATATGTATTGATCAACTCCCATTATTTGAGCCTTGATCCCCATTTTCTTTTTGAGACATAGTTACGAGCATGGGTATGCTTGCCTCGTCCATATACATGTCTGAGATTATATGTAACTCATCCATTTTTTAGAACTAATACAAACCAAAAGCCACTATAGTTCGAATGAGGAGACTCCGCTCCTCCAGTATCTCCACCGTTGTCACCATTTTCCCTTGATCCTATGATGTCTATCGGCCATATGATGAGCTCCTACCCTCACACATCAAGGGGCAATCTGTTAACACCAAAAAATGTTCATCTAGCTCTCCATAGTCTAAAACTATAGTCATACATCATATTCCCTCCATTTTGATCTTCAAAACTACATTTCCACTAAATATGGTCCAAAACATTATTATTCATTCCCCATAAATGAAGGAAATTGAAATTTTTTTGTGATTTATCCCCACTCTCTCCAAAAAAGGGCCAAAAAACCCTAAAAATGAGAATGGGACAAAAACCATAGATAAATACCATGGATAATAAAATACCATAGGTCAAAAACCCTTGTACCATCCTATAAATACATTGTGAAGGCCTCCCCCAAAACACTTTTTGTCATTTTTTCTTAGTCACAACATTCTCATATCTTGCCATACCATTCCCACGGCATACGCTGAATTCATTTTGTACCCATTTGGATTCATTCCCCCATTTGAAAACCATTCTTGGAAGAAACTGGAGAACCAAACCATGGAGCTACATGACCATTTCCTCGGATGGCTATGGTGGCCCACATTATAGAAAAGGGTATGAATGTTTTTATGTTTATTAGTTAGTAGAATATATTTGAAAAACGTAAAAAAAAATTATTATTATTGTTTTTGTTTCCCGTTATTATTGTTGAAATGTACCCTATGATCTGGTCGATCTAGGGTAGGTGCTTTTGCAAGTAGTAGGGGAGAAATCCCCACTACAATGCTCTTCTAACAAAAACCAATCCCCTATTTTCCTATCAGGAGAAAACTGCAAAGTCTCCTTCATCTCTGGTAACACTTTGGGCAATTTGTTCTAAAAGAATACTTTATACACCTCTTCCATCAACCTGTTCATATATTTAAAAATAATAATTATTGATATCTATTGTAAGTACCATCTCTGGTAGCTGCAAGTTTTCCTCATTGAAAAATAGAAACATTTTGATCAGGTATGACTGAAACCTGAAGTGTCTTGTAGTGTGGAAATTCACTAGCTAAGAATGGATGGTTTTAGTTAGGAATTCATCAAATTTAAGGCAAGGGGATTGATGGGATTGAGATTCTAGCTAACTCATGCTTGTTTTGAATAATAGACTCATTAATATCTCAGGGACAACTATGCCTGTGTCTAGACCTAAATATTTACTTAGCATTGAAAAAACCAGTTTTGACTCTTCATTAAACAGGTTGATATCTAGGGGAAAAGCCTGGTTAGCAAGGTATACATTAGTTCAAAATCATATGGAGAAAAATGGTTGCTTCTCTTCAATGGTTGCATGCCTAAACAACTAGATTAGGTCTTCTTCTACAAATTCCTCTCGACTCCGGGTGAATGAAGGTAGGATCGTAAGAGAATCTTGGACAACAAGGGAATTTACAAGGTAGAGGATTTTGGTTTTAGAAGCGTCCATTATTACTCTCTCGAGAGTAATTTGATGCACATCAGTCAATAAAATCTGGGAAATTTAGGGTTTGTTCTAGGCAGAAATGATAAAAATGGGACTGGAATATGTTGTGTAAGTCAGTGCCCTAGTCTTTGAAGGGTTCTAGCTTGGTTTTCAGCTAGTGAATAGGACCAAAATATAGAATAGTATCAAATATGTTGCCATATCTATCCTCAAAAACTTCCTCCAACTTCTAAAACTCTAAGGCTTGTACCTCAACTTCACCTCTGCTATCCATTTTCAAATATTGCTAAGCGGGTAAAAACGTGGCCTACCTGGCAGATTGACGGCTAGAAAGATAGTTGTCTGACTTGGCTTTGTTCACGTAGAGATGGTTTCTTCTCCCAATATACAAAATGACAAATAACCCTTAAACATGTGTTCTTCCTTTTATAATATTCACAAAATTGTGGTTTCAGAATCAAGGAAAGTGGTTTCCTCCTCCCACTTTCTTATAGTAGAACTCTCCTCTGTCATCCACATGGAAGGTGGTATATTTTTTTGCTGGAGGAATGCTCTTTTAACCTCCATGCATGTCATGAGATTAGATATTATTTTGACCATATATTTAATCCATCTTTCACTTGAGCCATTGATTTTAATCACCCTTTAACTTTAACACTTTTTTATTTTGCTGCATAACATCTTGTCTATATATCGTTCATTTTCCTCTAGCGGATCACCTATCCACTATATATTTACTTGATATTCATCTTACACCATTGATTCCCTTTATATTTTAACCAACACCTTATTTTCAATGTCCCATAATTTTCAAATGAGTGTGCAACTTCCTTTGGCGGATTACCTAATAGTCGTTGATCTCCTCCACCTGTTATTCTTACCGTTGATCAAAGATAGCCTTTAATCATTCTATTAATATTCGATTCATCATCGTTCGTGCAATTTTTCCCAACGGATCAAAGAAAGCTAAGAATCCAACTGAGCAAAAGAGAGACAAGAACAAGTCTCAAGAGGATCCCCAAGGCTCCAAGAAGAACAAAGGAGAAATGAGAAAGCATGCATACTGCAATAAGGGCTATCATCCTAAAAGCTCCTACATGTAGAAGAAAATTGACATGTTGACCCAACTCCTGGAGAAGAATAACATCTCCCTTCCTGATTTCTCAAAGAAGAGGGAAGGAGGATCAAATTCAAAGGACAGAGAGAGAGTACATGCATTGGTTGTTGGCACATCAAGCTCACCTAGCTTCATCATAGACTCTGGAGCTTCAATACATATGGTTTCGACCAAGGAGGCATTCTCCTCTCTTGACACGTCGAAAGGTCCACCAATAGTGTTGGGAGATGACTCTCTCGCTGACAATTTGGGGAAAGGAAGGATTGATCTTGACCATGGTAAGTTCAGTAATGTATTGTATGTTCCAGGTCTTTCCTCTAACCTCTTGTCAGTGTATCAACTGACTCACACAGGGTCTCCAAAGAAGGTCATATTCTCCCCTGATGATGTTGAGATCACAAAGATCTCGAATGGTAAAGTCATTGCAAAAGGAGTTGTAGATCACACTTCGAAGGTATACATGTTTTCACATTTTCTACCCTACTCAAACCCCTCTGCTCTTCTGATTCATGCTAATGAGGAAAGAAATATTTGGCATGAAATATTTGGCCATCTTAACTATAAGTATCTTTCTGATCTAAGTGAAAAATAAATGGTCATAGGGTTACCAAAGATTAAGTTTTCCAAGGGAGTTTGTCAAGGTTGCATCCTAGGAAAACACCCAGAGCATAAATTTGAGAGAGCTAGTCATGATAGAACCTCTGCACCTCTTGAGTTGATCCACGGTGATGTTGCTGGCCCATTTCATCATATGTCAATGAGTCAAGACAAATATGCATTGACCTTCATAGATGACTTTTCCAGGTATTGTTGAGTTTACTTCCTGAAGCATAAGTCTGAAGTTTTGGCCTCTTCAAAGTCTTTAAGCATGGGGGATTCACTTGTGGACCAATATCCTATCACGTTATTTCATATTGTGGGTTTTAAAATGATAAAAAATTGAACCAATATATTGCAGGTATTGGGGGATGAGGGGTTTAAGGTGGGGGTGGGTAGGGTGGTTTATAAGAATTGAGGTATAAAAAGTGGTGGGGAGGAAGGTTTTAACTATTGGGAGGGGGTTTCAACAAAAAGTGTTTGGGTCAATATCTCTCGAAATTAAGGGTATTCTTTAATATCCCATGATCACACATGCTATGTGAGATGTTCACTAAGTGAAGTCGCCGTGTCTTTAAGGCTTTGGCTGAAAAACAGTCTGGGAGGAAAATCAAGATCCTCAGATATGAAAATGGTGGTGAGTATGTCAAGTATTATTTCATTCAATATTGTGAAGATGTAGGTATTCAGATGCAGTATTCAATCCCTTACACACCACAGCAAAATGGTGTTGCTGAGAGAAATAACAGATCACTAAAGGAGATGGCAACCTGTATGATGGAGGCTAAGACTTTGCCACCAAATTTTTGGGCCGAGGAAATAAAATGTGCATCCTATATTCAGAATAGGGTGCCTCATAAACATATTGATGGTATGACTCCTTTCAAATCTTGGAGTGGGCACAATCCACATGTGACCCATTTCAGGATTTTTGGCTCAAAGGCTTGGGCTAGAATTCCAACAGAAAAGAGGAAGGATTTGTAGCCCCAAATCCAAGAGTGTCTATTTGTTGGGTACTCTGAATATTCAAAATCATACAAGCTGATCAATTTGAGCACAAACAAATACTTCATTGAAAGGAGTGTTCAGTTTCAAGAAGAGCCTTTAGTAGCAGTTGAAGTTGGAGAGTCTTCTTCACCACCAGAACCATTGAATGTAAGTGAAGAGACAAATGAGTTTGATGATTCTGATATGTCTGATAATGATGATTTAATTGCAGATCATGATATTCCTACAAGACCAAAATGGGCAGCAAAGACCATTCATGCAGTTGGGGAACTAGCTGGAAATCCTAGTGATCCTAGGAGGACTACATCTCAGTTTGAGAGTGCCCTGTGTATGAAAGACCCTTTGTTTGTAGAGAAGTGCTATCTAATGGTTGAATCAGACCCACAGACATATGAATATGCAGCACATGATCCAATATGGGAAACAGCCATGAAAGAAGAATTCAGCTCACTCCAGAAGAACAACACTTGGGAACTAGTTGATCTTCCCCCAAGGAGGAAGCTAGTTCAATGTAAGTGGGTTTTCAAAAATAAGTTTGCTGCTGATGGTTCACATTTGAAATATAAGGCAATATTGGTATCCAAGGGATACTCATAGGTACATGGTATTGACTACAATGAGACCTTTGCACCAGTGGCAAAGATGGACTCCATCAGGCTAGCCTTAGCCATTGCAGCTTCAAAGCAGTGGAAGGTACATCACATGGATGTGAAGTGTGCTTTCCTGAATGGAGATATTACTGAAGATATTTACATGCAACAGACTCAATGGTTTATTACTAATCCATATTTTGTGTGCAGGTTAAAGAAATCATTGTATGGGCTCAAGCAAGCCCCCAAGGCTTGGTATACCAAGATTGATGGCTTTCTGCTATCATTGAGTTTTGTTCGATGCAAGTCTAATCCTAATGTTTATTTGAAGCTGACTCATGGCTCCTTGATGATTATTGTCTTGTATGTGGATGACCTTCTGATTACAGGAAGTTCAAAGAAAGAAATTGCCTCCTTGAAGGATGCAATGAACCATGCATTTTCTATGACTGATTTGGGGTTGTTGAGCCAATTCGTGGGTCTCATAATTGCTCAATCCCAACATGGAATAAAGGTAAATCAGTCCAAGTATAATTTATATTTTTTGAACAAGTTCAACTTGAAATATTGCAAGCCAAGCAAGACTCCCTTCCTTTCAGGAGTTAAGCTTGAAGAAGCAGGTTCTTCTCCTATGGTAAATAATACACTGTATAGGAAATTGATTGGGTGTTTGCTGTACCTTACACACACTTGACCTGATATTTATTATGCAGTAAGTGTGGCTTCAAGATACATGGATCAGCCTCATGAGATCCATTGGAGAGCAGCCAAAAGGATCCTTAACTTAGTTCAGGGAACTAGAACTCATGGGATCTTCTACAAAGCTAAATCTGATCTTGATTTGATTGGGTTTAATGACAATGATTGGGAAGGTGACAACACAGATCAAAATTCAACATCAGGATATGTGTTCATGCTTTTTGAAGGACCAATCAGCTGGTCAAGCAAGAAATAGAGTGCCATAGCACTCTCATCTACAGAAGTAGAGTACAAAGGAGTTGTAAATGTAGCAACTCAATGTTTATGGTTGCAGGGGATACTTGGTGAGTCTGGCTTTGAATCAGAGTTTTCAACTATCATCTATTGTGATAATCAGAGTACCATTCAAATCTGCAATGATCCAGTTCAGAGACAGAGAACCAAACACATTGAGATCCATATGCACTACATCAAATAGCTTGTGCATGATGGCACCATTCACCTACTCTTTTGTGCATCTTCAGAACAAGTAGCAGACATATTCACCAAAGTTTTTTGTGAGAAGACATTCAACAATCTCAAATCACTGCTGGGGATTGCTGATCATGCTGTGAAGCATGATTGATGACAATATTTTCAAATTTTGTTTTACTGGCCATGTTTAAGGGAGGATTTTCCCACTGTGTTTTTGCCTCTTTCCTTGGTTAAATGGACATGCAGTATGTAAAGGGTGACTAAGCCTTGTTTCTAGGACCTATATTTTTCTGATATTTACTCATAAATTTAGGTTTAAGGGGGGGTGTTAGAATAATCAACCCATAGTTACCTACCTTAAACATTAGTTAATCCATTTTTGTCTTAGTTTCCTAGTTTCCAATATTCCACTATATGCAAGTTGTCTTCCACATGCCATAGAAGTCAAACTTTCTAAAAATGAGTCATGGAGCACTTTGGAAACCTCTTGGAATCCATATTTAGCATATCTAATTTATTCCAGATCCTCCCTAGCGCATATCTACTTTTTCTGCTAAGTTGCCTTCTTTATTGAGATTTATGGCAAAAGGGAAAGTAAGACTAGGTGTAGTTGACTTGTTTTTTTCCCTCATCATCCTCCATTATTTTCTCCTAATAAAATCATGTATGAGTTGTCTTTCCATCACTTATTATCTCTCCTACTTGACTTTTCCAATTCGTGAGCCTCTAGGTAGATTTGGAAACTTCTTTATGCACCTATGGGGGATTTGACTAGATTTAGTAAGCCTACTTTTTTACTATTTCAAATGGAATCCTTATGCATTCGAATATATCATGTAATTATATATTACAGTAGCCTATGACTTCAAAAGGTTGGCTATTGTACACTTATTCAATATAAATTAGTGTTATGCTCCAATTTCAGTCTCCTTTGTGTGTAAATTTGCATGTTTGATTAGCAATTTTGTGAGTGCAATTGTTCTATCACTTGGGTTCAATTTCCACAGTGTCAAACTTCCTTTGGTGGATTACCTAATAGTCATTGATCTCCTCCACCTGTTATTCTCACTGTTGATCAAAGACAGCCTTTAATCATTCTATTAATATTCGATTCATCATCGTTCGTGCATGTTTTCCCAGCGGATCCCATCTTCGTCGTTGATATTATATATCCTTCATCTTCATCATCAATTAATGTTACCCTTTAAACTTTCCACCCATTCCAAATCCATCTTTTGTCGTGCATCTTCTCATAGTGGATTTCATATCCGTCGTCGATCTCGTCTACCTTTTTCCTCCGCCATGGATCTGAATTGACTGTTAAACCTTTATGCTCATCACCAATTTTACTTTATCCTTGTAACTTTTGATACCATATCTATTACTCATCGTAGATATTTTCACCCAAAGATATGGACTGTCGAAACCTGCCACTACATACTACAAGCGCTTTTTCTTTATTTTTAGCCACCTTCAAGATTTATCCTATGTTTTATGGGAAAATAAAAAACCTCGGTCTCTAATTTAACACCCATTTCATCAAACCCTTGGTCACATTGCCAAAATTTTCACATAGAAGATCCTTATTTCTCCCTAAGCCCCTTCCTCTTACCTGTTAACAAAAATAGTGCTAACACCAGTATGGCCTTGTTTGTTATTACTTCACCATATTCATTTAACATGTTCTTGAAGATCCATTTGGTCCCAATAACATTCTTTCCTTCAGATCTTGGGACAAGTTCCCAAGTTTGGTTCTTCTCAATTTGATCCAATTCTTCATTCATGGCCTTGATCCAATTATCATCTTTGTTGGCTTCTATGAGGTTCTTAGGTTCCACCACTGATAGTAAGGCTTGTTCAGTAAACATTATTTTCCTTCTTGTACTAACTCCAGCATCTTTGTCACCTATGATTTGTGTTTCAGGATTATTCTTTTGTATCCTTCTAGATGGACCTCTTGTATTAGGTCTTGTAGAGTCCTCATCTTCACTTTGGTCTATTTTCTCTTCATCTTCTTCTTCTTCTTCTTCTTCTTCATGATCATTTTCATTCGTTTGCAAGACTTCCTTTTCTTATTCATCATTTGTTGTTTCATCATCATCGTGGATTCTTACTCTTCTTTGTTTCATGTCATCTACTCTTACATCTTCACTTTCTATGATTTTTTGTAGAATTTGATCGTAACATCTATACCCTTTATTGGTGTATGGATATCCTAGAAATATTCCCTCATCAGTTCTAGAGTCAAACTTACCAAGGTCATCCTCATTTCTCTTTACGTAGCACTTGTTTCCAAAATACTCTGAAATATTTGACTAGGGAGGGTCTTCCATACCATAGTTCATAAGGATTCATGTCATTATTTTCTTCTTTTATAATCATTATCCTCATCACAATTATGATTTTGAATTTACTCTACTTCATCTATTAAGTGTACTTCACTTGTCCCATAGATGATCTCTAGCAAAGTATTATTCTTCAATTCGTCACTTCTACTCATCTTCTTGTCTTTTGAGGAAGATAACTTTTATATTTTCCAATGTCTTCTACCAAATGATATTAATTGTATTCAAATACCAATTGAAAATTTGTGATATTAACACCCCCTAAGTATATGATACCTTCTAATGCTAATTTCATGGTTCTCTTCTAGGTCATGAGAGATTTTAAAAAAGACATTATTTTTCAGTTCCACCATCATCATTATATTCTTCTTCATCATATCCATCAGTGTATTCTTTTACATCTTCATCTTGCTTTCCATCTTAATTGATGACATTCTTATCTACATCACTATCATCTTTGGAAACTTCATTGATGCTTGGAATCTTTGTTTCCTTTGAATCTTTGTAATCTAACTTTCTTCTCCACATCTTTCCATGAGGTACCCTGCTCACATATCTTCTATTTCTTTGTCTTTTCAAACCTTGATCTTTTCTCTTGATTCTGCAATTAGCAACCTTGTGACCAAACTTGTGACAGCAATGACAATATCCATAGAATGTTCTTTTATATTTGGGGAATATTTGATCTTTCTGCTTCGTAACTTCCTTCTTCTTCCATCCCTTCCTTTGTTTATGAACCTCTATTGTATCCTTCTTTTATGTAGGACTTATCAGCTCACATTCTCTAGACATATGTCCAAAACTATTACAAGAGTAGAAATGACCTATAAATATATGTTTATACATGCTTTCCATTGGTCTTCTAGGCATCATATTAGTTCTATCTTTATTATGAGAGGAGGGAGCATATTTCTTACTGTCCTTGTTTCCAATTGGATCCATAATTACAACAGCATAACTCTTCTTATAATATTCTAATCCAACTTTGTCACTTGATGGTCTTTGGCCACTTAGTATTTCATCTAGAATCTTCGAGTTGTTCACAAAATTTGACTTAATAGATGCCTCATCAACCTTCTTTTTAAGCTGAACAATTTTTGCATCAAGTATTTCATAGTCTTGTGTTTTAGTACTTTCTTTGAACTTCTCATTGTATCCTCTTTACTTCTCCCTTGAAGTTAGCAACTTCTTATGTTAATCTCTCATCCTATTTCATGCTGACCATTGCTTGTTTTCTTGATTGTGCAACTCTTCTTGGAGGGTCTTGACTTCATCTTCTTTTGATTTCTTCTCTTCTTTATATTTTGACAATTTTTCTTTCAACGATTTGTTCCTTCTTCTACATTTTTCAATTTCCTCAAGAGAACTTATTAGTTCATCCTCTAAGTGCACATATCCTTCTACATTGACTCATCATCTGAAGTTTGAGTTTTTATTCCCATGAATAGAATTTCTTCATTTTCACTTATTTCTTCATCTTCACTGTCTTCCATGGAATATAAGTGTTTCTTCTTTTTATTAAATTTATTCTTATATATGGTTTTACTCTTTTGATCTTTCTTATGACTACAAGGTTCTTCATCGTCACTATCCTATTATTTTGGGTAATGACACTTTGTGGAAAAATGTCCAATTCTTCCACAGTTCTTTAACTATGGAAGAACTTTAGTGGTAGATTTTCTTTGTACTTTCCAATACCTTTCTCAATTTTCTTGATAAAAAGATCTTCTTCATCATCTGAGTTCTCTGACTGGTTATTGGGTAAAGCTTCATATTTATTCGATTATTTTGTAGCTTTAAATGTTGCCTCTTTTCTTGATGGTCCATTGTGTTCTTTTATCGTCTCATAGGCAATGAAGATCCCATGTAGTTCATCCACTGTCAAAAGTTCAATATCATCTCGATATTCCATAGTAGACGCTTTTGGGTTATATCTTATTGGTAGGGTTTTTTTTAATTTTTTCAACTACTTCTCTCTCCTTTATTTCTCCTCCCAGGACTTTAACAGCATTAACAATTTCATATACTCTTAGAAGATATTCTAGAATATTTTATTCATCTTTCATCTTTAGACTTTTGAACTACCCTTTGTATGTTTGAAGTTTGGATTTTTTTATTTTGGAATCCCCTTCATAAGAAATTTTTAATTTTTCCCAAGCATGTTTGGTTGTATTACACTTCATGACCTTAACAAACACTGAATCTACTAATCCTTTCAAAATTGCATTCAAATATTTTGCATTGGATTCATATTCATCTAGTTCATCTCTATCTATAGGTAGGTTGTCTCGTATGTTATATCTTTTTTCAACAGAACTCCAAATTTTGTATCCAAGAGACATTAGATGGCATCTCATTCTTACACTCCAAAATGCATAATTATTTCCTGTAAACAATGGAGGCTTGTTAGAAGATAACCATTCTTAATGATCCATAGTGGTTTAATAATATCTTCCTTCCATTGGTTTAAACTATAGTGAAGGATCCCTCTCTCATACCAATTGTTGGTTTATCCAGCAACACTGGGAAAGGGGGGGTGAATCAATATTCCCTTATTTTTCACTTTATTAAAACAATTCGTATAAGATAAAAAATGAATCAAAGAAGTTAGGACACAAAAATTTATCTTGGAAACCTCAAAGAGAAAACTACAAAATCAAACTCATTAATAAGATGAATTTTACAAAATCATTTTTCTACTACAACAAAAAGGATGCACCAACACCATGTTTTATGCCTGCTCCAACAGACAAGGATGCACTAACACCCTGGATTTTTCTACCTGCGCCAATAGATAAGTATGCTACAACACCCATGTACACCAACAACTACTGGAATGAGGATAAAACTCCCCTGCATGCTAGCAGCCTACCCTAGCACCACCCTACCTCCCTAATTTAATCTTTTTCTTCAATTCTGTTATTGATTATACTTCAATTCATTGGTCTTTATCTTCTCTTGTTGTTACATTGATCTGGATTGCTGAGACATATTTCTTCCACTTGGAACTTCTGTTTAAATATTTCTTTCATCGTGTCTTTGGACCATTTTGTCTTTTCATCATCGTGTCCCTTCATTAAAACCTTTTCACCAATGCATCTCTTCATTATGGAAACGTGCATTTTCATGAACTAGTGCAAAACAACCTGAAACCCTGTTTTGGAAGACCTATAAATTTGTATTCAAGCACCATTTAGGATAAATAAGACCATGGTCAAATGCACACATCAACAATATACATCCTTATGGTCTTATATTATTTTTATCAGTTTCCTATAACCTTTTCTTCAAGCACGTTTTAAGGGAATTGAGACCATGGTAAGATGCACACATCAACAAGCTAAAACATGATGGTCTCATGTAATTTTTATTAGTATACTAAAAATATGGTGGGAATTTTACTGAGGCCACTTAGGAAAATTTGCTAGAACTGAAACAGTGCAAATCATACCAGAAAGCACTTTTGGCAGACTAATAACTTCACCTTCAGAGACTGTCTTAACAAACCAATCATATGGTTAGATGCACAAGACAACAATATAGATGTCTATATCCATAGAATCATTTAATTCATCAAATACAGAAGATGTCATGTATTTTATAGAGGCCCCTCAGGCATATTAAGAAGAATTTATACTTAGTCAAATTTTCAAAGTTTCAGCAAGTTGCCATACTTTTAAAAAATGGTGTCAAATTGTAACAATGACTTCATGAGAGGACTAGAGCACCATCATATGAATTTGCAACCTCATAACACATTCCACATTCCATGTCATCACTTTATTTTTTATTCCTTTGTCATTAATGAACTCTTATTTTCCTATACTTATTCAATTTTCAGAGTTTCAACAAGAGTTTCAAAAGTTTGCCATATTTTTACAGAATGGTGTCAAATTGTAAAAATGACTTCATGAGAGCACTAGAACATCATCATGTGACTTTGAAACCTCATTACGCATGTCACATCATCATACTTTCCATTTAATTTCCTTTTTCATTAATGAACTCCTTTGACATCAATGGAAACCATACTCAAGCAATATAAAACTCATTGAAACATTATAAAACTTATTGAAATATTTCACTAAGCTTTTCATCTGATATAATCCCGAAGAAATTAACCATTAAAAAAATTGCATGTTGGACCCTAGAAACTTCTTTTGGAATGTATTAGCTTAATATAATCATGGTTTAATCATATTGAAGAATGCCACAAGAAAAAGGCAAAGACATAGAAATTGGCATCTTCATTAGTGGTTTCGCTGTAGAGATGGGTATGTGGGGTTTGATATTTGTTTCCGTGGATATACAAATTGGTTCATGATGAATATGATTATGATTACAATGGAAATTACATCCATGATGATGAGAATGATTCCCTTTGTCACATCCCCTCCCTCATACTGCTGATGGAGAGGACATGACTGCACACTGTTGCTATTATTAAAACGGGCAAAGGCAATCTATCCCCATGAACATAACAATAGAATGCAGTGAAATAAAACATACATGTATAGATGTATAATAAATCAAATTACAGTGGAAGCAAATCATCCATTCAATCATTCATCATGTTCATAACGATTCATAAAACAAATACAGTTGCAAGAATCAAATACACTGAGAATACTTATCTTGAGAAGAAGCTTCCCTACAAATAGCTATGTCGTTGAAACGTTCCACCCAACCATAGTCCAGTGTGCTCATCAATCTCTCAGCACCACTACCACCACTGATCTGGGCATGATTTCCATAAGGATATAGGGAGCAACAAACTTACACAACATAAGACCATACACACACAGTCAAGCCAACACATAGTTGGGTTTCACAGATTGTCCAGCCAAGCCAATAAACAATTGGGTTTCACATGCTACTAAGGAAACAAGCCAATAACATATGGATGCCTTGGAATTAATCATCCAAGCCAACAATCACATTCAAACATAGTCAAACCCTCTAGCAGATGAGTTCCTTGGACTTACTCAGCCAAGCCAACACAAGGATGCAGTTCCAACAAAATACAAGTTCTGGGTATGGACAAAAATGTCTTGGGATCTGAAATCGAAAATGGTAAATGGGGGAAAATAACTTAGGTGATAAAATCGTTTCAGAAAACATTTAATGGCTTGACAAAGGCAAAAACGACCTGTTGGGGCCCCGAAATTCGTAGGCAGCAATAGTAAGGGATTCTCCCCAATCAACATTCCCAACTAGCCCGTTGACTATTTGGTATAGGGAATCCATCCGGTTCACGGTCCGGATACCGTAGGTCAAAGTAACAAAACAAAGGTTTTACTGGTTGCTTAATGTATGATATGCAAGTGCCTAATTAGCCATGCAGGGTGATAAGATGTGAGGAGCAGTCACAATGTGATGCGCGGGTTCTTACCTCTCGTCTTAGACTCACTAGCATCCCAATCACAGACAACAAGAAAAAGAAACTAACTATCTAAACTATCCCTAGGGAGCAGGATTATCACTTGTAAGTGAGTAATACATTGTGTACATGCATTATGAAGAGTTACAGTTAGCTGACACTTCTTTCAAGACACACTAACAATTACAAATATTTAAAAAACCAGATAGCCGATTATTTTATGGACAACATTTATTACTCACAGTGGAAAACATCCCAAAAGATACTGAAGAACATTCAACAAGAACATAGGTTCAGGAAGTTAAATACTCTCACAGTAAATGAAACACAGCTGAAAGAAAAATAGTTCCTCTTCAACTTTATTCATTCAGTCGCATTGATACATTCCACATTTCGCTCTCTCCAGCAGGAAAAAATTGCACTTTCTGACTCTAAAACGAAGTAGTTCCTCTTACAAGCGAAAGAGTTTACAAATTTTTTCAGGGGAAAAAGCCCTTTCTTCATTCTACTTTCAAATATTTAAACTACAACTGCAGACCGCTTGGGCTGCCCCCCAAATGCCTGACCCTTCAGTTCCTCAACGCTTCATATTCCTCTACCTTGCACGCTTGTCATTAGTTGAATAACTGTCGGAATTTTCAGAGCTGCTCCTATATCACCATTCATTTTGTCCTTTTCCTGCGATCTGGCTGGTTTCAGCCTTGCTTCTACCAAACTGTTCATCTTCCTCCATGCCACGGTAGTTTGATCGATCTCCTGAACTAACCTACAACCAATCGACAAGTATCATTCATTGGAATGGTGTTTCAAAACACAGCATCAGATTCTACCTATTGAGCGACTATTCCACAAGAAAACGTCACGTTGCACCGCGACGGAATTCGGAAGGATACTGACGCCAGAAGTCAAAGGCTTCGACCAGCCGCAACGACGAAAGAGGAAAGGCTACAAGTACTCGACGACGGGTGGGAAAACCTTCAATCAGAAATTGGATGGCTTTCCCTTTCGGAAGCTCAATGACTTTGAGAGCCGCAATGGCGGAAGGGAAGGCTGAAGACACGCGACGCGGGTGGGAAACTTTAGATCGGAAGTCGGTGAGGTTTATACATCAGAAGTTGAAAGGCTTTCCCAGCTGCAACGGTGGAAGAGAGAAGGCTTCGGGCATGCGACGCAAAAGTTAACGCACATCGGCAATCAGGGCAATTCCTATTTCGGATGACAAATAGGATTGGGAACCGCAACGACGGATGGGAAAAGGCTATCAGCCACCGATTTCACATAAAAATGATGCCAGATTATAGGAAAACTTAAGTGTTTAGAAAACTTAAAATCAGCAAAGGTCAAACTGCTTCACCCCAGATGTTATAGCTGATTTCACCACACTAGGTGAATCACACATTGTATGGCCTTCCCCTGTCCTGCTGCAGACTCATTAGCCCCTATGGACCACCTTTTGTCTTTTGATGTATCCTTGACCATCCCTAAAAACATAAGAAAATTGATATACGCGGATTTTTCCCCGATAACCGCGTACATACGTGGATGATCCCTCTATAGTCGCGTACATAGGGATGTGTACATAATCCAAATCCTTTTGGAGCGTTCCTTGACTTGGATCCGACTCATATGACTCCTGGCCTTCCATATGCCTTGAGATCGCATGGATTCGACCTTTCAGTATCCCTTTGAAAAGCTATGTAAGGAACCCATTGAGACATTGAAAGCATAATAGAGAATTGAGAGTAACGAAACTATAGTCCATTGTTGCCAGAACTTATGCTTGAGTCTGCATCCCTTTGTCCCTTGGAGCACTGCTGTGTTCTTCCCAAGCTTTCCTTTTTCTAGTAATCTTGCTATCGAAGTGATGGAGGATTGAGGTGGTGGAGGCCCAAGTGGGGGATTCAGTTTCTCCGGTTTGCAGACGTGCCGTCAAAGGTTGTCACTTGTAATCTCTGATTCATATTAATAGAAATATCTTTTCCTGTCCAGTAATGTGTATTTGAATGAATATTGTATCCATTGGAATATGTCAAATGCTTATACATTATTGATTATATATGCTAGAATAGATCTAACACCATGAAATATAGTATGCTTGTATTTTTTACTTGTTGTTGAGGAAGTATTCTATCAATTCAAGCTGAAGATTGGAAAGCTCAACGGGGATCTACTTCAACCGTCCGAAATAAGGTACAAGGTTCGATCCTTTAGTGCTAGACATTTTATTTATATTGCATATTGGGAAAGATTGATTTCTGGAGTCTAGCTACCTGTTGTGGTACCCCAAGCCATAGGAATTTCTCTCCATAATAGAATTGGTGACTCCACTTGGGAGTTCCTAGTAATTGTCCTTTGGGGGTTGATTTCTTGGCATTCAATGTATTTGAATTGCTCTCTCTCTCTTGTTTCTGTGTCGGGTATGGGGGCATGTATGCCTGGTAGAGACTGATTGGTGTAAATTTAGTCTCAGACTGTCTGTTTGCCTTGAATTTGTGCATCTTTTTCTTCCTATACGCGGGTTTGTCACTTACAGTCGCGTATACATGTGGGTTCCTCTGGTATTTCCGTGTATACACGTGGGTTTACTGCGCACAGTCGCGTATACCTTGGTTTTTTACCTTTTGTGGAATATAGTGGATTGCTAGATTAATTCTGTTAGCTGCTGAGTCTCCTTTGGCACTGCCTAAGTCTGTTAATACCTCTGTTTCTAACTAGAAACGTTTTTTTTAGCCTAAATTTTTTCTTTTAGGAAAGTTCTTGTCATGGCATCTTTGATTTTTTGTTTGAGATTAGTGCATTAGAGTCCTTTTGCCTTAGTGCTTTGCTGGAATGATGTTTATGTGTGCTTGCAGAGTATGGGGTGGGTAGAGTCATTCTTTTTCTTTTTGTATCTCTTTATTTTAAAAAAATCCAAAAAACATTTGCTTATCATCATGCATTGCATTTTGCATTTTGCATTGTACTTGCACTAGATCTAGATTTGCTTTGGAGTAATAGTTAGGACTTCATATAGGGAAATTTGCATTAAGCATTTGAAGAAGAAATTGTGCATTCACGTAGTACGCATACCCTGTTTTCAAGGACACAATACACTTGCATTGATTGTTAGGTGTGCATTTTGCTTCTTGTTGCGTCATAACACCATTAGTTGCACGACCATATCCTATTTTTGAGTAATAAAGCCAACTAAAATCAATGCTAATTAAAATGAATTACACTCTTTTCTTTTCTAGGGTGCACCAAAAAGCTTAGGTTTTAGGATCTTGGAATAGTTCATTGTAAGTTAATTCTCCAAGATCACTAAACGACAACAAATAGGTGTCTGTCCAGGGATTGTGTGAAATCCTTGATATAACCAGCGTTCTCAGGAAGCTCCTCTCAAAAGGGAGTCAAGCATTAGGCAGTGTGAGCGGTTTTTGATTGGGATAACCCCTGGTCGGTAACTATGTAGCACCGGCGATATAGGCAGGATTGTATTCGTATCTGGGGGCTCTTTCGGGAGTTTCGGGCTTTGATACCCTGCCCATACGGTCAATCCTGCCTGCGACTGTTTTCCTGAGCATTGATTATATTGAGGTGACCTTAGTGACCTTACCTAGGATATCGAGGGGTACGTGTAGAGTTTATTCTGCATGTGTCCTAGCTAGGTTGGGGTCAGACAGCACAGTCGCTTTATGCGTTGAAGCTGAGGGCCACAATAATTGGTTTCGAACCTCTGCTTGTGGTGACAAGGGCCTCTCAAGCCTCTCCTAGGTGAGACATACCGGCCACATTCGAGAGCTCACTTATCCAGCCCTTGTTTGCTTGCTTTTGGCTTTAGATTTTATAGTGATTTCTTTGTGCACGCTATTTGGCCTAGGGTTGACGTAAATAGAGAGTCTTTGCTTTTTTGTTGAGTCATTGTGGATTCGGGTGCGGTTCCACGCCGTTCTCGTCAGTTAGCAAGACTTCCGCCTTCCACTTCTCCTCCTCCTTTGGGAGAGGGGCCTATATTGTCCAGGTGGACTATGTCACACACTGATTCACACACCATGGAGGATCATTCAAAGACTATTCCTGAGCCACCTCCTCCCATTCAGATTAATGATGGGGAACTTACTCCTACATACGATCCTTCACCTGACCTAGCTGAGTTCGGTCCTGTGATTTCCCAGATAGGATATTTCCATGATAGACCTACTCACCCTAGGGCTGATTCCCCATTGACACATTACCAGTATGGAATGCCGGATGATGCCGAGACTCACTTTGACCCTCCTAGCACTAGCTACGGTAGTTATGCCACGACTGGTTTTCCTATGCACGATTTGACATTTCATGTTGAATCCGACTTTGAGCCTAGCACTATGCCTAGGGGAAATCCCATTCCTTACCTTGCAGAGAGGTTTGGGAGTACTAGTCACATTGCACCTTCCATCCCAGTGGTGGAAGCCCCATCTTATATACCTCCTAGGCCTAGAGTTAGTGATCCGATAGGGATACCAGGTTTTAGACGAGTGATGATAGGCACTAGTACATTTCTTCTTACAGAGATTCCTTCGTCCTCTCTTTCAAGTTCTTCAAATGTAAACCCTCCACCTTAATCACGTGGTCCTTCTATTCGGCACGTAGCTACGAGTTAGATCCATACTGCGATTACTAGACCAATTGTGTCTCAAGCCTACATACCACCCATGGTTTCCAGAGGTTATGTTCATGTTTCTAGAGGTCAGATTGCTACTTCCATGACATATATCCCTACTTCTGGTATGTATATTCCTACTTCCAGAATGTATATTCCTACCTATGGAGTGTCGCATGGGGCATCGCAAGCGATGACCTATGCACCCTATTATGGGACGCAGTATGGACAGGTTTCTCCACCTTATGGAGGCAGGTATTCACAACCTACTTACTCTCCTAATTACGGCTTTGTAGCTCCTACTAGTCAAGGTCCACCTCATTATGGTACTTCCATGCCACCCTATACGGGTCATACAGAAGGAGGTCACTATGGCCAAGGTCATGGTGGTAATCAATCCTATATGAACCAGGGAGCGGTCCATAGACCTCATCATCCTAGGCTCCCTTTCCTCGCGACACTCAATCTACCTAACTTATCGAGACTTACGAATGATCCTGTGGCTCATGACCAGGCTTGGCCGGCTATCCCTACCAAGCTTCCTTCGTACATACCTAAATTTGAAGGCAAACCAGGAGAGGATCCGAGTGAAAACATTACGACATTCCACCTATGGTGCTCTTCCAATTCATTGCATCAGGACTCAGTCCGTTTGAGACTATTTCAATGCACCCTCACAGGGCCTGTGGCGAAATGGTATATAGAGTTACCTAGGGGTGCCTTTACTTTTTTCGATGACCTTGCGATCACTTTCCTTAATCACTTCCAGATACCAGTGCACTATGATGTTGGTACTGAACTCTTGTCGACATTTCGGCAAGATAAAGCCACCCATATTTCTGATCATATTCAGGAGTGGCGTAGACGGAAGAGATTAATTAAAGCCTTTATACCACCGGAGTTCCTCCTTGAGTGATTCCTCAAATATTTATTGCCATATATAGCGAAGGATGTTTCCACATCCGGAGTGCAGAATGAGGAACAAGTAATCTTTAGGGCACAGGAACTAGACTTGATCTATGCTCAGTCTCGTTTGTCATATGAGATTATACCTAACGCTCCTCATTCTAGTTTCGATCCCAAGGTCAAACCTGGACCACATGCCGATGGCATTGTGGGTAGTGCAAGTAAGAAGCCTGTAGGTTCGGTTGTGAAACAAGTTGCTCAATTGTCAATCAACCAATATGCCTCGGGACAAGCTATGGCTTCGTCTCAGCCTGCCCAAACGGTAAATGTACTTGTTGTGCAATCGTCCGACCAAAAGGGTAACCAGCACCTAGACTAAATAGAAAAAAGGGTAAAAACAACAATAATAAAAAGGGTGGGAATAAGAATGAGAATGCCAATAATAATAACAAGAACGGTAAAAATGCTAGGGGGGACAAGAAGAATAAATGTAAGGTTAAGTTTCCTTGCAAGCTTTGTAAGGACGATCACCTCACTTACTTGTGCCCTAGGATGGATGAAGCTTCGAAGTTCATAGCACAGGGCCCAGCTGTGTTAACAAACCCTTTACCGCATAACTAGAATATGAACTCGAAGTCCCATGATAAATCTAGTGATGAAGATCCAGCTGAGACTAGTGTTCGTGGGTGCATTAATATGGTCTGTGCCGTGAAAGTTGTGATGCGTGTGAAAGATTATACTTCGTCACAACCCAACCCAGGTAAAGAACCTGCAGATAAACCTGAGGCTGCACCTCGCATTCCTAAAGGGGTACTTAAGCGTTCGGGTCATAACCCAAATGCCCGAGCTGCCCAGAATTATTCAGTTGTCAAGGACTTGGGCCATACTCCTTGTGCGATGTCTGCATTGGAAGTGCTTCAGAGTTTTCCATCACAAAGGAAGGCTTTGCTTTCCGCTCTTCATGTGAATGGTGATGATTCTTCCTCAGTGATCAAATTTGAAACCGTAGGACATCATCCTCGCTTGCCCTACTATGTGTCCCTTTTGGTGCATGTAGAATGTCTTAATATGATCATCAAGCATACTGTGATTGACGAGGGCGCTGCTGCTTCTGTGATGTCTTTGTCTTGTTGGAAGGGTCTTGGTTATCCTGAGTTGTCAAAGTCTACGACCATGTTAACTTCTTTTGATGGGAGATCATTTAGGCCACATGGTATCCTCCCTTCCCTTAAATTCCATTTGGGAGGGAAGATCGTTACGATAGAGGTTGAGGTGGTTGATGCACCCCTCAAATACAATCTCTTACTGGGAAGGAACTGGATGTCTAGTATGCAAGCCGTTGCGTCTTCTATGTTTCGCGTTGTATGCTTTCCTCATAATGGGAAGATTGTAATGATTGATCAAATGGCATTCAAGAATCTGCCTATTACTGCATCTTCGGAAGCTTCGGTTCCGAAAGTTGAACATTCCCAGCCGGCAACTGGGAGTGTGGGTGTAGGCATGTATCCGTCCCTCATGGGAACCTTTAGTTGTCCTGCACCCATCCTCATGATAGGATCTAGTTTCGATGGTGCTTCGACGTCTATGAGATCGATGCGTTTTCGCACAAGTCATATAGGAGATCCTTGGATTCTTCCTCCACTGAGTCCTTCGAGTGAGGCCATTGAGACGAGCGTGCCATTGCCTACAATCATGATAGCTTACCAAGCTAATCTCCAGTCTGCTACAGAGCCTTTTTCTTCCTCTTCACAGACGAAGGAGGAAGACCCCTATGTGCTACCGGCATGGGCAGTACAGTCTTCTCATGCCCACGACTACCTTGATACATTTTTCCCTTCAGATGAAGTAATTATCGAGGCTATGTTGGGAGTTGAGCCACCATGGGAGGAACTTCATCATAGATCATACTTCCTTCCAGAGATTGACCTTTTGTAGCATGAGGATTATAGGGAGATTCTTAGTCAAAAATTTGGTAGACCTATGGTTCCATTAAGCTCTCCTGGTCAGATGGATGATGGAAACATGGTGAACATATCGTCAACTATTCCTATCAACATTTCTCGCAATCCTGGTACAATTGAGAATGTCTACATTGGGGCGGATTGTTCCCAAGATGAGATTCGAGAGTATACCGAGATATTCAAGGAATTTCGTGATATTTTTGCTTGGTCTTACAATGAGATGCCAGGGATTGACCCTCAGATTGTCGAACATGAGATTAAGACTTACCCCAACGCTAAGCCTGTTCAACAGCGTTTACGCACGGTAAATCCTAGGAAACCACCCACCATAAAGGCAGAGATAGAGAAGCTATTGAAAGATGGTTTCATCTATCTCGTTCCCTTGACGAAGTGGGTTTCAAACCCCGTTTCGGTGGATAAGAAGCAGGGAGTGATCCGTATATGCACTGATTTCCATGATTTAAATCGTGCCTGTCCTAAGGATAACTTCCCCACACTGTTTATAGATCATTCTTTGGATGAGTGTGCAGGTAGCAAGGTGTTCTCCTTTATGGATGGATTTTTTGGGTATAATCAGATCCAAATTAAACCCGAGGACCAACATAAGACCACATTTATTTGTCCTTGGGGAACATTTACGTATCGAAAAATGCCTTTTGGCCTTAAAAATGCTGGAGCTACGTTTCAGCGGGTAATGACCTTGATCTTCCACGATCTCAAGTCTATCATTGAAGTATTTTTGGATGACCTCGCTGCTCATTCTCGCATGAGGATGTTTCATTCTTATCACTTGAGATTGGTGTTCGAAAGATGTCGGCACTATGCTATTAGATTAAACCCTCATAAGTGCATATTTTGCGTGAATTCAGGTCGTTTGTTAGGATTTATCGTTTCAAAAGAGGGTATAAGAGTCGACCCTTTAAAGGTGGAGGCAATACTTCAGTTGTCTCCCCCGCGAAATATTCGTCATCTTTAGTGTTTGCAAGGCATGGCAAACTTCCTACGAAGATTTGTTGTCAACTTTTCCAATTTGACTAGAGGTTTCATGCGTCTCCTGAAGAAGGATACTCCCTTTGAATGGGATGAGCGAGCCCAGGAGTCCTTCGATGCACTTAAGCGAGCCCTAGCATCGGCCCCGGTGATTAGTCCTCTGGATTATAGCCATGATTTCCTATTATATGTGGCCGCGTCTTTAGAGACGATTGGTATGGTTTTGGTTCAAGAGGATGAGGAGCTCCAAGAGCATGTCATATATTATCTGAGCCGAAACCTTATTGACGTAGAGATTCGGTATTCTCATGTCGAGAAGCTTTCCTTAGCTATCGTACATGCGGTGCAGCGTTTGAGACATTATATTCTCCTTCGCCAGACCTTGGTTGTTGCCCATGTCAATCCGTTTCAATTCATCCTCACATGTAGGATGATTGGGGGAAAGCATAATAAATGGATTGTCATCCTGCAAGAGTTTGATCTCGAATTTGTTTTGGCAAAATCGAAGAAATATTTAATCTTTGCAGAGCTCATATAGGATTTTTCAAGCGAGGCTGAGGAGTTGGTACATGAAGATACGTTCATTGATGAACACATTTTATTAATCTCAATGGCTGACCCATGGTACGGGGATATCATAGTATATATGCAAACACAGAGGACCCCTACTCACCTCTCGCGAGATGAACGACGACGATTACGTCATGTCTCCAAGAACTTCCTCATAGTGGACAATACTTTGTACCGCCGTGGAGTAGATTCCCTTTTACGACGTTGTTTAACTCATGATGAGGCTGAGGTAGTGCTTAATGATTTCCACGGAGGGGCGTGTGGTGTTTCATTTATCTGGGCTTTCTACAGCTCGAAATATTTTGAGAGCGGGTTATTTCTGGTCATCGATCTTCAAGGATTGTATTGAAGTGGTCAAGAGGTGCCACCCTTGCCAGGTGTTCGCACATAATATGTGCTTGAAGCCTACCCCGTTACACCCTATTATCACCGCCGGTCCCTTCACCAAATGGGGGCTCAATTTTATGGATTGCAACCCAGCTTTGGCTGGGGGGGAACCATCATATCATAGTGGCTATTGATTACTTCATGAAATGGGCTGAGGCAATGCCTACAGTAAAATCCGACGGTGAGACAGCCGCTCACTTCGTATTAAACCAAATCATTTCTCGGTTCGGGATTCCGAGAGAGCTTGTCACTGACCATGGCTCGCACTTTCAGAACCGTATGATGGAAGAGTTGGCATCCAAGTTAGGGTATAAGCAAGAGAACTCCTCTTCTTACTATCCTCAAGTGAATGGACAGGTTGAAGCAGTGAATAAATCACTTAAGTCCATTCTCCAATGAACCATCGCACAAAGCAAGATGAATTGGCATATTATGTTGTACCCTGCTTTGTGGGCATATCGAATCACGGTAAAGACTACCACTGGTTTTTCTCCATATCAGCTTGTGCATGGAGTGGAGTCGATATTGCCGGTTGAATGGGAGATTCCTTCATTGAAGTTAGCCATGGAACTCTTACCAGACACTTCGCCTTTGGAGGAGCATTTGGTTCACCTTGAGCAACTCGATGAGCAGCGTAGAGATGCCTTGGTGACTCTAGAGGTTAATAAGCGTCGCGTAAAGGCCCAATACGATAAGTCTGTCCATCCAAGAGTGTTTAGTGAGGGAGACTTGGTCCTTTTGTGGGATCAATTGAAAGAACCCTTGGGGGTAGGGAAGTTCAATCCTATGTGGCATGGTCCTTACGTGGTCAAGCGTGTGTTAGAGAAGGGTGCCTATGAGTGGATTACGAAGGGATGGCCTTGGCGGAGCCTAGAAATGGGCTGTATCTCAAAAAATACTATGCATGATCTTTAGCCAAGGCTGCTTGTTGTATATTATTGTACAGCTTTTTTGCATAGTTAGGTCTTGTTTATCATGATCGGGTTTGTGATTAGTTTCCATTTCTTGTGGTAGATGTCAATGGAATCTTCCACCTACATAGGATTCGTAGATGGTGCAATCCATCACACTCAACACTCAGCCTCAGCTACTTGGGTGATTTATACTCCTATGGGTCATGTACTGTCTTCAGGAGGTGTATTTCTACAGCCATCTTCCAACAATGTTGCTGAATATAGTGCCGTTATCGAGCTTCTACGGGATGCCATTTCGCATGGTGTTCTCTCTCTTGAGGTACGTCTTGATTCAAAGTTAGTAGTGTCACAGCTCAATGGTTTGTACCATGTTAGAGATCCGACTTTATTGAGGAGATTCTTACGTGTGAGATTGTTAGAACGGAAATTTGAGAATACAACATATATACACATTCCAAGAAATTATAATCAAGTTGATGACTCATATGCTAACTATGTGTTAGATTGGCATTTGTTTCATTCATCATAAATTAATCATAAACACAATTTTTACACATGTAAATAAATAAACCGATCACCATAAAACTTCTTATATATCAAAAATGTGGTAATACATAGTGTCATAGTACAAAATTGGAGCTTTGATATCCACCATCATATACACGGTAGTACAAAATAGATACACTCCTAGATGTCTAGTCCTGTGGATGTGGAGGAGGGTTGTGATCATGATATATCACCACGGCTCTAGCTAGCCACCAAAATAAATGCACCCATGGACGTGGTACACCCACCACCTGTCTCTGCATAGCCTCAGGCAAGTCGTTGACTTGCGCCATGGGAACCCTGTGAGTCAGTCGCATGAAGTTGGTATGGATGCCTTGGAGCGTTCACTCCGCATCCACACCGGTGATATCGTCTCCTCTTCCCCTCCGTCTATGACATGGGAATCCCTCTAGTCGTTGTGGTCCCACATCTGCACATGAATGGTAGATGTCATTATGTATTGTCACCCAAAAACATGTCTTTTTGATTCCATATAATCAAGAAAACACAAAAAAAATTAAATAATTCAAATTTTTTTTTAAAAAGAGTAAGGGTCAAGATTCGTTACCTATGTTTCCATATGTTGATCCTGGTGGTAATGGCATGTACGGATCTCCCCGGAAATCTATCCCTACATAAGGTTAGTCATCTATGGCAACAATCTGTTGTCGCCACCATGGAAAAAAGTCTGCTGGATAAGGGTTGGCCACCCTACCACCCCCCAGTCTACGCATCGCATCTGCCCAATGTCGTTGGGCCAGATCTCGAACCCCATGGAGAGGAACATCCACTCTAGGGCTCAATCCTGGAACACGCTCGAAGAAAAACATGCTCAAAATGCTGCTGAACCCGAAGTTCCGTATCCTACCTGCCTTGCACTAACTGAGCTGATGTTTCATGTTTCTCAGTATTGAAGTTCTCCAATCGTAGATGGTTGGTGTCATACACTCCACCGCATAGAACATCAGTGGCCGAGAGGCCTGATGGAGTGATGCTAAGCCTGCTATCCTGCCCAGCGTCAGTAGTATGGCCTTTAGGCCCAGCACCTGTATAGCGTTGGTGGGAACTTGGCTCCCCACCTTCTCAGTCTCTGGGTAGCAGTACACAGCTATGTACTCATCGATAGTAAGCCCATGACCTGACCCTCCTCAGGCACAAAGGTTCACCATCTCCCCTCGTCTAGATAGACCTGTGATAAAGTAGATATCCTCCACCTCAATGGTGAGGGACATGCCGTCTATCCGGAAGGACTCTGAGTCTGGATCCCAATAGTCTACCAGCATCTGTAGCAGTCCTGGTTTGGCCCTCAAGCCACCTAGGCACCAAAACTTGTAGAGTCCACATCTTCTTAGAGCTTCTTGAGCCATTCTGTCAGCCCTTACTGCTTCCTCTACTTCACCATGCTCACGTTCTTGCCACTCTAGCACCATCCTGCATGAGAAATTGACCAAATGTCCATTAGATTCTTATAAATCCTTTTGCGCAGCATCATACGCGGCTTTTTTGCAAACAATCGCGTATGTACGCGGTTTCTATCCCCTTTTCTGCATATAGCCAGCCCTATACGCGGAAAAAGCTTCGATACCCGTGTGGGCCGCAACGCTCATGTAGAATTGGCCTTAATAAACTCATTTGACCATGAAAACTTGTAAAAATTATATTGAAATGCAAGCAGAGAACATGAGTAAATACCTGGAAGAAACGGTTGTGAATTCCGCCGGCTGGATCTCCTGGAATTTACAGTTGAAAATTAGAGCTCCAATGGGAAAAAGTTTCAAATGATTTCTATTTTTTACTATTTATAGAAAAATTTTCAAATATTTGAAAATTTTTACCCCCTTTCCTATAGTTTTGACCGTGTTCAACCATTTTGGACCATTTCTGACCTAATCTGTGATGTAGAAGATTGTTTTCAGCATTGTTTCAGCCTGTGGATTGACCCGTTCGTACTGATCTCAGGTATAATGTCTACACTGGCATATAGGTTAGGTTCACTACCATTTCCATTTTGCATGACCTTATGACCATGTCACTATATCCTTAGGTACGAACCCACTCTATTATGTCATGGAACCTTCTTGCTGCTATAGAAGTGGCATGATATGAGTGGTAGAGCCTCACCTTACATGGGTACCCTAGGTAGCACCTTATTTGTATTTGGTGCCCATACCGATGTTTCCCCCTTTAGGGTGTGGGAGTCCGTTGTATAGTATTGCCATGACATTTAGCAAGAGCCTCATACTCCTCTTGATCTTATGCTGGCCATGATCCCCCGGACTCCCTTGTATCAAGTTGTGGATGCATTATCATGAACTTTGGCTGTCTTATTGAGCTTTATGCCGGCTTCCCTGACATTACGTTTAAGACATATAGCCTGAGCTTGTCTCATTTCTAGCCATGCAGAGCCTTTCTTTATATCCTTCACAGCTTGATTCCCTTTTTAACCGGGAGGGGATTTTCCCCCGAGTGTCGATATCCTACACATGTATCCTTGCATTGAGCATAGGTATGTTCCACTGCTTGGAACTAGTTTGTTTTCCCGAATGACACTCGTCTCCTCCTAGTTTGTAACTATAAAGCTAGTTTATTCTTTTTTCAAGCTTTTCAAATAACTGAAAAAGACCAAAAAAATCAAAAAACCAAAAAGTTGGACAAGAAAAGATATTATCTTTGGCAGCTGTCGAGTCGTGTCGCCTTCGAATAGAGCACTGTAGATCACATCCATTGGTTGGGTTATAGTTTGAATTTAGGAGCTGTACACGTTTATCTGAGTTTTATCTCCACCGAATGGTTATGCTTCCAGTCCCTATGGAGCCTCTATTGATGCCTCCTGTGTCATAGAGATGTCCCAGTTTGTATATCAAGTCTATGCTGGCTTCATTCAGTCACCATATGTCGTTATGCTCTTGTTCGAAGGAAGTTGAAACCTGAGTCGGCCATTCCTCAGTTATATTGACTTTGCATGTCGGCCATTCCCGGTACAGTTACTAGTTTGTGCACCTTATGATCGAGTCCTTCCACATTATACAGCCTTGCTGAGTACCTCATGTTGGATGATGGGGGATGCCCTAATGCCCTCCTTCCAGCGTATTTCATCCCATCGACTTCAGATCATTTATTCTGGGATTGGAATCTAGAGTCATTTTGAGTGCCTTGAGACTTGCAGTCATCAGTGGTAGGTTCTCTCGCCATCGACAGTTTTTGGGAATACATCAATGTCCCCTGATCAATGGATTCTCTCAAGTGTTCGACCTCAACACATTTATTCACACTTGTTAGTTTGCACTCTAGTACCTTGATTCCCATTTTCATTATTGGTGGGTGATCTTGCGTCTGTTAACGGTATACATCAATGACTGGTAATCAGACTTTGGACTACTATGTTCGACCTCGACACCTCTATTCGCATAGTAGGACATGTACTCGTAGCGGTATGTGTAGAAGACCTTCCAGATTGGTGGCATCCACTATATGCTACCTCCTTGATCGTGCCAATGTTCATGAGATTTCAGCTCTCGTGACTTGTTCCAGTGTATGTCAGACATTTCCAGCCACTATGGAGATCTTGATCTATTGCATATCTTCAGCCTTTGTGGAGATCATGGTCCTTTGTATATCTTCATCATGGAGATTCTGATCTATGTATATTGTATGTGGTGATGACCACATATGTGTTATCATGTTTCATGCCTATTCATGGCCATTGTACTCTTATGTATCCGGGACTGCTATATGTATTTGTTGCTATATGCAGAGTTGTATTATGGTATTATGCTGATTGGGTGGCTGGTCTTCCATTTGGGTACCTTCATCACTTCACTTCTGGGATGGACTTATAATGTATTTCGGCCATCGTATAACCCCTCTGATCTCATACATTAGGGGGCATCTGTTATAGCGGATTTCACCACACTAGGTGAATCACACATTGTATGGCCTTCCCCTGTCCCGCTGCAGACTCATTAGCCCCTATGGACCACCTTTTGTCTTTTGATGTATCCTTAACCATCCCTAAAAACATAAGAAAAGTGATATACATGGCTTTTTCACCGATAACCGCGTACATACGTGGATGATCACTCTATAGTCACGTACATCGAGATGTGTACATTATCCAAATCCTTTTGGAGCGTTCCTTGACTTGGATCTGACTCATATGACTCCTGGCCTTCCATATGCCTTGAGATCGCACGGATTCGACCTTTCAATATCCCTTTGAAAATCTATATAAGGAACCCATTGAGACATTGAAAGCATAAGAGAGAATTGAGAGTAACGAAACTATAGTCCATTGTTTCCAAAACTTATGCTTGAGTCTGCATCCCTTTGTCCCTTGGAGCACTGTTGTGTTCTTCCCAAGCTTTCCTTTTTCTAGTAAGCTTGCTATCGAAGTGATGGAGGATTGAGGTGGTGGAGGCCCAAGTGGGGATTCAGTTTCTCCGGTTCGCAAACGTGCCGTCAGAGGTTGTCACTTGTAATCTCTGATTCATATTAATAGAAATATCTTTTCCTGTCCAGTAATGTCTATTTGAATGAATATTGTATCCATTGGAATATGTAAAATGCTTGTACATTATTGATTATATATGCTAGAATAGATCTAACACCATGAAATATAGTATGCTTGTATTGTTTACTTGTTGTTGAGGAAGTATTCTATCAATTCAAGCTGAAGATTGGAAAGCTCAACGGGAATCTACTTCAACCATCTGGAATAAGGTACGAGGTTCGATCCTTTAGTGTTAGACATTTTATTTCTATTGCATATTGGGAAAGATTGATTTCTGGAGTCTAGCTGTCTGTTGTGGTACCCCAATCCATAGGAATTTCTATCCGTAACACCAGAGACATTGGTTTGTTCAAAAGGAAATTGATCCGACGAGTTTCAAACTAGCAATCCAAATTCAATCTCGCGACCAAAAACAAAATATTAACACAAGCATTCTCTAAAAACAAAGCGCAAATTCATCTTCAGAATCAACCAAAGTCAGAATGAGACCAAACATTTATGGATCAAACGAAACCAACGCAATTCTAAATGCTGAGGAGGGGCCCAAAATTTAAAACTTTGGGGAGAACAGTTGCGGCTGCAACAATTGGCAATTCCCTGGTGAACCTAGATCTCTGGGCGATTAATCTTTGAGTGACAGACTGTTTGACAACAAATGCATTCTATTGAATTCTTCCAACTATCTGGATTTCTCGAATTTTGTAAGTGTGTACCTTCAATCATTGATAATAATCCAATTTGGGAGAGTGGAAACCAATATTTTCAAGTCTAGATAACTCTGTTGAGGCTAGAAAATGAGTTTCATTATTACCTTTGTCTTTAGGTAGCTGACAGCTTGGACACCACAGGATTGTAGCACATGGTAAACAGAAATATTCATTTGTTCCTCGTCCCCATGCCATTTCAGCACTTTTGTGCTTTTGGAATTTTGTCCCTTTTCATATGAGTCCTCCTGTACGCCTTTCTTACTGAATTTTAATCCAGGATCCTCTATCCCATAGTGTCCTTTTGTGTGAGTGGTGTACTTCAAGTTTCAGCTCACGCACAGAGAGGATCTTTTGGCAATTTAGTACTTATGACTCAGCACCTGCTTTGATTTATGATGTTTTCATAGGAGTTTTTACACTTTATTTTCCTTTAGGCATTCGTTGGCATGGGATCATTTATGTTTAACATACTGTTCACCTCGCTCCTTTCCATGGGTCTTCTGTTGTCACTCCTTAGAACAATTTAAATGTGACGTGGATGGAGCCCCAACATAGTGTTCCAGACTCTCTGAATACGGCTTATTACACAAGGATTAAGAAGGACTTCAATGCACACAGAACTATTCGAGAAAACGACTAAGCTGGAATAAAATATTTAATATAAATAGTAACCCACAGTCTGATCACTAAATTGTTTATCACTCCCAAAAATTCTGATGTTCCACATGCAACCGTAGGTTCGTCCCCTTTATTGAAAACAAGAAAAATCAAACTAAAGCAAACTGAAAAACATGACTCAAAAGACTACCAGACGGATTATATATACATAAAACAGAAGAAATAAAAAAACTCAGGAAAAATAAGGCTTGAGAACCAAACCATTTACCGGTAGGGTCTCCTCCCACCCCTACAGATCTTGCAGCTTGTAAGTAGAAGGACCAAGCTTGGCTGCAATCTGAAAGGGGCCTACCCACAACTGCTGGAATTTGGTATGCTTTCCCTTCTCGTCATGGGGGTGGTCCCATTTGAGGACTAATTCTCCTACTTCAAAGTCTTTTGTCCCAGCTTTATGCTTTTCAAACCATCTCTTAACTGACTCTTGCTATTGTTTAAAGCGTTCTTTGGCTTTAGATCTAGCCTCTTCTGCTTTCAGGATATTATATATTCTTATTTGTAAGACTTCATCATCAAACCCTCTAGACTCTTGAGCTAGTATGGAAGATGGTAGCATGATATTGGGAGGAAGAATAGCTTCTTTACCATAGACTAGGGTATATGGAGACACTCCTATCGTAGACTTGGGGGTGACTCTATCAGCCCACAGGGCATTTGGTAATGCTGAGTGCCAACTCCTCTGGTTTTCTATCACAGTCTTCTTTAAAATTCTAATCAAATTTTTGATAGAGGACTCAGCCAAGCCATTTCATTCTGGATAGTAATTAGCAGAATAATGCAATTTAATCCCTATATCATGAGCAAAAGAAATCAATTTAATAGATGAAGAGTACTTAGCATTATCAAAAACTAACGAAACTGGAACTCCAAACCTGGTCATGATGTGGTCTTGCAGGAAGCTGATGACCTCGTCTTCATTAATCTTGCACAGCGGGACAGCTTCGACCCAGCGAGTGAAATAATCAGTCACAGTCAGAATGTATCTGTGTTGGAGAGAAGAATTCGGTTTTATTTCTCCAATAATATCTAATCCCCATTGCTCGAATGGTTCCGTGATCATCAAAGGCTTTAGGGCTGCTGCTACTTTTGGTTGTCTCCCACCACACCTTTGGCAGATGTCACATCTCCTGACATGTGCATTTGCATCTTTGAAGAGTGTAGGCCAATAATAACCTACCCTGAGGATTTTGTGGGCTGTAGTGTCTCCTGAATAATGTCCCCCAGCAGGCCCATCATGCAACTCTGTCATTACTTTCTTCGCATCTTCCTTTTCTAGGCATCTGATAAGAACCCCATCATAATTCTTTCTGAACAATATTGCTTCGACAATTTGATAAGATGCTGATTTAAGACGTAGCGCTCTTCTTTGCTTGGAATTATAATGTTCTGGTAACAGCCCTGCCTGCAGGTAATGCACAAGGTCTCTATACCAAGACTCAGGAGCTGTAAATAAAGGACATACATCCATTACATGTAATTCGACCTCATCCCCCCAAGCTTGTTCATCATTGTTCCCACTTTTAGTCATAAATTTACACAACCCTTGACCTTTAACTATAGAGGCTGGATTGAATTCAAGGTCGTATTCTTGAAGAGCTGTTACCTAGTTACCTCTTCTTTCTCCTAATTCCTTCTGTATAAGAAGAGATCTTACGGCTGGGTAGGGAACTATTACCTTGGTTTTATTCTTTAATATATAAGGCCTAAATTGATTTACTGCTTTGAATACTGCGTAAGCTTGTTTATCAATAGCTGGGTAGTTCAATTCGGCTCCTTGTAGACCGGTACTCATAAAGGAGATTGGGAATTCATCCCCCCCTTCTTCCTTTTGGGTGAGCACGGCTTCCAGTGAATCATCAGATGCAAATGTATACAGAATAAAGTCTTTGTCAAAGTCTGGGCTTTTCAAAGAGGGTGCGTGTGCAACATCAGTTTTAATTTTGCTGAAAGCATTCTTCTCAAGTTCCGTCCACTTGAATTAGGCATTCTGCTTGACCATCTACTGCAGCGGCTTAACAGTCTGGGCGAAATCAGGCACAAACCTTCATACGAAATTTATGGTTCCCATGAAGGTTTGCATCCCCTTTTTATTATCGGGCAAGGGGATTTGTTCAATAGCCTTAATTCTTTCTGGATCAATGGAGATCCCTTTCTTTGAAACTATGTGTCCCAATAACTTTCCTTCCGTGACAGCGAATACACACTTTGTAGGATTGAGTGAAATGCCATACTTACGACAGCATTCAATTTTTTTTTTTAAGTGAAATGCCTGTTCTCCCCTTCTCTTAGAGAATATTGTAATATCATCAAGGTATACTACAGCTCTTCAGCCAATCAATCCGCAGAAAGCTATGTCCATAGCCCTCTGAAATGTTGCTCCAGCATTTATAATCCCAAAAGGCATCCTTCTGTAGGAAAAGGTTCCCCACTTGGTTCTGAACGTTGTCTTCAACCTGTCTTCCTCGGCTACTAATACTTGATTGTAGCTAGAGAAGCCATCTAATAATGAAAACAGTTTAGACCCAGAGACCATTTGTAGCAATTGCTCCATGGGTGGCACAGGGTAGTTGTCTTTACTAGAAGCGCGGTTTAGATTTCTGAAACCCACACAGAGTCTGATTTCTCCAGACTTTTTTCTAACTGGTACCAGATTTGACACCCACTCAGAGTGTTTGACTTTAAAAATGATTCTAGCATCCAATAATTTCTTCACTTCACTCTGAATCAGCGGTTCCAACGTTGGATACATTTTTCTCAATGGCTGCTAGTATGGCTTGACGCCTGCTCTAATGGGGATGACGTGTTTGATGATACTAGTATCGTATGTCTTCAAGTCTTTGTATGTCCATGTGAAAACATCTTTATATTGTTTGAAAAAACTGACGAACTTGTCTCTTTCCATTGGGAAACATCCTTTTATGAGATTCACAAATTTAGGATTTGTTTCAGTCCCTAAGTTAATCAACTCAAAATACAGAGATGATTTGTGGGTCTTCACGTTAGGTGGTCTTCTGAATTTTTCATTTAAATCGAACATTTTTTCCAACATTCTGACTCCTTTAGGAATGAAATTATCGTATTTCATCTCAGCCTGATGCTCTTCATCGTCTATGATCGCTCCTTTAAACACGTCATCATTCGTTAAACATTCTATGATCTGCTGGTCATCATCGAACACTCGTAGGTTCGTAATCATATCAGGTATAGAGGGCCTGAAAAGTAGTTCAATAGAGCATCGATTATTAGTGGGTACGAGTCTAGCGGCTGATGTGACCAACAAATCAGCAGCTGCGTTTTTAATTATTGGAATTGAAATAATGTTAAATGCATTAAAATATTTCAGCAAATCCCATACCTCGTTCCGGTAAGCCTTTAAGTGAGGAGAAACACAATGTATCTGATTCTGGATTTGTTTCACAATAATGTCAGAATCTCCAATAACTTTTAGATTACTTACCTTTAATTCAATTGCCTTCTTTAGTCCCTGTACCAGTGCTTCGTACTCAGCTGTATTATTAGTACACTCAAACTCTAATCTACATGAAAGGAAATGTTTATCCTTCTGTGGGTCAATCAGGACACAGCCAGCCCCTGACCCTTCTAATGTCTTAGAGCCATCAAAAAATAAAGTCCAAAAATCATTAACTATTGAAAACAAATCTACTCCTACTGCTAAGTCTACTATTTTACAGTCAATCTCATCAGCCTGCGAGAATCGAAGGAGATCAGGCTGGGTATCAGATGTGTTGCTGGCTTCTTCCGCTTGATAATTCCCAGGTTCCAGCTCAATAAAATAGTTTCCCAAGACAGATTCCACTGGTACATTCTTCTCATCCAGCTGAGTGACGTTATATTTCATATGAGGCTCTCTTAAAATCTTAATCTGATTCGGGCTTCCTTTGTATGGCAACCACAGATGTGACCAATCAGAAGCGAAATATCCATTAAGCTTGGCCAACCAATCTCTGCTCAGGATAAGGCCATACGCATTTGGTATATCAGCCACCATGATATTAATGACCTGGCATACTTTATCATTTGAGGATAGATGGACTAGGACATCTTCCATCTCACCAATTACCTTCACATATTTCCTGTCCAACTGAACTACTCTCCACGGGGATGGCTTAGGTTTCCCATTGATTGTTTTATAGACAGATATCAGCATGACATTAATAGTTGTCCCTGAATCTACCAAGCAATTATGTACATTGTAGTTAAATATTTCAAAAGTAAGGAGGAAAGGTGGATGCTTGTGCTTGGACTTACCTCCACTGCTGGTCTCTCCAATCTCTTCTTCTTCTTCTAGTTGATCGTTAGTGGGCGTCTTCTCATCTGATGCTTCCAGGGCTCTCAACAACCTTTCTTTTTGCTGTGGCACTTTGCACATTTCGAATAGTGGAACATTCACCTTTATCTTATTTAAATACTCCACAATGTCATAATCCATCTGCTGTTCCGTGGGATGAGGCCTATCAGCATTCCCTTTATATTCATTTGGCTTGGCCGTTGTATCATTATGTCTAGGATTTTGGATAGTAATAGCGAATTCTGGAATTTTATCAGCCAAGGATTTATTTGAAATTTCTTCTTAACATTTCTCTGCAGCCTCTTAATCTTTGGGAGTATAATACTGTCTTCTTTAACTGTCCCTTGGATCCTTGTGGCTACGTTGGTTTCCACAACGTCCTTGTACCCCTGAGTCTTTTCTTCTTCAGCGTCAAATAACGAGATAGAATTCCATAAAGCCATGGTTTCTTCTTCCTGTTATTTAGTAGAAGTAGAAGTAGAAGTTTCTTTTCTTTCTTCTTCTCCCTCTTCTGTTAATCTAGAATCTAACAGTTGATTCATGACCAATGTCATCGAATTAATCCATTGAGGACAATTCTTTTCAAAGTGTGGCTATTGGTGGAAAGTGTAAAAATTGTCCAAGCCTACCTCTGTTAAATTCATAGATGCAGCATTGTGAGGAGGAGGTTGAGACTAATGGTTATCCTCTCTTTTCTTATAATATGGCTTATAAAATTTTTGCGCTTCCTTTTCTTTCTCCATATCTATGATTTTGTTGGAAAGTTTCTGCATCATTTTGGCCATATTTTCCAAATCTGGCGACTTTTCTTCCTTAGGCTTAGTAAACAATAAGGATTTTCTTCCCACACCCTTTTCTCCTGACTGCTCTGGATATTCTTCAATACTCTCTCTTTCAACTTCCACTACTTCAGCCTCTTCATAGGTTTCCGTCAGCGTAGGCTTGGCCCTACCTTTGGAAAACATGGCCAAATCAGGGCCTAAAGCTGAAGTATAATATTCAATCAGAACTTTATCTGAAGGTCTATCTGTTTCAGAGAAATTCTTGAGATAGGCTGCAAATCTTTGTGTGAAACGGTGCACCTTTTCTTTTCTTTCTTTCTTCAATGCGCACAACCCTTTCATGAGAGCCGCATGAGTTTTCTAAGTTGCATACTTACTTCTGAAAATTCTTTCGAAGGTATCCCAATCAGGGATAGAATTAGCAGGAAACCCAAAATACCATGATGCTGCAGCTCCTTTAAGGGTATGCGGGAACAGTCTACAGACTACATCTTCATTCTCCCTAGCCCTCAATCCTTCTATTGCCAAGTAAAAACTCTACATATGATCATCCACTAGTATCTTATCATTGGGGTTGAATTTAGGCAACAACTTTTCAAAGGATTGAGGCAAATCATGTAACGGAGGGGTCAGGTTTAAGGGTGATCTGGCTCTCCATGCAGGTGGCAGATTTGGGGGTTAGGTGGTTGGTTTTCATTTACACCAGCCATGAGTCTGGGTGGAGAGTGAGGAGGCGAACCAATTGGAGTATGAGTAGGAGAACTGTGAGGGGTTTCTAGGCCTTCTTGATTCAAAGGTAGCACAAATTCCTATAAGGTTGTTTCTACAAGCTCTTCCTAGTCTCTAACCAACACTGAGTCTTCTACTACAGGGCGGTCTTTCTTTTTATACTCTCTTCTGGGTGGTTCAGGGATGATTGGCAATCCTCCAATCTTCTTTACATATGACCTGGTGTGTCTTCTCATATCATTAACAATTTCGTTGCCAACAGAATATAGATGTTCTCTTTCTTCTGGAATTGGATTATGAAACCCACTGCTTTCAGAACTGTTACCGGTGGAATATTCTCGGGAAAACGGGTTTCCTCGGCCAGCCATACACTAGAAGCCCTCCTTCTAGCTCCAAAACTGTTGGGGCCCCGAAATTCACTAGAAGCAACAGTAAGGATTCTCCCCAATCAACGTTCACAACTAGCCCGTTGACTATTTGGTATAGGGAATCTGTCCAGTTCACGGTTCGGCTACCGTAGGTCGAAGTAACAAAACAAAGGTTTTACCGGTTGCGGCCCGGTCCACCGAGTTTTTTTTTTTGTATTTTTTTTTTACTTAATGCATGATATGCAAGTGCCTAATTATCCATGCAGGGTGATAAGATGCGAGGAGTAGTCACAATGTGATGCGCAGGTTCTTACCTCTCATCTTAGACTCACTAGCATCCCAATCACAAACAACAAGAAAAAGAAACTAACTATCTAAACTATCCCTAGGGAGCAGGATTATCACTTTTAAGTGAGTAATACATTTTGTACATGCATTATGAAGAGTTACAGTTAGTTGGCACTTCTTTCAAGAAACACAAACAATTACAGATATTTAAACAACCAGATAGCCAATTATTTTATGGACAACATTTATTACTCACAGTGGAAAACATCCCAAAAGATACTGAAGAACATTCAACAAGAACATAGGTTCAGGAAGTTAAATACTCTCACAGTAAATGAAACACAGCTGAAAACAAAATAGTTCCTCTTCAAATTTATTCATTCAGTCGCATTGATACATTCCACATTTCGCTCTCTCCAGCAGGAAAAAATTGCACTTTCTGACTGTAAAACGAATTAGTTCCTCTTACAAGTGAAAGAGTTTACAAATTTTTTCAGGGGAACAAGCCCTTTCTCAGTTCTACTTTCAAATATTTAAACTACAACTGCAGACCGCTTGGGATGCCCCCCAAACTCCTGACCCTTTAGTTCCTCAACGCTTCATATTCCTCTATCTCGCACGCTCGTCATTGGCTGAATAACTGTCGGAATTTTTCAGAGCTGCTCCTCTATCACCGTTCATTTTTTCCTTTTCCTGCGATCCGACTGGTTTTGGCCTTACTTCTACCAAACTGTTCATCTTCCTCCACGTCACGGTAGTTTGATCGATCTCCTGAACTAACCTACAACCAATCGACAAGTATCATTCATTGGAATGGAGTTTCAAAACACAGCATCAGATTCTACCGATTGAGCGACTATTCCACAAGAAAATGACTCGTTGCACCACGGTGGAAGTCGGAAGGATACTGACGCCGGAAGTCAAAGGCTTTGACCAGCCACAATGACGAAAGAGGAAAGGCTACAAGTACTCGAAGGCGGGTGGGAAAACCTTGAATCGGAAATCGGACGACTTTCCCTTTCAGAAGCTCAATGACTTTGAGAGCTGCAACGGTGGAAGGGAAGGTTGAAGACACGTGACGCGGGTGAGAAACTTTAGATCGAAATTCGGCTAGGTTTAGACATCGGAAGGTGAAAGGCTTTCCCAACCGCAACGGCGGAAGAGAGAAGGCTTCGGGCATGTGACGCAAAAGTTAACGCACATCGGCAGTCGGGGTAATTCCTATTTCAGATGGAAAATAGGATTGGGAGCCGCAACGGCGGACGGGAAAAGGCTATCAGCCACCTATTTCACATAAAAATGATGCCCGATTATAGGAAAACTTAAGTGTTTAGAAAACTTAAAATCAGCAAAGGTCAAACTGCTTCACCCCAGAGACAATGGTTTGTTCAAAAGGCAATTGATCCAACGAGTTTCAAACTAGCAATCCAAATTCAATCTCGTGACCCACAACAAAATCTTAACACAAGCATTCTCTAAAAACAAATCGTAAATTCATCTTCAAAATCAACCATATTCAAAACGAGACCAAACATTTATGGATCAAACGAAACCAACGCAATTCTAAATGTTGAGGAGGGGCCCAAAATTTAAAACTTTGGGGAGAACAGTTGCGGCTGCAACACAACCTCTACAAACCCCCAATTCATGGATCTATATTCCGAGCTACTGAGAATAACCAAAAACGGGTTTCCAGCTTAGATAACCATGAGGAAAACACATAAATTTGTGAGGGAAAGGCTCAGCAATCTCCAACTACGTGAGGAAAGGGAAAACAACCTCTTAAAACCCCCAAATCATGGTTCTCCTCTTCCCATTCATTGAACAATACCCAAAATGGATTTTCCCAGTCGTGGAATGACGAAACAACCACAAAAACATGAAGGAAAGATCCCATCCACTGAGCATTACAAAAATGACTTCCCAGCCATGGAGAAAGTGAAGGGAACACAGAAAATGTGAAGGGAAAATGCACAAGAGCTCTAGATTCCTAAGAGAGCAAAACATATGGGTGAATAATGGGATGGGAATGCATTTCCAAACATTTACTTTCCCAAGAAGTCAAAAACACATTTTCCAAAAATGGGTGGCTTCCCAAATTCGAATTTGAATCCCATACTCTTCCCATCCCCATTCATTAACTTCATCAACCAATTTCTAAATGACTGGGCACAAAAGACAAAATGGGTAGTTTACAGCTTTATGGGTTCTCCCTTTGAAATTTGGTTTTACCCTATTGGCTCAAGGGTTTGAATATTCCCCCCCTTATTCCTTGTGAAATCATGCCCCCATCTCTTTAATGTTGCATTGACATTGCTAATTGTGGGTATTTTTATTAATTGCATATTTACATGATGTCCAAAATTATATTGTGCATGGCTAGCATGATAACCATCGGCATCGATTTTAATTGTCGAGACATAAAACACCAAATCCATGGCGGGGCCTTTTTCTTGAGCTCCATAGCATGATTTAATAAATTTATTTACATCATATATAATTTAATGCAATTGGTGTCAGAATCGGGGTGTTACATCCTTGAGTCTTTAAACCCTCCCATACCATCAAGGTATGCACCAAGTCTAACTATGTAAAATTTTAACACATACAAGAACATTTTGAAGAAATTTCAATGTTATCCCCATCCACTGCTCACTGTGTAGTGTGGCTGGATGACATTGGTGATGAATGTGTTGGAAGTCCCATGACATTAAAACAAATTTATGAAAAATATTATATATGTGGGAATGATGAATGATGACTTGAACGAGCTATGCATGATGAATTTTGATCGAAACATGGACGATGTTTTAGGTTATGTGGGGACATCAGACATACTTGAGTCTTGAAACTATCCCATACCCTCAATTCATGTGTCTAATATGACCATGTCAAATTTCAATATAAACAGACACAGTTTGAAGAAATATCAACATTGGCCCCATTCACTGCTCACTGTGCAAGGTTAATGGATGGTATTATGAATTTAACCCAAAATAATGCCTAAGAAATTAACCCTTAAACCACTTGCATGATGGACCCTATAAAATTATTTTGGGATGTGTTAACTTAATAAAATCATGGTTTAATCATCTCAAAGAATACCACATGAAAAGGGAAAATACATTAAAATTGGAATCTTGATTAGGTTTTGCTGAAAAGTTGGGTATGTAGCGTTTGATCTTTGTTGGCATGGATGGAAAAATTGGGTCATGATGAATATGATGATGATGATGGAAATGAAAACCATGATGGTGGTGCTTATGATTATTATGATTTCCTTGAGTCTTAAAACCATCCCATACCAGGAAGGCATGCACCTAGTCTAACCATGTAAAATTTCAATGCATATAGGCACAATTTTGAAGAAATCTCAACATTGGCCCCATTTTTTAATCACTATGTAGGGTGGATGGATGACATTGGTCATGGGTGTATTGGAAGTCTCGTGATATTAAAAGAGAGTTATGACAAATATTCTATATGTGGGAATGACGAATGATGACAAAGAGAGGTGCATGATGAACATTGATGGAAACATGGATGATATTTTAGAATACATGAGGAAATCAAACATCCTTGAGTCTTGAAACCATACCATACCCTCAAGGCATGTTTCTAGTCTGACCATGTCAAATGCCAATGCATAATAGTCACAATTCTAAGAAATATTTACATTGGCCCCATTCACTGCTTATTGTCTAAGGTCAATGGATGGAATTAATCCCTTAACCCAATATAATGCCTAAGCAATTAACCATTAAACCACTTGCATGTTGGACCCTATAAATTATTTTGGGATGTTTTAACTTAATAAAATCATGGTTTAATCGTCTAAAACAATGCGATAAGAAAAAGGAAAAGACATAGAAATTGACATCTACTTTAGGTTTCGCTACAAAGTTCAGTATGTTGGGTTTGATCTTTGTTGGCATGGATGGAAAAATTGCGTCATGATGAATATGATGATGATGATGATGATGGAAATGAGAACCATCATGGTGGTGATGATGATTATGATTATTTCCTTAAGTCTTAAAACCCTCCCATACCATAAAGGCATGTGCCTAGTCTAACCTATTAGAAAATCAGGATCACAAAGCAATAACAATAAACATGATGCAAATAGTAAAACATAAATACATTAAAAGAGAGACACCAATATAACATGGTTCACCCAATATGGGATACTTCCACACAATAATTTCCATTAATTTATTATTATACTGGCCAACAAAAATGAAGGGATACAACATGCAATAAACTCATTGCACTTCCTCTTAACTCTCTCATAGTCTCTCTCACACAATCACAGATATTGTTTTACAATGATACAATACAATACACAATTGCATTACAATGATTTCCTTTATAGGGTAATTACCATGGGAAAATACCACAAGTCACCCAATACCATGGACCCGTAAACTGTTGGCTAACAAACATCCCAAAAATTTCTTTCGGGGGCTACGCACTCGACCCCTTAGTCGAGGGGGATTTTTCCCCCACAGGAGGATGATATCCCCCCGCACCCCCTGTTGGGATGAGTGTGCATTAAAATTGGGGTACAAACATGGCTGAACAATAAAAATCTCTAAATCAAGAAGATTAGGCTCCACAACCAACAATCTACCACTTGGAGACTAATCACAATAACTCCATTGCTGATGTACTTACTGGACTATGCTCTTAACCTTGGACCTGACAAATTTCTCTTCTTCACCTTCATGATTGAAGGCCAACAAAAAATAAGCAGGAACTAGAATTCTCTCTAGTTATTACCTTTATTAACATGTCTGCAAGATTCTGGTTAGTATGTATCTTTTCCAACTTTAACAGATCATCTTCTAGAACATATCCTATGGAATGGTATTTGAGTTGCATATGTTTATTCTTAGAATATAAAGATGATTTATTTGCAATATGAATGGCATTATGGATGTCACTATACAACCTTCTATTCTCCTTCTTCTTACCCAATTCCTCCATGAACCTCTACAACCAAATCATCTCTTTACTAGCATATGTAGCAACAACATACTCTGCTTCTGTTGTTGAAAGTGAAATAGCCTTTTGCAGTTTCAAAATACAACTTACTGTTATTCCATCTACAATAAAAACATACACTATGGTTCTCCTCCTGTTGTCTTTATCACCTGCCATATTTGCATCAACATATACATGGAGAACAATGTCTGAACCTCCAAAACATAATGCATGAGAAGTGGTACCTATCAAATTCCTAAGAATCCAATATACTGCATGTTAGACATAATGGCACACTGAGAGGGGGGGTGAATCAGTGGTCCAACACCTTTTACCAATTTCACTTCTTCAAATATTTAAACAGAGATCATCATATGTATACAATCAAGCTCATCAAATTTAATCAATCATATCAACCACGTAGATCACAAAAGACACATTTGAGATAAGCTTTGAAAACTTTGTTATATCCAATTGATATGAGTTACAACAGAGGCCACAACCTTCAGGTTTTCACCAGCTTCAACTGACTAAGAAGCACCAACTTCTATGCCAAGACCCTGCTTGGTTTTTCTTAGTTCCAATGAAGAAAGAGAGTGCAAGACCCAGCTTACATAAAGATCTCTGTCATATCATATGTCAATCACTTGTCGTATCACTGCTAAAAAAATCATCAACTTGTCACTACCTTTTCATCACATCATTAGACTTGTCTTTTTCTCATGTCTTCATGTTGGAGACATTTACCATCATACACACTCCTTTTGGTCAAATTGGCTTAGTTAAACCACTATCCTAAGTATATTTGACATTAATTGACATCAATGGAGCATTAATTGACATCATCCAGTCACACCCATGCCTACCTACAGTCAAGGAGACTAACCTAGCCTTCTCCTACAGTCAAGGAGGCTAACTAGAGCACTCTGGGGGTGATCTGAGTGATATTAATGCACCTAATTGCTAACTGGTGGTTACAATCAGTTCAACAAGTCAGTTAAGGCACCTCCTCTCATTAAATATATTATTTAATGATTATTTAATGATCTGGAGTCAACAGGGGCACCTCCACCAACTTCTGATGATCAGTTCAACTTCAGTTAACCTCATCAGGGTTCATTGAAGTCATTGAAGCACTAGCACTTTATGATTGGCTTTCTATGATATGTGTTTGATCTCTTTCAGTTGAGATTTAGTCATTTATTGCACTCCGACTTCAGTTAGCGTTTGGTGAGTCAATTAGGGTTTTGGTCAAGTGGTTACTGAGTGTGAACCAATGGCTTATAGTCAGTTAAGCTTATACTCACTCATTGAATTCGAATGGCCTCCTTAGGTATTCTAATTCCTCATTGATTCAAGATATTGCTTGACATTGTTATTGTAACTATTCATTGTTTATTGAATATATAGAGAGGAAACCATTCTGGTTCCGATTAACACCATTTCTGAGTTATTTCTTGATTATTTCTTGATGAGATTGATTATTTGTTCCTAAATCAATGTGCAAGATTAATATGGTATCATATCTTATGGTGGGATGAAACTCTATCTCTCAAAAACAAGCTTTTTGACATATTTTTGCATGAAAATTGAGCAACAGCTCAAAAATCCAGCACTGCACCAGAAGCCAAGGCTTACCACTTAATACCCCAACTACAGAACTTGTTGATCAAGCTTGCTTGATTAACTATGCTGGGTGTGATGAAATCCTAAAATGTGCAGGTTGTCTAACCTTATGGTGCCCTTTTTTGTTTTGATTTGCAGGTTTTAACAGGTACAACTTCAAATGGACTCATCAGTCCCTCTTCTCACCCCATTCACAAGCTATTCAGAATGGAAGTTGAAGATGATTGCATCTTTGAAGAGATGAGGTCTCTATGAGGTGTCTATTGGACTTGGAAAAGAGTCTTATGAGAATGAAAATGACTAGCTAAATGACGGTCATAGATATTTTGGAGCAATATGTTTGGCCCTTTCTCCTAGCTTGCACTACCTTATTGGTTCTGTTGAATACCCAAAGGATCTCTGGACAAAATTGGACAGAAACTTTGGCAAGCATAATGAGGATCATAATAGCACTTTGGACATCACATCCATCACCACAAGATTTCTTTACTCAAAATTCTCAGCCTCTACTCTCTCTGATGAAGTTGTTCAAGATGAAGATGAAGCAAAATCTTCTACACATTCAATTCGAATTGAAGGAAGTCTCCATGCAGTGACTCCTTCTCCTGATGCTCTCGAAGTTCATGAGATCTTTGATATCTCATATCCTCATATTTATGAAAAATAATAAGACATTTGAATCTCTTATATTGAATAAAAATACTGCTGCACTTCCATGCAAACATTCACCGGTGATTTTCCTTTGAATTATGTGCAAAGTTTACCAGTAATTGCTTCCGAAAGTGAAGAGAAATTTGATTTTTATCCCTCTAATGTTGCTGCTGGTGTGAAAATATGTAAAAAATTGGATATTTTGGAAGAAATATCATATTATAAGAGTGACACGTTCGCTCCCCATGATCTAGATCTTCCAGCAAAATCCTACAGGATTGCATGCACCAAAATTCAGAATTTTGAAGAAAAAGACAACTGTGCATCCACTGTCTATATGATATGAACCTTATTGGATCTTATATGATATTATTTGGATCTGATATGATATTTCTTGGTTCAAAATTTCAGGTTCATAAACCTTTAGTACTGCTTGTAGCTGTTCTCATCAACGGTGTGAAGAAACAAGTACTGCAAGTCTCGTACAAAACTGTTGCTGGGGATTTGATTTCATTTCACAGTTTTGGATCTGTTGTGAACTTATTTAGATATGATTTACATTCTGATATGATATTTTTTTTTTCATATTTTAAAATCCAAGAGCTTTCACTCATGCTTGTAGCTGCTCTCACCAATTCCGGTGCGAAAAATCAAGTACCGCACTTTCTCTTCAAAACTGTTGATGGTGATTTGGTGTTAGTTTCCTCATATGAGGTTGCTGATATTTTATTATGTGATTCATTAGATATTTCAGAATCTATATCATATTATGGAGCTCAAGCATTCACTCTCCACAGTCCCAGGGCTTCTCTACCTTTGGTCACATGCTCATCTCCTCACAGAACTAGTAAAGAGAAAGACATTTTGCATCCGATTGGACCCTTACTCCTAATATTTGGGGCTGATTTTACCACTCATGGTTTTCTGTTCAAGGATGAAACATATCAGTTTCTTGAGTGTTCCACATATGGTTCGAATCCTCAAGAACCTTTGCTCTCTCTTCAGATGATTCCAGCTACTCTACATGGGTCCAGTTTTCACCATGCAGCTGTTTATATTTCTGATTCAGTTGAGTGCATTGTTCTTCTTCCAAAGTGGAAGATTCCTCCAGACATATTCATTTAGTTTGGATTGATAGGTTCACATGCACAGTCTCAAGATGCTGCTGCATAGAAGAACCAATTCTTGATTTATTGCTTAGTTTGAGGGGGGGTATTTTTCCCATGAGGTGTTCCTTGTTTCCTTGGTTATATTAAGCAATTAATTTATTGTATAGGGTGACCTATGGCCTTTGTTTCCGGGGCCCTAGAATTTTTATGCATTTATGTTTTCTAACTCTTCCTGAGTATAGCTTAAGGGAGGGTGTTGGAGACATTTACCACCATACACACTCCTTTTGGTCAAATTGGCCTAGTTAAACCACTATCCTAAGTATAATTGACATAATTGGAGCATTAATTGACATCATCCAGTCACACCCACACCTGCCTACAGTCAAGGAGGCTAACTGGAGCACTCCGAGGGTGATCTGAGTGATATTAATGCACCTAATTGCTAACTGGTGGTCAAAATCAGTTCAATAAGTCAGTTAAGGCACCTCCTCTCATTAAATATATTATTTAATGATTATTTAATGATCTGGAGTCAACAGAGGCACCTCCACCAACTTCTGATGATCAGTTCAGCTTCAGTTAACCTCATCGTGGTTCATTGAAGTCATTGAAGCACCAGCACTTGATGGTTGGCTTGCTATGACATGTGTTTGATCTCTTTCAGTTGAGATTCAATCATTTATTGCACTTAAACTTCAGTTAGAGTTTGGTGAGTCAATTAGGGTTTTGGTCAAGTGGTTAACTGAGTGTGAACCAATGGCTTACAGTCAGTTAAGCTAGACTTGTTCATTGAATTCGAATGACCTCCTTAGGTATTCAAATTCCTCATTGATTCAAGATATTGCTTGACATTGTTATTGTAACTATTCATTGTTTATTGAATATACAGAGAGGAAACCATTCTGGTTCCGATTAACACCATTTCTAAGTTATTTGTTAATTTTTTTTAAATGAGATTGATTATTTGTTCCTAGATCAATGTGAAAGATTAATACTTCATGTGTCTGTAAATGTCATCATCCTATCCACATTCATGCCATCAATGTCTTCTCATGTAAGTATGTTCATGACTCTCTCTCTCTCATTTTTTATCTTCTTCTAACTGTACTTAGTTATGCGGTTAAATCTTGGTTCAAGCATATAGCAAACGTTTTGCAAAAGGTGTTCTCAAAATGTCACTAGAATTCTCTGCTCAATCGACAATGTTCATAATTGTATTTTGCACTTACTATTTCACTAATTTACACTTCATTTCAAATATCTTGCATACAGACTCTATACAACATCCTCTATTCTTAATCCTATGATTTGGTTAAGGAGACACAGTCTTTGTTAATGCACCCAGATCATCTCTTGCAGAGAGAATTGGTTTCCGATGGTAATATGATCATGAGACTCATCTAATATTTCCATTCTTTACTTTCTTACACACCCGAAAATATTAGAGATAAAAAATATCATACTTAAAAAAATGCTTATTGGCACGTTTATCTCTGCATGAAGATCAGACTCAATATTTTTCGGATATTCTAGAGGGTTGGTCTTTTAGAATTGAGGTCACCAACCAAAAATTCAACTGCTGCCACCCAAAAATCAAAGAGGAAAAACTTACCGCTGCTCTTTTGTATAACTGTTGCAACCTTAGTCACTGCACACCTGAAATTTTAGAGCTCCACTTCACTCACGATATAATACAAATTTTCTTCAGTGGAATACTCAAACCATCATAAAAAATCACATGTTATGTCATATAACATATGCTTCATACATTTTCTACCACAGTGATCTATACACCCGAATTTCAGAGCTAATAACCAACACCAAAATTGCTTCCAATGAGTGAGGGTGTTGGTTGGCATTTATACTGGTTCTCCCTAATAATTTACTAAGCCAACCAGTCAAAAGTAATTATTTTTTATTTTAATTTTAATTATAGTTGGGCTGACTTGTTCATACAAGTTTTATTTACAAGGTTTTTATTCAATGTGCCACATTCAACAAATAACTAAGTGCACATGGCTTATGATCATTGACATCATCATGGAAAGGGATTTCATTAATGACACCAAGGACCCAAGGGTTGAAGGTAACAATATCAAACTCTTTAGGGCTTCTTCAACAAGATAAAACTATCACCAAGCAACAAGTGTGCCATATCAAGTTACCACATGCAAGTGCTTTAAGAACCTCGTATCATTTAGCTATGTCATGATGTAGTTAATGAAGGTCCTCTCCATGGACTTTAAGCCCATCGTCAAATGGTAACATGGACCAACATCAAGAAATCAAGTGTGTCCAAGTGCCATCATACCACTTCTAATGCACTAGGACTATCTCCAAGGGTTCCAAGACCCCATCATGCCACTAATGACCATACAAACCACAAATGACCACTGAATGGGTCATTTGGCTCATTCATGTCATGTCATTAATATGTGTGACTCCTTAATGGATTCAATGCAAAAGCTATCATGTCATCTAAATTTGTATTCAGCCCTTATTACTCATTTGTCATTAATGGGTGTCATCAATGACAACCTATGCTCAACAAACTCCCCCTTTTTCATTGATGGCAACCTTCTTCAATTACTATCCCCCTTTGACATTAATGACAAAGGTTCAAAGACTTGTCCATCAAAGGCTTCACAAATTCTAAAATTCTTGAATCATGGTGAAGTGTTTTCTCCCCCTTTCATGTAGGTTTCTTTATTTGTTGATCTGATGACATTGTTTCTTCATATATGCCTTCAATAACTTAGAACTTTTATTGATGAACTCTAGATCCTTTCTACAACTACCTCTTCATTAAAAATTCGAACTACTTTGGTTGCCTGAGGTTTGAGGTTTTGAGGAAATATCAGACTTCATAATTCTTATCAACATTGGCCTTAGAGGTGCTTCAATTCTGTTTTAAACTGTGCAACACCTTGCACTCGGCCGTATTCTTTGTGAACTTCTTGATATATCTTGCTACTGCATGAACTCAAATCATTACTTACAACATGCAGCTATCTTTTGAACTATCAAACCTCACATGTTACTTCACTTTATTTGCTTCAAAGAGTTGCTAGGATATGCTTGGTATTTGTAGAAATTCAGGCCAGCAGTAGATTAATTTTACCCACAACAATTATCAATTGATCATGCAAAATTGCTAACAATGGAGACTGAATATGGAGTTGTAACACAAAATTATATTAACTGAGTGTACAATATCCAACCCTGTAATATCATAGGCTGCTGAATAAATAGAATACATGAAGAAATTGAATGCATGAGGAAGCATCCAAATCTAGCATAAAGCAAGCTTACCAAAAATAAGCAAATCCCCCATAGGTGTAAAAGTTGGATCCCAAATCTGTCATAGAGCTCACGAATTGGAAAAAAGGAATAGGCAAGATAAAGAGTGGTGGAATGGCAGCTCATACATTCTTTTTCATGGAGAAAAGAGAGGAGGATGTGTAGGACAAAAAAACAAGTTCACCTCACCTAGTCTAGCTTTCCCACGTGCCTTAAAACACTGAAAAAGTAGGCAATAAAGCAGAAAAAGCAGATAGACACATAGGAGGCCAGGAATAAAGTAGATTTGATTCCTAAGGCTTTCCCAAGTGCTACATGAGTTATATATGGCAAGTTTGACCTCTATGGATAGGCAATTAGAAACTTGCACAAGGTGGGACACATGAACTAGGTAAATAAGACAAAAATAAATGAATTAATGTCTAAGTGGGTAAAATATGGGTTGATTATTCTAACACCCCCCCTTAAGCCTGAATTTATGAGTAATAAATAAAAAATATAGGGCCTAGCAACAAGGCTTAGTCACCCTTTACATACTACATGTCCAAATAAACAAGGAAAGAGGCAAAACCAACTTGGGAAAATCCTCCCTTAAACATGGACTGTAAAACAAAATTGTAGAATCTTGTCTCCACTCATGCTTTCATAGCATGATTAGTAATCCCCAGCAGTGATTTGAGATTTTTGAAGGTCTTCTCACAAAATGCTTTGGTGAAGATATCAGCTACTTGTTCTGAAGATGAACAGAAGAGTAAGTGAATGGTACCATCATGCACAAGCTCTCTGATGTAGTGCATGTGAATATCAATGTCTAGTTCTCTACTTCTAAAATGGATCTTTGTAGATTCGAATGGTAATCTGGTTATCATAGTAGATGGTAGTTGAGTACTCAGGTTCAAAACCACACTCTCCAAGTAAACCCTACAACCATAAACACTGAGTTGCTGCATTAACAACTCCTCTATACTCAGCTTCTGTAGATGAGAGTGCAATGACACTTTGTTTCTTGCTTGACCAGCTGATTGGCCCTTCTACAAGCATGAACACATATCCTAAAGTGGACTTTTTGTCTGTGCTATCACCTACCCAATCACTGTCAGTAAATCCAATCAAATCAAGATCAGATTTTGCCTTATAGAGGATCCCATGTGTCCTTGTTCCCTGAACAAAGTTAAGGATCCTTTTGGCTGCTTTCCAATGGATCTCATGAGGCTGATCCATGTATATAGAAGCCACACTTATTGCATAACAAATATCAGGTCGATTATGTGTCAAATACAATAAACATCCAATCAATTGTCTATACAGTTTATTGTTTACCATCGGTGGAGAATCATCTTCCTCCAGCTTCACTCCTGAAAGGAAAGGAGTTTTGCTTCCTTTGCAGTCTTGCATTCTGAATTTGATCAGAAAATCCAAGGCATACTTGGACTGTTGCACCTTTATTCCAGCTTTGGTTTGAGCAATCTCAAGCCCCAGGAATTGACTTAAGAGCCCCAAATCTGTCATGGAGAAGGCTTGGTTCATAGCTCCTTTTAAGGAAGCAATCTCAGCCTGTGAGCTTCCTGTAATGAGGAGGTAATCAACATATAACACAATGATCATTAATGAACCATTAACAGAATTCAAATATATATTTGGATCTGATTTGCACCGAACAAAATTCAGAGATAGCAAGAAGCTATCTATCTTGGCATACCAAGCCCTGGGGGCTTGCTTTAGCCCATACAATGACTTTATCAACCTGCACACAAGAGAAGGGTTAGTAGAAAAACCTTGAGGCTGCTTCATATATATATCCTTAGTGAGATCTCCATTCAGGAAGGCACATTTTACATCCATGTGATGTACCTCCCATTGCCTTGAGGCTGCAATGGCTAGAGCTAGCCTGATGAAATCCATCTTTGCCACTGGGGCAAAGGTCTCATTGTAATCGATGCCATGAACCTGTGAGTATCCTTTAGCTACCAATATAGCCTTGTACTTCAGTGGTGAACCATCAGCAGCAAACTTGGTCTTATAGACCCACTTACACTGGACTAACTTTCTTCCTGTAGGAAGATCGACTAGCTCCCATGTGTTGCTCTTCTGGAGTGAGCTGAACTCCTCCTTCATGGTAGCTTGCCATCTTGGATCTCCTGTTGCTTCTTAATATGTTTGAGGATCATACTACACCATCAAATAGTATTTTTCAGCAAACATAGGGTCCTTCATGCATAGACCACTCTCAAATTGTGATCTAGTCCTCCTTGGGTCATTGGGATCCCCAGCTAGCTCTCCTGCTGCATGTAGTGTCTTGGCTTCCCATTTAGGCCTTGTGGGGCTGTTTGGGTCTGAAATAAACTCATATCCATCAGAAAAATCAGAATCAGCATGTTCAACAAACTCTTTACTTACTTCTTGAGGTTCAGGTGGTGAAGAGGCTTCACCAACTTCCACTTCTGCAAGGGGTTCTTCTTCAAACTGAACACACCTTTCGATGAAGGCTTTGTTTGTGCTCAAATTTATAAACTTTTACCCTTTTGAATCTTTAGATTATCCCACAAAAATACACTCTTGGCTTTCGGGCTGCAAAGCCTTCCTCTTCTCTGTCGGGATTCTAGCCCATGCCTTTGAGCCAAAAATCCTGAAATGGGTCACATCTGGATTGTGCCCACTCCATGCTTCAAAGGGAGTCATACCATCAAGCTGTTTGTGAGGCACCCTATTCTAGATATAGGCTGCACAGTTGATAGCTTCAGCCCAATACTTTGGTGGCAAATTTTTTGCCTCCATCATGCATGTTGCCATCTCCTTCAGTGATCTGTTCTTCCTCTCAGCAACACCATTTTGCTGTGGTGTGTAGGGGATAGAATGCTACATCTGAATACCTGCATCTGCACAATAGTTAATAAACTCAGACTTGACATACTCACCACCATTGTTAGATCTGAGGACCTTGAGTTTCCTTCCACACTAGTTTTCAACCAAAGCATTAAAGACTTTGAATAGGCCAAAAACTTCAGACTTGTGTTTCATGAAGTGAACCCAACAATACATGGAAAAATCATCAATAAAGGTCAATTCATATTTGTCCTGACTCATGGACATATGAGGGAATAGGCCAGCAACATCACTGTGAATTAGCTCGAGGGGTACAGAGGTTCTCTCATGACTAGCTTTCTCAAATTTGTGCTCTAGGTGTTTTCCTAGGATACAACCTTGGCAGACTCCTTTGGAAAATTTTATCTTGGGAAACCCTATGACCATCTCTTTTTCACTAAGATCAGAAAGATATTTGTAGTTAAGGTGGCCAAATCTCTCATGCCACATCTTTCTGTCTTCATTAGCATGAATGAGAAGAGCAGAGGGGTTTGAGTAAGGTAGGAAGTGTGAAAACATGTATACCTTTTGAGCATGATTCGCAACTCCTTTTGCAATGACTCTACTAGTTGAAATCTCTGTGATGTCAACTTCATCGGGGGAGAATATGACCTTCTTAGGAGACCCAGTGTGTGTCATCTGGTACACTGACAGGAGGTTGGAGGCGAGACCAGGGACATATAGCACATTTCTGAACTGACCATGATCAAGATCTATCCTTCCTTTGCCTTTACTTTCAGTGAGAGAGTCATCTCCCAGTACAATAGATGGTCCTTTCGACATATCCAGTGAGGAGAAGGCCTCCTTAGTCGAAACCATGTGTCTTGAAGCTCCAGAATCTATGATAAAACTGGGTGAGCTTGATGTGCCAGCAACTAGAGCATGAACTCTCTCTCTGTAATCGAAACTTGATCCTCCTTCTCTCTTCTTTGAGCAATCTGGAAGGGAGATGTCATTCTTCTCCAGGAGATGGGTCAGCATATCAATCTGCTTTTTCATACAAGAGCTTTTAGTGTGATTTCCCTTCGAACAGTATGAGCACTTGTTCATTTCACCTTTGTTTTTCTTCTTCTGGGTATTTTTCTTGGGACCTTGTTGATCCTCTGAAGACTGCTTCTTGTCTCTCTTTTGCTCAGGTGGATTTGTAGCTTTCTTTTTGCTTTTTGAATCCACCCTCGAATCTCCAACAATCAAAGCTTGATCTTTGGATGGTTTGATGGTGCCCATCATCACCAGCTTGTCTTGTTCTTGTGTGAGAGATTCCATGAAATCTACAAGGCTAGGCATCTTCCAGGTTCGAGCTGTGAGTTTTGTGGCATAGAAGTTTGAAACAAAGACTGAGTAGTCAGGTCATAGCTTCGAGAGGATGGCCAATACAAGTTGATCATCTTTCTTTTCGATACCACACTGCTTCAGCTGCAAAACTAGTGCTTTGAACTTGGAGAAATATAGCCTGCAGGGATTCAAAGCTACTGGGACTCAGAGAAATCAGCTCATTTTCGATCTGATGTCCCCTCATCTCATCTGTCTTTCCAAAAATATCAGAAATATTCTCCCATACTTGATCCGATGAATTTAATCCATCGAGATGGAAAAGGAGGTCTCGAGAAATATTGAGACATAGGAGGCCATAGGCCTCATCTCTCCGATTGTGCCATTTGATCTTCTCTGTAGCAGCATTGGGCTCTGCTTCTGTAGCCATAGTCACCCTGTGGAGGCCTTTTTCTCTCAACAATATCTCCATCTCTTCTTTCCATTCAAAATAGTTGAAGGGAGTCAAGATAGTTTTCTGTGAATCCATAGCTTTAGAAAATCTGTCCTGGCTGTCAGTAGAAGGCTCCCAATCTTGATGTCGAACCTGTAAAACAATTTTTGAAGGAGAGTAAAAACCTACAATGGCTTTGATACCATGTAGAAATTCAGGCCAGCAGTAGATTAATTTTACCCACAACAATTATCAATTGATCATGCAAAATTGCTAACAATGGAGACTGAATATGGAGTTGTAACACAAAATTATATTAACTGAGTGTACAATAGCCAACCCTGTAATATCATAGGCTACTGAATAAATAGAATACATGAATAAATCGAATGCATGAGGAAGCATCCAAATCTAGCATAAAGCAGGCTTACCAAAAATAAGCAAATCCCCCATAGGTGTAAAAGCTAGATCCCAACTCTGTTATGGAGCTCATGAATTGGAAAAAAGGCATAGGAAAGCTAAAGAGTGGTGGAATGGAAGATCATACATGCTTTTTCATGGAGAAAAGAGAGGAGGATGTGTAGGACAAAAAACAAGTTCACCTCACCTAGTCTAGCTTTCCCATGTGCCTTAAAACACTGAAAAAGCAGGCAATAAAGCAGAAAAAGTAGATAGGTGCCTAGGAGGCCAGGAATAAAGAAAATTTGATTCCTAAGGTTTTCCCAAGCACTACATGAGTCAGATATGGCAATTTTGACCTCTATGGATAGGCAATTAGCAACTTGCACAAGGTGGGACACATGAACTAGGCAAATAAGACAAAAATAAATGAATTAATGTCTAAGTGGATAAACTATGGGTTGATTATTCTAACAGTATTCAATTGTTCCATCAAGATACTATCATGTCCATCTACAATCAGCTATCATATCAATAAGTTGTCACAACCACGTCAATGAGAAATCCATAGTCTAGTCACTTTGATCACTATCAAAACAAATCACTCACTTTCACTTATCATTGCAATTTTCTGTCAAATTAATGTGAAGAAGGTCACTTCCTTGTGGTATTTACTTTTCAACTCACCAGGTTGTCATGTCATGATAGTTCAACTATATTCAATACTTTGATAGTCTTAGAATTTCTCAAGGAAAAACCCAAATCAGTCTAAGATTATATTCATGCCAAAGTAACTTCTTTAGAGGCGAGGCTCCCAAGGGACCTAAGAATTGATTTTTCACTCCAAGAAGTATTTAAAAACATTTATGTTGGATCCTTGAGCTTTCCTGGCTCAGAAGGCCTCTTTGGTGGATTTATGCTTGAGCGTTGTGGTTTTGTAGTGGAATTTGCTCAGGATTCTCATATGTTTCCTTTTATTGGTGAAGTAGCAGAGATATTCGATTCACAAAGTCCCTCATCTTGGCTTGAATCCGTGCTTGCAGGTTTTTGGTAGTTGGTTCTCTGCATGCTAGTTTGATCTAGCTTTTGCAGGTTGTTCTAGTGCACTGTGCTTTCTTCTATTTGTGCCAGCCATCTGATCTGGCTTTGTTGTAGCATTATTTTTCTCTTTGTTGGGTAGTTTTTCTTGGCCATCGTAGCTCTATCTTTCTTGGCTGGCTATTGGTGTGTTTTGTCTTCTTGGCCAGAAATTGCGTTTGCTTGCTTTCGGTGGAAAGAGGAAAGGTGACCCATCGTAGAGGTTTGTGAGGAAGGTGGACATCCCCTCTGTAGAAATACCTATTGATAGGATCTATAGATCGGATTTAAATCTGGATGAGTGTTGGTTAATTGGATAATTGACAGGACTCTAGCATTCTCCTAAGGATATCGATGGCTGGGTCTAGAGAAACTGGAGGCCATTAGTATCTGAAGGCATTCGAAACCACTTTGTTAGCACAGGATACTTTTTTTGTGTTTGATTCAGCTGTTGACCATGACCTCATCTTCCAAAATGGTCCATATTTCATGGGCCCTCAAAGCCTCTATCTGAACAAATGGACCCCGTATTTTGATCCTACTCAGGATGCTCCGTCCACAATTCATGTATGGTTAAGGCTTCCTCACTTACCCTTACAGTGCTAGAACTCAGACTCCTTGGAAGCCATCGAGAACAAGCTTGGTAAATACATAGGAGTTGGATTATGAGAAAATTCCTTTTAAGTGTCGGTTCTGCCATGGTTATGGACACTTTGCTCGCAATTGAAAAAAAAATCAGAAGAGGAGCCTAAAAAAGAGAAATATGAACAATGGATTCAAGTTCAAAAACCATGAAATACTAACCAGAATGCTAGAAAGAAAGGTAAACTAGGAAATAATTTGAAAGGTGACTTTTCTGCTGGGAAGAAGGCTGTAGAAAATTCCAATCAATTTTCAGTGTTAATCCCTCCTAAGTCCCTATTATTGAAGAAGGGGGGATGCTTCAACTTGAAGAGCAGGATGTAATCCCATCTGTTAATTCTGGTCTTATGGTTCAAGTGGGAGAAGCTTCCTCAGACCTACCTAGTGTTGGTGAGCTGCAGGAATTCCACTCCCCAATCAGAGATAATATTTATCCCTCTTATGCAGACATAACTAAAAATAATTCAGCTGATAGCTCTGCCTCCTCTGGTGAAGGCTCCATTGGGTAACTCTCGAAAAAGGCTGGCAAAAAGTCTTGAAAGGAGGCTCGAGAAGATAATCCCAATAGGATAAAAATGCAGGGAAGTTAGTCCACCATTGAAATTTTGTTTGGCATAAGTAAGAGCACTCATCCCATCAAGGGAGCTTCTAATCCCTCCCTCATAGGTAAATAATGCAGACCATATCTTGGAACTGCATGAGTTTGGGAAACCTTTCTAAAGCTAAACCAGTTAAGGACTTATTGAAAATGGCTCCCTCTAACCTTGTCCTGCTCTAAGAGACTAATATTTAGGAGGAATTTTTACTCCTGTTAACTAAATCCAAATGGAATTTGAATGCTGGCAAAGCTGTCAATGTGAGAGACACTTCTGGGGGTCTTGCTACTCTTTGGAGTGCTGAAAATTTTCAGTTAAATCAATGGTTTTCCACTCAACTGGATTTTCACTGATCTTTATCATTTATCCAGTAAGATCTCCTTGGCTCTGTTTAACCTTTATGTACCTGTCAATTTCAATGAAAAAAAATAATGTTGGAAATCGTTGTCAGTATTCATAGAAGCCAACGCTCCATCAAATATAATAATTGTTGGTGATCTGAATATTTCTCTAGCTCCGAATGAGAAAAAAGGAGGCGTTCTTGGTAAGGACCACTTTCAAGATACAATGGAGGAGCTTATCCAATGTTGCGAGCTGATTGACATTAAACCAAAAAGGGGTCATTTTACCTGGTCCAATAACAGAGTGGGTTCAGCTAATATTGTAGCTCATTTGGATCGGTTTCTTATCCATAGTTCTTTGATGGATAGGAATTTCATTATTACCTCGAATATTTTGACTAAGCTCGCTTCTAACCACCACCCAATATCCCTGAATTTTGAAAAAGAGGAGGATATCGGCCCAATCCCATTCTGCTTCAGTCCCCTCTGGATTGAACGTGAAGGATTTTGGGATATCTTGAACTAAGCATGGTCTCAATACATTGTGGGTTCCCCCTATTTCATTTGGGAACAGAAGTTAAAAAATATTAAATTTTCTTTGAAAGATTGGGAAAGAAATTCCCTTAATACTCCTATCAATAGTAGAGTAGAGAGAGTGTGTGAGTTATCTGAGATCCAATTAGGTATGGAAGAATGTGTGATCTCTAAATCTCAACTAGTGCTGGAAACCTTTTCTCAAACTAAAATGATTGTTTCTTTTCATCGGGAGGAGGAATATCTTCACCTCAAATCTAGAATTTTATGGTTGCTGGTAGGGGATAAAAATACCGCATATTTCCATCGCCAATGCAGAGAAAGGTTGTCAATAAATCACATTTCTGAAGTTTCCTCTGGGTATGGGGAAACTACTAAAGGCCAAGACGTATTAAAATAGGCTACAAGCTCTCATTTTCAGCTTTTGTTTCAGGAAGATGGCTTATCTGATGACTATGTGTCTACTGATTTTTTGGAAAATGTCCCTACCTTTGTCAGTCCATAGGAGAATGAATATTTAATGAAACCCTTCACTGAACAGGAGATTTTGGATGTCATTTGGGTTATGGAGCCAGACAAGGCCCTTGGGTCGGATGGCTTCTCCACCCATTTCTATAGAGTTTACTGGAGCATTGTCAAATAAGATTTTATTCGAATGGTGTTAGGTTTCCAAACAAAATCTAAACTAGGTGGATGCACTAACTCTACATTTCTTGCTCTGGTCCCTAAGGAAGTCAATCCTTCTTCCTTTGACATATTCCGCCCTATCTCGCTATGCAACGTCTCTTATAAGATCCTCGCCAAACTTCTCACCAACAGATTCAAGCTCCTGTTAGGTATATTGATCTCTCCTCTCCAGGGGGGCTTTGTAAAAGGGAGACATTTAGTTGACAATGTAATCCAAATCCAAGAAACCCTCCACTCTAGTTTCCAAAGGAAGGAGAAGGGAATGATAATCAATTTTGATATGAATAATTCCTTCGACGGAGTTAAGCTCACTTTTCTTTATCAAGTTCTCCTCTCCTTTGGTTTTATCCCAGAGTTTGTGAAACTGATCAAAGCTTGCACTGACAGACCTTGGATTGGCCTCTAGTTAATAGCAGACCATCATAATTTTTTTGAGCTTCAAGAGGTCTTCACCAAGGATTCCCAATGTCACCTTTTTTATACATTTTAATGGTGGAAACTCTTAGCAAAAAACTTTCAGCTTAGAAGGATGTTGGCTACATTATGGGTATTAAGATAGCTATGGGTATGGTCCCTATCAACCATGCCCTTTTTGCGGATGATTCTCATCTTCTTGGAGGGGCCTCAATGAAGATTGCTTATGCCTTTAAGGATATTCTTAAAAAGTTTTGTCTTGTTTCATGAGCCTTCATCAATCAAAACAAAAGCATGGTTTATGGCTTGAATGTAGAGCAGTCGGCAATTCTTCGAATTGCTAACTCCTTGGGTTTCCCTGGATTTGATAAATGGGAGAAGATAAAATACATGGGGCTACCTTTAACTCTTGTTTCAAACCCTCCTTCTCTATAGCTAGAAGTTATTGCTAAGATAAAAGTCAAAATCGCTTCATGGGGTGGCCAGTGGTTAACCAAGGCTAGTAAACTGGTTATGATAAAGTCAGTTCTATCTGCTCTCCCCATCTTCCAATCTTATTTGCGACTTGCCCCTAAGTCTATTTCGTCTCCTATTTCCAAGATTTTATGAAATTTTCTCGAGAATGGGGGTAAAGGAAATCAGAATAAGATGCATCTGGTTAGATGGGCTATCATTAAAAGACTTACTTATGTAGGTGTTCTTCAAATCCATGACCTTTATTTGGCTAACCTGAAAATGGGCGGTAAACTCTTATGGTAACTCTATATGGACAAAAAACACCCTGTAAGTATGATATTTAGGAAGAAATATTTAAAGGGTGGTTCTCTGAGAGGTTTAACTTCCTCTAACACTCCTTCAAGTACAGGGATCTAGAAGTCTTGTAAAAAAAGGTATTGATAAAATGAATCATCAACGCTATAGAATCCCTAGAAACAAGAAGAGGATCCTTCTCTGGGAGGATAAAATCTCAAGAAATCCTCCACTCTCCTCTATCATCTTGTTAGAAGAACTGAAAAATTGGTTAACCAACAAAGGTCTGCTCTGTTTAGCTGACATTTTCAATTAAGACAACTCTAGAAATTGGGATGGTTGGGTTCTTCCTGTGCTCCTTGACCATTTTAACCATGAAAAATCTCTTTTGTTTTCCTCTCTTTTAGTCCTTTCTCCAATTCACCATTCCAATAAAGACAACTGGGGCTGGGGTAAGACTATTTTTTACATAGCTGCTAATGGATTCTTTGAAACTCAAGCTGCCCACTCCTCTTTTCTAACTCCTACGAAATGGAAACTTGTTTGGTCCTCTCCCTGCCTTCCCAAGGTAAGATTTTTTTCTTGGTTGCTAATGCATAACAAGGTACTATCTGGATAAAATTTGCTGAAACGTGGGTTCAATGGACCCTTTCATTGTTGCTTCTGTAAATCATCCATAGAAACGAAGAATCATCTTCTTAATGACTATGTTTTTTCTAAGCTAGTATGGGAGATTGTTCTCCACATCTCCTGTAAGACCCTAGTTTTGACCTCATTTGCATTAAAATGTATATGATGTATATATTGTAATTAATCATGGTGAGGAGCTAAAGGCAAAATCCCTACCATGGATTATCGTTTCATGTTTCGGCAATTAACATTGATGTCGATGGTATTTTGTGCTAACCAGGCATGATATAATATGTGTTGGAGACATTTACCACCATCCACACTCATTTTGGTTAATTTGGCCTAGTTAAACCACTATCCTAAGTTTTATTGACTTAATTGACATCAGAGGAGCACTATTACACCATTTTCATGCCTTATTGTTATTAATATCTTATGAGACTGTGTTTTAGTCCCTAGATTACTGTGACAGATTAATATGGTATCGGAGCTCATGGCGGGAGGAAGCTCAGATCTCTCAAAAACAAGGTTTTTGATAGATCTTGCATGAAAATTGAGCAATAGCTCAAAAATCCAGCACTGCACCAAAAGCCAAGGCTTACCACTTAATACCCCAAGTAAGGAAATTGTATATCAAGCTTTCTTGATTAACTATCCTGGGTGTGATGAAAGCCTAAAATGTGCAGGCTATCTGACCTTACGATGCCCTTTTTGTTGTGATTTTCAGGTTTTTAATAGGTGAAAGCATTCGCTCCAGCAGATTCAGATGGCTTCTTCCGTAGATATTTTGACTCCGTTCAATTTCCACTCATGGAAAGGATACATGGAGATCCAGCTATGTGCTATAGGATTCTATAGGGTCACTATGGACATTGAAGAAGAGCCTGCTTCTGTGACAGACAAAGCTATATTCTTGAATAAGAAGGATGAAGCATTCGGATTCTTGTTCCTCTCTGTTTCCTGGGATCTTCTTTTCCATCTTTCGGGATTGAAAAATCCAAAGGAAATGGGGGACAAATTGGAAACCCTATATGGAAAGCAGGATGATTTGGGAGTTTACCAGCTTGAAAATGAATTGATGTCTCTCCAGCCTTCCAATTTTGAGACCTTGAATGATTTTTTCACAAAGTTCAAGCACATTGTCTTACTGTTGAATCAATGCAAAGTGGAGAAGGAGGATGATCAGCTCATCCTCGCCATACTCTCCAAACTTGGAGCTGATTATTCAGTTTTTGTCTCTACATTGCGTGTGGGGAAGCTCACAAACCCTGGATGGAATATTCCTACACTCAATGCCTTCATTGAGTCCCTAACAAGTGAACATGATAAGCTTGCCTACATGGGGATCATCAGATCCTCTCGTGATCAAGACCTCCATGTCTCGGGGCCCAAAAATCTTAACGGTAAAGGAAAGCAATAGAAGAACCCAAAAACTAAATTCGAAGCTCCTAAGCCTAAAGTTGAAAACCAATAGCATGATGAGTCTTTCGGCTCAAAGAAGAACAAAGGGAAAGGGAATCATGGAAAGGAAAAAGTCAAGTGTTCATACTACAGGAAGGGCTTCCACCCTAAACATGCCTACATGAAGAAGAAACTTGATGAAGCTACCTCTCTCCTTGAGATAAATCACATCAATCTTCTAGAAAGCTTTCGGAGGAGAGATCAGCAAGATCGGGAACCACAGCATGAAAGAGGTCATGCCCTCATGGCAAGCACTTCAAATTCCAAAGCACTCTTGATTGATTCTGGAGATTTGAACCACATGATGGCTGAAAGAGACTCCTTCTCATCTTTGGAGACTGGAAAATCCATCTCCATCCACATGGGAGATGACTCCACCATCATTTAAGAAGGACAAGGTACGGTTGATATTGAGAATGGTTATTTTTCAAATGTTTTGTATGTACCGTCTCTAGCATCAAATCTTCTTAGTGTCTATCAGATGACACATACAGGAGTGCCTAAGATAGTATCTTTCATCCTGAATGATGTTGAGATAATGAAAATTGCATCTGGGAAACTTGTTGCTAAAGGCCTTGCAAACCATCATGCAAAATCCTATGAGTTTTCCCACTTTGTGGCGAATGCAAAGCCCACCGCATTGCTGACTCATGGAAATGAAGTTAGTAGAATATGGCATGAGAGGTTTGGCCATCTCAATTTCAAATACTTGCAGCAATTACATAAAAACTCCATGGTTGAAGGCCTCCCAGTCATCAAGGCAACCACTGGAATTTGCAAGGGCTGTGTTGTTGGAAAGCACCCTGAGCACAAGTTTGATCAGGGGAAGGAAAACCGAGCTACATGCATCTTGGGGCTGATACATTCTGATATCAGCAGTCCAGTGCCTACCAAATCCATGACTGGATTAAGGTATCTTCTAACTTTTATTGATGATTTTTCAAGGTACACATGGGTCTTCTGTTGGCTGGAATATTTCACCTCCTGCAGACAGCAAGGTGTTCCACTAGTCTGAATGGTTCAAATCCAAAAAAAATAGAGGACAGAGGTTGAATACTCTCCCTAGACACTGTAGATATCTAGAATACAAGGCTTTGCCAGTTCACATGTGTACCTGCAAAAAAACTCAACACAAAACGAATCAAAGCAACCAGAATATGATCTACTAATCTATGCTAGTGACTAAGGAATCTAGCAACATATATATGCGAAATCACAACAACAACATCATATGTGGGATAGAAGTCAGCTTGCATTAGAAATATGAAGAAGTTTACAACCAAGCCTTAGTGTTGACATGCATCTCCATGAAACCAGCTCTTCATCCCCAAAAGCTCCGACTCTAGCTCTTTATGCTCTCTCCAAATGATCTTGGGCCAAGAATCAATCCAACAGCATAACAATACTTTCAAATGTTCTCCCCTCAACCATGGCTATGAGCTCATATTTATAGGGCTTTGTAGAAGGAGCAAGTCAATAAAGTCAACTTGAACAAGGACTGACTTAGTCGATCAGCTGACTAAGTCGGTCGGCCGACTAAACTAAGAGATTAGGTCGGCCACCTAAGGTCGCGTCGGTTCACCGAACCGACAGGTAGTTATTTTGTAACCATTCTGTAATCATATATATTAGGCTGTTGAGCCAGATGAGAATTCAGTTCAGTTCTCTGCATTGTATGGACTCATTCTGATAATATAATATGTTTAATTCTATCTGTTCTTATCTCTTGTCTCTGTTTATATTTATGTATGTTTTAGAGTGTATTATTGGTAACCTTATGTGATCCGTGAGATTACAACATTGGTTATGTTGCTGGTAGTACACGTCTGGAATGTATGCAAATAAATGATACCAGAGCAGGAGATTAAGGACTGGTGGGATCGTAAAGTTGTAAATTACTTGCAGAATTACGCGCGAAGGAACAGATTAATAGTCGCACAAGCAAAAGAAAAAAATTTCACCGAAACGCATGAAAAGTTTGTCGAATCAATGCCCCAACTTTTGAAGAAATTCCTAGATGAGAAAACCGGACAGGATTAAAGAACAACAGTTTCTGGAAAAACTGATCCGTGGAGGTAGAACAAACTTGTCAGAGTGGTTTGAGAAAATCGCTGATGACTTCTGTGAGGAACAAGCAGTCAAAGACAGAACTTTAGTAGAAACAGTGAAGGAGAAATTTTACACAGACCTCGCTGAACAATTTCTTTGTTCCCTACCAACCTTGCTGTTCAAATTTTTGATCGAGAAAGGAGTAGCACATATCGTCGAACCTCGTCCATCACTTCACGAACTACCAACAAACTCTAACTTGGTGGAGAAGCAGAGGAAGTGGGAGAAATTCATTGCAGAAAGGGAGTGGGAATACTTCCTAAGCAAATAAACTGAACTATCCGAGCTTTCTAAAAAGCATCAGGTAGGCTATTGGGGGGTAGCTGCTCATATGTCAAAGATAGAGTATAGTGGATCCTAGTCGACTAAAACCGGATAGCAGTCACCAGTAATGATAATTCGACTTAAAAGGACCTCAAGAGAATAGTATCATACGAAAGTATGTTGGAAATTCAGAAAATAGAAAGGGAAGAGAGACACCAGAGAAGGGAAGCAAGACGAGAAAGGGCCCTAGAGCTGCACAGAGGATGGAACCCTAGGGAGAATGACCAGGAAGAGAATCCGCCAGATTCGGGTCATGACCGACATGAAGAAGGTGTGGAACAAGAACCATCCCCTAAGGAGGAATAATTATGGATAGAGCAGCCAGAAGCTCTCCAATTAAGAGATCCCAATGAAGGAACAACCCTTTCCCCATTGAATCCATGTACACGAATACAGACTATTATCGAAGAAGACCTATGACTACGATCTGGTCACTTTAGCATATGGAGTCGGTTAGGCAACAAAACATACACTGGATGACACCTTATTATATGTCGACCAGTGGAAGGAAACTGGGTGACCTTTCAAGCGGCACCCTCCCTCTAAAGTATCCACTTGCTTTTACCGACACATGAAGGAGCACCCCCCCGCCAAATACAGCTTTAGAAGAAATAGAAAACTCAGAACTATGAACAAATAATTGTAGTGGACCATCAATAGCAGAAGTCGACATCAAATGACTGCACGTCAACGAAGAATCGACAACCGATGGAAATGGAAGTTCCGTCGACCAGAATTCCGTAGGCACGAATACACCAATAACCCCACCACCCTCATCACCATCCCCACATCCATCGCCACCACCTTCTAAGAGTAGTGACAGTGATTTAGACATGGGTCACGGATCGGCTCACATCCCTCTATATGAAGGGGATGAGGACCCCAGACGGCATTGGTTCGTCTACGAGTCGACCTGGGAAGCCAACTAGGTTACAGATGAAGATAGACAAATGGAACAGTTCGTAGGGGCCTTAAGGAAAATGGCATTGACATGGTACATGACCTTTTTGGAAATACAACCTGTTGCAGCTGCAACATTTTCCCAAAATTCCAAAAAATTTCAGGACCCTCCTTTGCTTCGATTAGTTTGATTTTCTTCTTTGATTTGTTCTAATGATTTTCTAGAAATATTTCTAATGCTTGGATTGATCTCCCAGTTGTTTTAGATTTTCCTTTAACTCTTGAAACTGTTTGATCAAACTTGATTGTTGCCTTTGGATACAGTCTCAGCTTGTTTGCTCGGTTTGTTGCTCAATCAAATCAATTGTTGTTGTCAGTTTCAAAAGTGCATCCATTGGCATCCTGCCTATCAGCTGCCAGCCTGCAATCAAGAAGCAGCGAGGAACCTATTGCGGCTGCAACTATTTCCCCAAATTTCTTAAATTTTGGGCCCCTCCTCATGATTTAGCGTTACTTTTAATCGTTGGATCGTTTGAAATTTGTGGTCATACTTCAATTTTGGATGATGTTAGAGGATTAACTCTTGGCTTGTTTTCGAAGGTTTCCTGTGTTTGAATTTTGCGTTTAGTCACAAATGTGAGTTTGGTTTGTTAGCTGAGGATGAATTGGACTTTATTATTCTTTGGAAAGCCACTATTGCGGAAGTAAAAAAGGTTTACCGTAGCTGAGTTTTAAAGCTGTCTAAGAACTTAATTTTTCTATTGATTGAGCATCAATTTTGTTTGATTGGAAGCCGTAGTCTTTCTTTTTCCGCCGTTGCGGCTCCCAAATCATTTCTCCACCTGAAGCGTGAAGCGTTCCGATCGTCGATGCGTATTGGTCTTTTGATCGCTTGCCTGTATCTTTTCTTCTTCCGCCATTGCAACTGGGAAAGCCATTTAGCGTTCGATGTAAAATGTCTTCCGACTTCTGATTGAGAGTCTTCCCACCCTTAGGTCTTGTGCCCCTAACCTTTTCGCTTCCGTCGTTGCGGCTCCCAAATCAAGTAGCCATCCAAAATAAAAAGTGCTCCGTTGTCGATGCATGTTGACTTTTTTGTTGCATGCCCGTAGTTGTGCCCCTTTCGCCGTTGCAGCTGGGAAAACCATTTGGCTTCCGATGTCATTATCCTTAAGATTTGCGATTGAGTTTTCCCGCCCTCCCATCGCATGCCTGTAGCCTTTACTCTTCCACCATTGCGGTTGGGAAGAGCTTTTGCTTCCGATGTCGGTTTCCTCCTGTTTTCCGCAATTGGTGTTTTTATCACGAGCCCGTAGGAGGACGAGGTAGTGTTGTTGGCATTTGTAAAATGACGATGGTGCACCTGGTCTTTTCTTGTGGATTAGCTGTTTCAGTAATATAATTTGCTGCTTTGTTTTGGAACGCAAATCCAATGAATGATGCATTTTGGTTTATTTGCAGGTGGACTCAAGGGATTGGTTGGACTACCAAGGCGCAAAGGTGTATCTAGACATTGTAAATCAAATCGAAATCGGTAGGGTCGCAAGGGAGGCAAGTGAAGGAAAAGAAAAAATCAAAAGCAACAAAATACGCAGATCTGAAAAGTTCGTCAGTTACTCAGCAGATAATGAGCTTGCGCAGAAAAGATGAAAAGGAGGAATATGAAACGCTCGAAGAACCGAAGAGTCACATGTTTGGGGGGGTAACCCAAGTGGTCTACTGATTTTGTTTAAATATTTGAAAGTTAGAAGTTACTGGGACTTTTTCCAGTTAGATTTGTGAAGACACATTGTAAGAAGAACTATGTCCTTTTGCAATAGATAATTACAGTTTTCCTGTTGGAGAAATCTTGGCAGAATATTCAAGTGTTGTGCTATGGATTTGTTGAAGAGGAACTATTTCGTTTTCAGCTTTGTGTCCATTAACCATGAGACCGTTCTAACTCTTTGAACCTATGTTCTTGTATGAATGTTCTCTGGTTTATTTTATGAAGATTTCCACTATGAGTAATGAATGTTGTTCATAAACAATTGGCTATCTGGTTGTTCAAATATCTTTTAATGTTCATGCATTTTGAAAGAAGTATCAGCTATCTGTGATTTTTCATAATGCATTTACAAATTACATTACTCATTAATGAATGATAACTTTGCTCCCTAGGGATAGGTTAGGTAGTTAGTTGTAATTTCTTGCTGTGTGTGATTTAGATGCGAGAGAGTTTAAGACGAGAGGTAAGAACCTGTGCATCACATTGTGACCGCTCCTCATATTCTACGTCAATCTGCATGTTAAATAGGCACTTGCATATGATATTTAAGTCAAAAAATACAAAAATATACATGGTGGACCGGGCCGCAACCGGTAAAACCTTTTTTTTTTGTTACTTGACCTACGGTAGCCGGACTGCAAACCGGACGGATTCTCTACACTAAACAGTCACAGGCTAGTTGGGAACGTTGACTGGGGAGAATCCCTTTCTGTTGTTTCCTGCGAATTTCCAGGCCTCAACACAACCCAGAGCGACAAAAGCTGAGATTAAGGCGCAATTTTCGTCATTTTTCAAAACCCCAGATGCTAAGCACCTAGCCGCAAAGAAGCTTAAAACCACATCACAAAAGCCAGGGGAATCCGTCTGCGACTACGATAAGCATTGGAAATACTTACTGAGCCAATTGGATTATGTTATAGATGAACAGTTACTAATCCAGTGGTTTCTTACAGGACTATCGCAAAAATTACGCCGACACATCAGTCTGGAGACGTTTAAAACTTATGAGGATGCGCTAACGAAAGCTCTTTAGGTAGAGATGGACAAGGATATACCTGCTTACCACACGGACCATAGATTGGAACAACAGCTCGAGAACGTACAGAAATCTCTGAAGGAGCTAAGCCTCAAGAATCAGGAGATCCGGTGCACCAAATGCTCGATGACTGGCCATTCGAAAGATAACTGTCGACAAGAATATAGCCGACAAGACGTTTGATTTGTACAAACCAAGTCCTTTTGAAACATTTTCCAGGAACACGGAGATCACTCTACAAAAGACTGTCCATTTAACATGAAGAACGGAAAGGCTTCCTGGTGCGCCATCTACGAGACCAAAATTAATAACATGGCCGACTATCAGTTAAACCTGAAGAACCGACAGAACTATCAGGCGGTCTACCAAACGAATGCAGTGGCACAACATAACAAGCAAAATAACCTAGAAAATGATCAGAACAAAAAAATATACGACATTCGATGATATGAGCACCGGTATGACAATAGACACCAAGGCTACGGAGGAAGAGGTCGATTCCCTGGGAATCGCGACACATGCCCGCGTCGACCCATACAGTGCTTCACATGTTACAAACAAGGTCACTGATATGCAGACTGTCCATACAAGGGCAAGACTGATCTCAAATTCTATACCCAATACGGGGTAGGGGATCACTCGCTAGAGGATTTCCCTACCATCTTAGAAAAAATTAATACCAAGAAAAATGTTAATGTCTTGTCTTGTGTGCAAAAGAATGATGTAATAACCACCAAAAATTTACATGGTGTAACTCGACAAGGAACAAAAATAGGAATTGAAAACCGCAGAATTAGTAAGATTAAAAACACAAACGTCTATCCTAACCCACTGAAGGAAAAACAAACATATAAAGAAGCAACTCACATATTTCAAGAAATTGCATGACAAGAAAGCATGACTAATAGTCGACCCGACACAATAAATCAATTAATCCAAATCGTTCAAACAGACAAATCAATATCTCAGTTCATTGAATTATTGCATGAAATCAAACGTACCAACTCTAAAAAACAAACAAAAAACATCTGCAGCTTGAATCAAAAAGACAAAAGTGATGCCGACCCACTTATCAACCTAGAAATCGAAGGTTACCACATCCGACAAGTAGTGCTCAACTTCAGCTCAAGTAAATATCATGACTCGTGATACTTGGGAACAGATGGGAAAACCTTGACTCTATGAGTCAGGCATATACCTGAAACTAGCCAACCAAGGCCTAATTGAACCCATTGGAGTCTGGAAAAATGTCGACACGACTATTAAGGGAATCTCGACCAAGGTTGATTTTGAAATTATTGACCCAAAGGAAGGATACAACTCCTTCCCAGCGCTAGTAGGTTGACCTTGGGGTAGAAAGATGAAAGCATCCATATCCTTGGACAAGGAACGAATCAAACTAAAAGGAAATGGTCAAAAGGTCATTGTACCCATTCATCCATCCCAAGGGGAACCTTGGACCGAACCTATTGATGAAGAAGTCGACGTCCGACAACTCTATCAAATCCACAACAATGCAGACTACACAGAACCAAACATCCACAGAGAGCTTTAGGTAACCAAGAATCAGTTGGTTATAACTCAGATGTCGAATTGTACGACTGGGAGATCAAAAACTATGAAACACAAGCAAGAGGGTGCTGGACTATACAAAAAGTGTAGAAAAATCCCACCCAATAGTGCTTCATAGTATCCATTGTCCCAAAAATCTTCGAAAAGAAAATGAGGGAACACCCTACCTTACAACCAACCAACTTGAATACTACACAACAGTCAGTCAACCCCCTCGACTTATACAAAAGTGCGCTGTCGAAGGCGATAAAAGTAAAGTTTGATAGAGATAGCGACTTGCAAGCTTTCTTTGAAAAACTGCCTACAATTTTCACGTCGGCCCAGAAAATCTCCAAAGAAGTACCTATCTTCACATTCGGCGAACAACAACCAGAACAGGGCCCCCAGCCCCTAATCATTGCAACAATATCGTCGATTTTCAAAAGAAATCCCGATAAGGAATCCCAAGTAGCTTCATGTCGGTCCTCCACTATTGCACCGACCAACCCCGTACCCCAAGAAAACCTCTCTACCATGGCACCAACTGGAGAAGAAGAGACTGAGGAATACATAACTCGTCAGATCAACCAAATGTTCTTCGACATCGACTCGTCCCCTCAACTTGACAAACCACCATCTCCAACACCACCACCACCCCCCGACTCAGAAAAAGACCCATCACAACCAACTGCATCCACACAACCGGAGGTGGTCATACCACCTCCCCAGCCAATGAAACCATCGAATTCTATCCCAAAAACCAAAGGCCCTGCCTCAATGGTTGCAGCTACTGTAAGAGGCAGACAAAGAAAAGCATAAGAAGAGATCGGAGAAACAGAAATAGGAGCATCATGGAAAGACTCCCAAACTTCGACTTAGCTTGAAGGATGCAAGCTCCTTGACCTACACAGAGGTGGTCCAACTCCTCAAAACCCTAGCAAAAGAAGCAAAGACAAGGAATGAGCGAAAAAACAAAGAACTCACAGACAAAATTACATAACAGGTCGAGTTTCTTGACAAGTGCAGGAATTTATCCCATTTCGTCATACCAGGCCCCATAGAAAGCGGCACCGATAAACCGCTTGAAAGAGTGTATCAGCTGTTCGAGAGCATGGTGTCGACCCTCCAAGCGCACATTTAGGAAACCAAGGAGGAATAGAAAGAGGAAACTGCCAAACTCCTACTGGCACAACACACTGCATTTTCAAAAGCGTACAAAGTATTGCAGGACCATATGGAGGAGTCTGTCGTAACCGAAGATGTACTAAGAGACTGGCCTACTCATTACGGGCAAGTTTATCAGAAGACATGATAGAATCGACAAGGGATTCAGGCATTGGAGAGCAGAAAGACCACGGAGGTAGCACTTAGACCGACAATAGAAGAACAGATAGTGCTTGAAACCACCAAACTACAGAAACTAGAATAGGAAGCACATCAGTGGGTGCAACAAGCTCTCCCCAACTTAGAAAAAGTCGACATCATCTGCCCACAGATGAAACGACTTATCGAGACTGTAGAGGAGCAAGACCAGTTCATGGGCCCCAACATGGAGAGGATAGCTGAAGTCTCCATCTCGAAAAAGATGTCGATCTTGTTAGGCTTAACCACACTGACCATCGATATCCAGAAAGCTTTGCAGATTTGGATAGACTTCCAACATCCCCTCGTCATCATAGCCCCAGCCATTATTGAAGTCTGCATATAGAAACGACCAACCATCAGACTTCATAGCCCACCGCAGTAAAATTTTTGAAATACCAAGCAAGGATTTTGTGTACCTCCATGTTTCTTCGAGACGAAGAAATTTTTTGTTCGTGGGGGAGATGTAGAAGGAGCAAGTTGATAAAGTCGACTTGAATGAGGACCGACTTAGTCGATCAGCTGACTAAGTCGATGAGCTGACTTAGTCGATCAGCCGACTAAGTCAGTCAGCTGACTAAACTAAGAGATTAGGTCGGCCACCTAAGGTCGCGTCGGTTCACTGAACTGATAGGTAGTTATTTTGTAACCATTCTGTAATCATATATATTAGGTTGTTGAGCTAGATGAGAATTCAGTTCAGTTCTCTGCATTGTATGGACTCATTCTGATAATATAATCTGTTTAATTCTATCTGTTCTTGTCTCTTGTCTCTGTTTATATTTATGTATGTTTTAGGGTGTATTATTTGTAACCTTATGTGATCTGTGATATTACAACAGGATTTAATGGATAGATATGGTTGAGAAATTAGTGGGTGAGGTGGCCTCTAATATCCTAGGATGAGGGATCTCGAGCTCAACCAACCCACAATAGTAGGGATAAGGCAGTACACGAGGCTTATCATCTGGAAGCCTCAAGAAACTTCTCTTTTTCCCTTTTTACCTAGGGTACCGCGCTTCTCCTTCTATGACAGAGCGGTTCTGGTAATAACCACCTATGGACCAAGGGCAATGGGTGGTGGCATTGCTTGTGGACAACCTATGAAAGGTGGTGCGAGCAGGGGTACCGCTCCTAGATAAAGGGGCATGCATAGTGCTGGGAATTTGTATGACAGATTTGTTATCCAACTTTTTGTACCATAAGTTGGGTTACCTGAGGAGCCGCCGGTTGACAGACTTGTTCAAAGTATGATTCCAGTGTATCAGTTGATCCGTCTGCTTGTCTAGCCAATATTGGCTAGTCACTTTTTTATTTTGACCATGGCCCCGCGGGGTTTGTAATAAAATGTGCTAGTAGGATATTTTTGAGTGGTTCGGTCCCCTAAGACGTAGAATTGCAAATAGGGTATTCCAGGGAGTTTTTTGCCCCTGACAATTATGCTTTGCCTTCAGCCGAGTATAATTGACGAGGTTTTCTCCCGCTTCCTCCAAAGCTGGAATGCCCGATGTTGAATTCTGGGCCTTGGGGGGTTATTAGAGCCCAACTGTGTGTTATAAGCCTACTAGACATTATTTAAATAGATCATGGTCATGTCCTAAGTCATCTGGACACATAAAAAAAAAATTCGAAAAAATCTTTTTTCGAACAGTGAAAAATTATTTTTTTAATTTTTTTTTCCTAAGTTTTTTGGGTTAATTTTTCCATAAATTAAATGGAAAAAACCCGTTCGTGAGCCGGACTCAGAATTCAGTGATTGAAGGCTCTAACCTT